>CAMRHE010000214.1:2372500-2897500 GCA_947044405.1 Leptodactylus fallax
AATCCCCTGCCAGGACATCCTGCATTACAGACCAACATCCTAAGTGGGGAACGTCGCTAATTGTTTTCCAGCGTGATATTTGTCAGATGTATAAGCTTAAAGGGTGTGTACACTTTTGCATCCAAACCATGTGTCTAGCTCCTATGCAGACCTATGTGTTTCCATGAACCAGACTACATATGTACCATGTGTAGTCTGACTCCGCCCTCATACAGTATTTTTTTTTCTATCTACTGTCTAATACAATGAGACCTCTGGTTTTCTGATTTGATGATAATGTCTAATGTATTAGCTTAAAGGGAGTGTACACTTTTGCAACCAATCCATGTATACAGCTCCTATGCAGATTTATGTGGTTTCAGGAACCAGACTACGTACATACCCTGTATAGTCTGACTCCGCCCTCATATGTTCTTTTTCTACTCCCTCTATTACTGTCTAGCTATCAAAATTTGTTTGATTTGATGATACAATTTTTTTTCCCGCATAACCTCAAAGGACATGTACATTATGCATCCAAATCCTATATACAGCTCCTATGCAGATCTATGTGTATCCTTGATCCAGACTACGTACATACCCTGTGTAGTCTGACTCCGCCCTCATTCTACTACCCCGTCTTCTACTGTCTAGCAGTAAGCATAGAGACGCATAGATGTGAATAGGAGCTGTATGCACAATGGTAGAATATCTCTAAAATCAAGACTATCCTCGAAGTTGCTTTAGTTTTTACTGGAGCTGTATGAAATATTTGTTGCGGGGGGAGCTCTGTAGTCACCACTAGGGGGAGCACACTACATTTGGATGTATACAACTGGTATTGAACGCAAGTTCGGGCTTTATCAATAGGTATGCACTGAGCTCCAGTTGTTGGAGGGCCACCTGTACCCCTGTGTCCATGTAAAAACTAAATGTCAGCGGTGGTAGAAGTTGTCACTTGACTTTGCAAAGAATTAGAATGAGTATGTTTATAGAGTCACATTCCCTGTTAATCCTAGCCTGGTTTGTTTGCTTAAATGTCAGTCTTTACTGTCACTCTTGTATGCTATTCCTGAACCAGGCAATTTAGGATTGAACTGTGCTGGCAGGTGCAGACCCAGGGAATGGCTGTAGTGTATGGCATCGAGGGAGAAAAGATAAATTTAGTAAAGTAAACGCTATATCTGGTGCCGCAGTCAAAGGTTGAATAAATGTTATGGTTTATTTTTCTAAGGAGTATATTTTTGGAAATGCTTTTTATGAGGGCCTCAAGAAGCTCTTTGCCATCCGAAATAAAATTCTCATGACCTCCCTAGACGGCGACCGTCACCAGAAACCTCTCAGATGTGAGATCCCAACATCTGTTGTCCCTGTGAATGGCCGTCCACAAAGGGCCGCCAGGGGAAAACACGGATGGACGCACGGCCTCAGTGTCTGTGTAAAATGAGGGACCACAAACTAGGCCTGCGACCACTTCATGTACTGTCATACGGCTGAGGACTGTGCTGTTCGTGGGGCCCAGAGAGACTGGGATGGTTTTCCTCCCAGTCTCCCTTCCTCATAAGTAGTTTGATCCATATGCACTGTATTAAACTAGGAGAAAGGGCTCCTACCATTCTTCTCTTGGGGGGAGGTGAGGTAGACAAGCACAAGAAGGGGGTACCATTTTGATTTTCGCACTTCTTGTTATGGGGTCCCCCCTACTTTATGTATGGTATTTGTTGTCCCCAAGATCTGCTCACACAGCCCACCAGTGGTCCCAGGTTTTAACAAAGTAACTAGGCCCTGCTCTAACCTCGCCCATGAGGATCAGCGAAAGACAACTTCCTCTGAAGGTGACTTTGGATCACCTACTTCTAGGGCTTTTACATTTTTGGAGGACTTACCTACTTGCCTAGATTGTCCAAGTGTCTCCAAAGTCTCAGAAAGGCTGTTAGTAGCTGCCACTAGGGGGAGCATGATGCATATATATTTATAATTTTCCAATCAACTTCTATGGGAGCTGTGTATGCCTGGGAGCTCCCCCTTGTGGTGGCAGCCTGCAGGCAGAATTCTAATGATTATTTTTATACTTTTATTATTATTGCTGTTGTCATTATGATTATTATGATGATTATTATTATTATTGATGTCCTATGTCTGTGATTGGTTTACAGGTTGTATGCTGCAGTGTAGTCGGCGACTGTCTACAATTTGCCGTGCGGGTTACCCGGACCCTTCCAGCCAACTCAGGATGCCAGGTGTACGGAGTGCGCATCACCCCTCTACATATAAATGTAAGTCTGCACTGGGACACGTCACATCTCTTCCGTTCATGAAGGCTGACATTTCCCTCTTGACCTCAAAATCACCAGTTTACCGGCGGCTTGTGGGCACTGCCATGTTTAATAATATTGCCGTCCCCTGGAACAAGATCTGGTGGCGGCGACCTGTATCCGTGACAGATGAGAGCCCATTGAAGCCTCACACTTCTGTTTTTAATACACCCGGGACCCACGCCCATCAGCTGTTTGAGGAGGCCGCAACTTTCGAGTGAGTGCTGCAGCCTCTTCACACAAAAACAAGTACAGCGCCGTACAGTGTATAGTGGTTGAGCTTGGTATTGCTGCTCAGCCTGTTCACTTGAATGGGACTGAGCTGCAAACGAGCCATGTCACCGATGAGCTTGACGTCACATGGCCTGTACTACAGAAGTGGTATTCATGGAGCACGGCTCCAGCTTCAAACAGCTAATCCATGCTGATCCCAGGTGTCGGACCCCACTGATCATCAACTATCCTAAAGGAGGACTTTCTATTTGATGACTTAAGATAAGCTGCTTTAAGTGACAGCGGTGCTCCCATTTCACAGGCCATGTGACGTCTCATTCATTGGTCACAAGTCCTGATTGCAGCTCAGTCCCATTCAAGTGAAATCTGACATAAATGATGCAGAAAATCTATGCCTGTAATCCAGAATTCTGGAGTGGGCATGGTTAGCCTGTCTAGCTGTCCGTACTCCAGATATATCAACAGCAACTTTTTAAAAAGTCACAAAAATTGTTGATGTAATTTATCAAACATTTGATAAATTTGGCACAAATTACACCAACACGGACTGCAGCAAAATTGACTTCCCCTAAAAAAAAAAAAAAATTCCCCTAATGACAAATTTCCCCAAAGTATTCTAGAAAGCCGCAGAACTTCCATTATACACATGGTCTCTTAGGCACGGCCCCCTATAGGATACATACAGTATAGGAGCATTTGTATCCTGACTCCATCTTCTATCTCTCTGCCCAGCTGGAGCTGCGTGTAAAAGAAGGAGACGAAAAAGACGTCCAGGTCACATGGTCCATGGGAAACTTCTGTGATCTCGATCTTCAGGTTCAACCAAAAACTAAGCTGGAGGTCAGTCAGTAAGTTGTTTTATCTCCTCCATGCTGACTGTTTTCCCCCGATGACTAAACCAAGTTCAGATGCAGAATCGGGAGACTATAAACTTATATGTCTATATGTTTGACTCCCTCTCATATATGTTTCATGTTGGCAGACCCCCGGAGCGAGTGCTATCAAGGAAACTCTGGAGGACATATTGAAGAACCTCATGGGTTGTGTGCGACCTCAAGTAGACCTGAGCAGTAAACCTACAGATGTAAAGGAGTATCAGGTACCTAAAAACTAAGAGATTTTACATACATGGTGTGAAGAATATCGCCTTGCCAAGCCTCTTGGCCTACCTGCGATCACCCTTCTAAACCTTCCACTCACAACCCGTGAGCAGACCGGATTCGTAGGATAGAATGAAACGAGCTGTATAAATTTTATATATTTAATAACCAAAGTGGGTCGGTACTAATCAATAGCATATACAGAAATATACAATATTAATATGATCAAGCATAAACATACGAGCAAAATGCGATGACTCAGCACATAAAACAAAAATGGGAATAAAGTATAGAGTAATACCCGAGCCCAGCTTGCTCTTAGCTGTCTCCCTTTCAGGCTCCACACAAAGACAAAAGACCTCACCCCACTTTAGTGTGAGACCCTCTTCAGCCCCACCCTTCACCTTCCCCAGCCAGCCCTCCTTCTCCCTCCTTTGCAGAATCCTCGGAGAGATGGGTACCTTCCTAGGTGCTGGGAGGGATGGGTGAAGTTAAGGTCACTGGACTACTATCCCCCATCGCCATCTGGCCAGGGATAAAAACCAGTGAAGCGTATCGTCCAGCGGTGTAAACCCAACTTAAGCACAACATTCCAACAAGTAGGGGGAGGACTGACATGAGCAAGTAAAAACACACTTCCAAGAAAGATATAAAACTGAGGGTCGGTTCATCACACATGGGGCCTACCATAAGATATTGTCCAGCAGAGGGCGAGCTGGTCCACTGTAGACCTTCCCATCACTGTGAGAAGTTGACTAAGCGGGGGCGGGACAAATGCTCCATTATAGACCGCCCATGAGGATGCTTCTTGTAACACATGGGGCTAAAAAAATTTTTTTTCCAGTAATAGGAGACTCAGGAATCCATCCAAACACTTATGTCAAATCTCTCATTATTCTCCATTACTAGAATATTCCTGGTGTCCATTCTCCAGTCATCTGTCCTCCGAAACCACCCCGAGCTCATGAGCTAAAGCTTCAAGTTCGCAATGTCAAAGCAGCGCTGACGGGAAATATCGACACCTCAGGTAATTTTTATCAGCTGCTGGAATATAGCGCAGGCAAAGGAGGCGTCCCCGACCTCATAGACACCTTATACAATATATCCTCCATAGGTTGTCTTAAATTTAAAGGGATACACGGGCTCCATTGTATCGAGCATATGTGTATACGTCTGTAGTATGTGTTGTCATCACACTCTCTCAGTAGTGCAGCCTTGAACATCACCATAAACTTGTGCCATGCTCCGCCCCCCTCAGGCCCTGCACTAGGCGGGTCATAATCTATCACTTTTTGCCTACAGTGTTCCTTTAAATCTGCTCTTTGTGATAAAAGTAATATTGTGTCTTTGATCTGCCGGCAGGGATGGTGGTTTTCTCTGCGCAGCTCAATGACCCCGTCCAGAGGTTCACAACGGCGGCCATACAACAGAGCGGGAGCCCCAGCTGGGAGGATGACTTTGTCTTGTAAGTATACTGAGGGGTAATGGTGTTTCCTAAATGCCCATCCTGAAAAGCACTGACATATTATTGTGATAAATAGGGGTCAAACAGACCAATGTATGACTACAGGACCAGACCACACAGGGTTAGTTTGTAGTCTGTAACCATGGAGACAGCTCTGCATGCTACATAAATTTGCTTAAAGGGAATGTTTCACCAGATTTATGCCGCCTCCCTCTCTGATTTCAGCAGTATGTTGCTTGTTAAAGGGGTTTTCCATCTAAGCCCATGGTAAGATGGAATACTCGCCTACCCCCAATCCTCCGTTGCGACAATGGGTCCCTTGTTCCATTCCATGCCCACACTGGCTGGCCCGGAAGTGAGGCAGCTCAGGTGACCTCACTGACTTCAGCGGTGACATGCAGGGTACTGGTGACATATTCATAGTGACATCACAGCAGTCACCTCACTTTCAGACTAGTCAGTACAGACACGGGATGGGGTGACTGACGACACAGCGGAGGACCAGGAGTAGGAGAGTATTGCCTTTTATTTTACCCTACTCCTGGACATCCCCGAATTTTCCAGTTTGACTTTAAAACCCCTTTAATATAAATCTCCATTTACCAGGTGCTCAGCTCAAACTCCGCCCACTTGCCAATGATTGATTGACAGGCTTCTCCCTTTACACAGTAGTAGGGAGGAGTCTGTCAGCAGCAGGAGGAATACTACTCCTGGTTCACAGCACCCTGCTGCAAAAAATCCAGTAAGTGCCCCACCGCTATAATCAGGGTCGCAGACACTGTACAGATTTATTCTCTGGTATTCTTCGGCCCAAAAATCAGATCCCTCAAATCAATATATCCTATAAATGTCTATGGGAGAATATCTATAGCAGTGTAGGTTTAACCGCATTGAGCATTTTGGGTTTCTGGGACTTTTTGGACCTATACTAATGAATGAATCAGTCAATGTATCTGTGTCTATTGTTCCCTGTTATCAGCCAGCCATGCAGGAGCTGGCTTATGGTAGTTTTGTAGGACAGAGAGACAGATCCCTGACCTCCCCACCCCACCCCCTGGGACATTTCCATACATGTATATGAATGATATTACAGATATGTGTCAGGGGTCTGGCGGCAGGGACGACATCCCAGGAATCTGAATAATGTATAATGCCTCCCTTTAGGATTGCAAACAACCTGTCAGACTTTACTAATGGTTTCCCCACCAGGCCTGGTGCAGGGACGGTGTAGGAATTCGATTCCCTCAAGGTTTCCATTGAGACAAAGTTTTGGATGGCAGGAGGGGAAAAGTCAAACATTTTCCACCTCCACTAACTGCATTAGGTATAATTCTTGCCGTATAAGTATCTTCTCTCATTAGCCAAGTACTTTTTGGGATCGGGGTGACTGACAGTCCTATAGAATAGGAAAATCCAGATACTGGAAACCTGTGCAAACCTAATACTTCTCACAGCTGATGGTTTGGTACTATTGCGTCCAGTCTATGTGAGTTTAAAGGGATATTTCGGGGGCCTAAAACCCCATTTCATATTCTCCTAGTGGGAAAATGAAACAACTTTGCAATATAGTAATAGCAACAAAAGTGTACAGTTTCTGTAATAGGTGAGCCTGTCCCTTTAAAGGGATTTTCCAGGCTTAGTAATTGATGACCTATCGATCAATAACCAATAACCCAGAACTGATGAGGGCAGAGTTATAAATTGAGCCGGACAGGAATACTCCTTTAAAAATACATACCTGCACTGATACATTGTAACAAACGATCAGATCAGGAGAGGGATTTGTGCCGCTGATGTAGTTAGCTCACTTGTAACGAACCTTCAGCTGTGAGATGTATTTGGCTTGTTAGGTTTTTCAGCCTCCAATTCAGACCATGTGTATGAACCATTGTTAACACTTTGTGTGCCACTCCGACTATATGCAACACTCGCAAAGCTGTGAGCGAGACGTGAAGAGCCACTCCGCACACAATGGACGCCTTCTTCTACAAATAGACCGTGTGGCATTGCTGACATTCCAGTCAGACACTTCCCGCCTGTCTGAGCACCTCACTGTGGTCAGGATTATTCCCTGCACGTGCAGACTGTGCTCATTTAGAACCTCTAAAACCAGCAGCGCAGAGTATTTCAGGAGAGGTGTGTGCTGATCTTGTAGGAGGCCAGAGACCTGTCCAGTGCTGTGATGGTGTTAGTGAGGACAGGGGCAGTGATGTGAGGCAGGGAATGGAGACAAATAGGAGGTCTTAGTGTAAGAAACAATCCCCACAGCAGCACAGAGCATATCAGGGGAGGAGAGTACCAGCTCAGTGACATGTTGTGAAGCAGTCAGTAAGCAGGTCAGGTAATCTCTCTTAAACTCAACAATCCCTTTACATATGTCCCACGGCTGTAGCTCTGGTAGACCCTGCCCGTCCATGTATGACATCCCCTTTGATGCTCATGACTGCATGTTCAGCCACGTGTAGGACTATGTACGTGTTAGTGGTGGGGAATTGTCACCACATCCCCATACAATAGCTGTAGTGTTCCCAGTGACATCATGTGTCTGGGATTTCACTATAACACTATGGCTGCGTTCAGTACAATTATACTTGGGGAGGGGTCTCTGGAGAGTAGTGTAGAGCGCTCACATAAGGGGATACAGTACAGGGTCTGCTGCTACATGTGGACTCATGGGTTATGACCAGTGTCCATATACCAATACTATATAGTCCATATAATAGTACCTACCCTACTAGTGTCCATATAATAGTACCTACCCTACTAGTGCTAATATAATAGTACCTACCCTACTAGTGTCCATATAATAGTACCTACCCTACTAGTGTCCATATAATAGTACCTACCCTACTAGTGTCCATATAATAGTACCTACCCTACTAGTGCTAATATAATAGTACCTACCCTACTAGTGTCCATATAATAGTACCTACCCTACTAGTGTCCATATAATAGTACCTACCCTACTAGTGCTAATATAATAGTACCTACCCTACTAGTGTCCATATAATAGTACCTACCCTACTAGTGTCCATATAATAGTACCTACCCTACTAGTGTCCATATAATAGTACCTACCCTACTAGTGTCCATATAATAGTACCTACCCTACTAGTGTCCATATAATAGCACCTACCCTACTAGTGTCCATATAATAGTACCTACCCTACTAGTGTCCATATAATAGTACCTACCCTACTAGTGTCCATATAACAGTACCTACCCTACTAGTGTCCATATAATAGCACCTACCCTACTAGTGTCCATATAATAGTACCTACCCTACTAGTGTCCATATAATTGTACCATCTATATAAGTGTCCATATAATAGTACCTACCCTACTAGTGTCCATATAATAGTACCTACCCTACTAGTGTCCATATAATAGTACCTACCCTACTAGTGTCCATATAATAGTACCTACCCTACTAGTGCTAATATAATAGTACCTACCCTACTAGTGTCCATATAATAGTACCTACCCTACTAGTGTCCATATAATAGTACCTACCCTACTAGTGTCCATATAATAGCACCTACCCTACTAGTGTCCATATAATAGTACCTACCCTACTAGTGTCCATATAACAGTACCTACCCTACTAGTGTCCATATAATAGCACCTACCCTACTAGTGTCCATATAATAGTACCTACCCTACTAGTGTCCATATAATAGTACCTACCCTACTAGTGTCCATATAATAGCACCTACCCTACTAGTGTCCATATAATAACACCTACCCTACTAGTGTCCATATAATAGTACCTACCCTACTAGTGTCCATATAATAGTACCTACCCTACTAGTGTCCATATAATTGTACCATCTATATAAGTGTCCATATAATAGTACCTACCCTACTAGTGTCCATATAATAGCACCTACCCTACTAGTGTCCATATAATAGTACCTACCCTACTAGTGTCCATATAATAGCACCTACCCTACTAGTGTCCATATAATAGCACCTACCCTACTAGTGTCCATATAATAGCACCTACCCTACTAGTGTCCATATAATAGTACCTACCCTACTAGTGTCCATATAATAGTACCTACCCTACTAGTGTCCATATAATAGTACCTACCCTACTAGTGTCCATATAATAGTACCTACCCTACTAGTGCTAATATAATAGTACCTACCCTACTAGTGTCCATATAATAGTACCTACCCTACTAGTGTCCATATAATAGTACCTACCCTACTAGTGCTAATATAATAGTACCTACCCTACTAGTGTCCATATAATAGTACCTACCCTACTAGTGTCCATATAATAGTACCTACCCTACTAGTGTCCATATAATAGTACCTACCCTACTAGTGTCCATATAATAGTACCTACCCTACTAGTGTCCATATAATAGTACCTACCCTACTAGTGTCCATATAATAGTACCTACCCTACTAGTGTCCATATAATAGTACCTACCCTACTAGTGTCCATATAATAGTACCTACCCTACTAGTGTCCATATAATAGCACCTACCCTACTAGTGTCCATATAATAGTACCTACCCTACTAGTGTCCATATAATAGTACCTACCCTACTAGTGTCCATATAATAACACCTACCCTACTAGTGTCCATATAATAGTACCTACCCTACTAGTGTCCATATAATAGTACCTACCCTACTAGTGTCCATATAATAGTACCTACCCTACTAGTGTCCATATAATTGTACCATCTATATAAGTGTCCATATAATAGTACCTACCCTACTAGTGTCCATATAATAGTACCTACCCTACTAGTGTCCATATAATAGTACCTACCCTACTAGTGTCCATATAATAGTACCTACCCTACTAGTGTCCATATAATAGTACCTACCCTACTAGTGTCCATATAATAGTACCTACCCTACTAGTGTCCATATAATAGTACCTACCCTACTAGTGTCCATATAATAGTACCTACCCTACTAGTGTCCATATAATAGTACCTACCCTACTAGTGTCCATATAATAGTACCTACCCTACTAGTGTCCATATAATAGCACCTACCCTACTAGTGTCCATATAATAGTACCTACCCTACTAGTGTCCATATAATAGTACCTACCCTACTAGTGTCCATATAATAGTACCTACCCTACTAGTGTCCATATAATAGTACCTACCCTACTAGTGTCCATATAATAGTACCTACCCTACTAGTGTCCATATAATAGCACCTACCCTACTAGTGTCCATATAATAGTACCTACCCTACTAGTGTCCATATAATAGTACCTACCCTACTAGTGTCCATATAATTGTACCATCTATATAAGTGTCCATATAATAGTACCTACCCTACTAGTGTCCATATAATAGTACCTACCCTACTAGTGTCCATATAATAGTACCTACCCTACTAGTGTCCATATAATAGTACCTACCCTACTAGTGTCCATATAATAGTACCTACCCTACTAGTGTCCATATAATTGTACCATCTATATAAGTGTCCATATAATAGTACCTACCCTACTAGTGTCCATATAATAGTACCTACCCTACTAGTGTCCATATAATAGTACCTACCCTACTAGTGTCCATATAATAGTACCTACCCTACTAGTGTCCATATAATAGTACCTACCCTACTAGTGCTAATATAATAGTACCTACCCTACTAGTGTCCATATAATAGTACCTACCCTACTAGTGTCCATATAATAGTACCTACCCTACTAGTGTCCATATAATAGCACCTACCCTACTAGTGTCCATATAATAGCACCTACCCTACTAGTGTCCATATAATAGCACCTACCCTACTAGTGTCCATATAATAGCACCTACCCTACTAGTGTCCATATAATAGCACCTACCCTACTAGTGTCCATATAATAGTACCTACCCTACTAGTGTCCATATAATAGTACCTACCCTACTAGTGTCCATATAATAGCACCTACCCTACTAGTGTCCATATAATAGTACCTACCCTACTAGTGTCCATATAATAACACCTACCCTACTAGTGTCCATATAATAGTACCTACCCTACTAGTGTCCATATAATAGTACCTACCCTACTAGTGTCCATATAATAGTACCTACCCTACTAGTGTCCATATAATAGTACCTACCCTACTAGTGTCCATATAATAGTACCTACCCTACTAGTGTCCATATAATAGTACCTACCCTACTAGTGTCCATATAATTGTACCATCTATATAAGTGTCCATATAATAGTACCTACCCTACTAGTGTCCATATAATAGTACCTACCCTACTAGTGTCCATATAATAGCACCTACCCTACTAGTGTCCATATAATAGCACCTACCCTACTAGTGTCCATATAATAGTACCTACCCTACTAGAGTCCATATAATAGTACCTACCCTACTAGTGTCCATATAATAGTACCTACCCTACTAGTGTCCATATAATAGTACCTACCCTACTAGTGTCCATATAATAGTACCTACCCTACTAGAGTCCATATAATAGTACCTACCCTACTAGTGTCCATATAATAGCACCTACCCTACTAGTGTCCATATAATAGTACCTACCCTACTAGTGTCCATATAATAGTACCTACCCTACTAGTGTCCATATAATAGTACCTACCCTACTAGTGTCCATATAATAGTACCTACCCTACTAGTGTCCATATAATAGTACCTACCCTACTAGTGTCCATATAATAGTACCTACCCTACTAGTGTCCATATAATAGCACCTACCCTACTAGTGTCCATATAATAGTACCTACCCTACTAGTGTCCATATAATAGTACCTACCCTACTAGTGTCCATATAATTGTACCATCTATATAAGTGTCCATATAATAGTACCTACCCTACTAGTGTCCATATAATAGTACCTACCCTACTAGTGTCCATATAATAGTACCTACCCTACTAGTGTCCATATAATAGTACCTACCCTACTAGTGTCCATATAATAGTACCTACCCTACTAGTGTCCATATAATTGTACCATCTATATAAGTGTCCATATAATAGTACCTACCCTACTAGTGTCCATATAATAGTACCTACCCTACTAGTGTCCATATAATAGTACCTACCCTACTAGTGTCCATATAATAGTACCTACCCTACTAGTGTCCATATAATAGTACCTACCCTACTAGTGCTAATATAATAGTACCTACCCTACTAGTGTCCATATAATAGTACCTACCCTACTAGTGTCCATATAATAGTACCTACCCTACTAGTGTCCATATAATAGCACCTACCCTACTAGTGTCCATATAATAGCACCTACCCTACTAGTGTCCATATAATAGCACCTACCCTACTAGTGTCCATATAATAGCACCTACCCTACTAGTGTCCATATAATAGCACCTACCCTACTAGTGTCCATATAATAGTACCTACCCTACTAGTGTCCATATAATAGTACCTACCCTACTAGTGTCCATATAATAGCACCTACCCTACTAGTGTCCATATAATAGTACCTACCCTACTAGTGTCCATATAATAACACCTACCCTACTAGTGTCCATATAATAGTACCTACCCTACTAGTGTCCATATAATAGTACCTACCCTACTAGTGTCCATATAATAGTACCTACCCTACTAGTGTCCATATAATAGTACCTACCCTACTAGTGTCCATATAATAGTACCTACCCTACTAGTGTCCATATAATAGTACCTACCCTACTAGTGTCCATATAATTGTACCATCTATATAAGTGTCCATATAATAGTACCTACCCTACTAGTGTCCATATAATAGTACCTACCCTACTAGTGTCCATATAATAGCACCTACCCTACTAGTGTCCATATAATAGCACCTACCCTACTAGTGTCCATATAATAGTACCTACCCTACTAGAGTCCATATAATAGTACCTACCCTACTAGTGTCCATATAATAGTACCTACCCTACTAGTGTCCATATAATAGTACCTACCCTACTAGTGTCCATATAATAGTACCTACCCTACTAGAGTCCATATAATAGTACCTACCCTACTAGTGTCCATATAATAGCACCTACCCTACTAGTGTCCATATAATAGTACCTACCCTACTAGTGTCCATATAATAGTACCTACCCTACTAGTGTCCATATAATAGTACCTACCCTACTAGTGTCCATATAATAGTACCTACCCTACTAGTGTCCATATAATAGTACCTACCCTACTAGTGTCCATATAATAGTACCTACCCTACTAGTGTCCATATAATAGTACCTACCCTACTAGTGTCCATATAATAGTACCTATCCTACTAGTGCTAATATAATATGACTACCTATTTAGGGTCCATATAACAGTACATTTCCGGCTAGATCGCCCTTTATGGTGTTCTGCCAGTGCAGTCCAGACTACAGGTTGTCTACACCAGCCTGAGCTTGTGATATCCTGCGGGTTGTATTGGGATCGCTCACCTACACTCAGTTAGTACTAGTTGGTATTAGTACAGTACTAGCACTATGGCCGCCTCCATCTTACCGCTCTGCACTTGCTCACTGCCGCCTCCTTCTTTTTCTCTTTTCTTGCAGTGAACTGAATGCAAAATCCCGGGAGCTGCAGCTACTGATCTCCGATCCTGGGAAACCTGACAGGAGTAAGTACCCCGGCTCTACACAGGGACCCAGAGCAATGCTAGTAAGGTACCCAAGAATTCACAAGCGGCAGATTTACTGCAGAAATGTCTGGTATGGAAAGATCCGCTCCATGCTATACATCTGGATAGGGCTGTGTCCGCAGCAGGTGCTTGGATTTCTGCAGGCCCCATTCAGATGAATTAGACAGTCCTAGAAACTTCTGTAGCAAATTTGCAGCATGTGAATTCACCCTTACAGACACAAATCACAGCCCATCGCCGCCATTGTGCGATAGCTGCACAAACTCAAATGCCTAAACCCTTCATATAACGCTAGGGCTACACGAGTTCAGGCCAAAATCGCCATGTAGCCCTAGCCTAATGGGTGACTTACCCTTATCTACATATTTGTTTTCACTATAGATCCCCCATTGGCCTGCGCTACTGTGCCCTTGGATCTATTCAGGAAGAACCCCTCAGGAAGGCAGAATTATTCACTGACACCTAACAGCCCCTTGTCTGGGTCCATCAGCGCTCAGGTAGGTACCTAGTAATGACCTCAGAGGCAATATTCAAGGTCACCCCACAACATTGAGGAACATTTCACAAAAGCCCTTGAATCACCAACCCCTCGTTCACAGTTTGGGACCTTCTTTTAGCAGAGGTTTCCTGGTTTCATCCAAGCAGGACTAGCCCTTTAAATTTGGACTTTGGTCCAAGTGGTGATTTAAAGAGCCCAGGCCTTGTCGTGGTGACGTGTCTCCGGTGATGTGGTATCTCCCGGTGACTTATGATCTGTATTATTGATTCCAGTTCCTGTTTGTGGAGCCGAATGAACTGAAATCCTGGTCAGTTCCGGTCCCTGCCAAGAAAGTGGAGAAGGACCGGACGGTGATGCCTTGTGGTACCGTGGTCACCACCGTTACTTCTGTCACCTCAAAGCCACGGGTAGAGGGGAAGAGCCTGGCGGCCAACTACAGTGATAAAACATCGGGTATGTTATTCTCAATGATCACCCCAGTGCCAGGCTAGCTCCTGTAAAGCTCCTTTAAGGGGGCAATAAATGTTAGAAATTAAATGAATTTTTTTAATGTAAAAATTTATTATTATTATTGTTGTTGTTGTTATTATTATTGTTATTATTTATATACAAATTATATATAATAATTAAAATCTAAAAATACATAAAAAATAATTATTTAAAGCTTAGACATTAAATAAAATGTGCAAGGCTGGAGGAAATCACTTCTGTACTTCCTACGAGGCTTGGTGGTGGGCTCCTGCTTATACGTAGGAGCCAATCTGAACAAGCAGAGCTGAAGTGTAAAGTTTTCTACTAAAACAATCGACTCAGCATATAAGTAGATGTCTCTAAATTGTGGCTCTCTAGCTGTTTGAAGACTACAACTCCCAGCATACCTTCATAGCCACACAGCTGTCAAGGCATGCTGGGAGTTGTAGTTTCCCAACAGCTGGAAAGTCACAGGTTAGAGACCACTGCTGTAAAAGGTACCTACCATAGTAATTTGCCATTGAGGGGTGTTTCATTTAGAAAATTCATTGTCAAATACCCTGTTAGGACACTCAGAGGTTCTTCAGGCTTTAGCAATGGATGACCTATCCTTAGGACAGTTGAATCAATTGAAGGGGTGTGATACCCAGGACCCCCAAGGATCAGCTGTTTGAAGCAGTAGTGGCATTTCCTGAGTACTGTCACTACTTCGCGTTTATCGGTCACATGGCCCGATTGCAGTTCAATCCCATTTAAGTGAATAGGGCTGAACTGTGATAACAAGTTAGGTCACTATACAATGTACGGTGCTGGGCTTGTATAGCAGCTGTGGTCTCTATAAACAGCTGATTGGTGGCGGGGGTCCTGGAAGTCTGATCTAGACCAGTCCCCAATGAATGACCTATACTATCAATTTTATAAGCCCGGGAACCCCTTTAATGGAGTGGGGAAGGGGGTCCTTCAATTTTTGCACTTAAAGGTGAGAGTATTACAAAGGGTGTCTCCATCTCTGGAGGACCCATCATGTCAATACATTATAGATACAGTCTACTGAATTCAGTAAGGACTGTGTAACGCCTTATTTTCCCTGTGGTGGCGCTGTGGGGGAGTTAAACACTTGCTGCTGAATCTCCCACAGATTAAATCTGATCACTTATTGTTGTGGGAACCTCCATGACCATCTGTCATGATTACAGACCCCTTTAACTTGGGGCATTAGGTGGCTGCAAGAGCCCCTCAAACTGGGTAAATCTCATCATCGCCCCCTGCAGTTTATGGCTGTATATTCTAATGTCAATGGAAGAGCAAACTTTGAGGGGGTTAAAAATTTCCCCCTTAAAGGGGGCAAAGCATTGCGTGCCTGGAGCATGTAACTGTTTTTAAATTGTGGCGCCCTCTTTATCCTCACAGATTCACCTTCAAGTACTCCCCCTAAAATAAAAGTCATTGAGCGGGACTTCTCAGTACAAGCCATTCCTTCCCAGACTGGTGTGGTCAGTAAGGCGCTCTCCTCCTCGGACACAGGTAACACATTCACAATCTTGCCCTCGTTTTCCTGACTTCTTATATTTTTCTAAAAAGGTTCTAATGTTCATTTGTCGTTGTCTTGGATCCAGAGCTCTTGATGCTGAACGGCTCTGACCCAGTTGCAGAAGTTGCCATAAGACAACTGAGAGAGTCCTCTAGACAGTCCCTAAAGTCTCCTCGGAAGAAGAGCACACTCATTATATCAGGAATCTCCAAGGTGAGCACTTGGTGGTTGGGTCTTTTGAACATAAATGCATCCACACCAATTTGAGCAATATAGGTTGACCAGTGTCTGGTGTTGACCTACAGCTCTCACCCATACAGATGGTTGTGTCTGAATGTTGGACTCAGAACAGTCTGGGCCACTAAGCCATAATAGTCATAGACCGTACAGGGATAATAAATACAGTGATGTCACAGTACAAGGATAATACACACAGTGATGTCACAGTACAGGGATAATACACACAGTGATGTCACAGTACAGAGATAATACACACAGTGATGTCACAGTACATGGATAATACACACAGTGATGTCACAGTACATGGATAATACACACAGTGATGTCACAGTACAGAGATAATACAGTGATGTCACAGTACAGGATAATACACACAGTGATGTCACAGTACAGGATAATACACACAGTGATGTCACAGTACAGGGATAATACACACAGTGATGTCACAGTACAGGGATAATACACACAGTGATGTCACAGTACAGGGATAATACACACAGTGATGTCACAGTACAGGGATAATACACACAGTGATGTCACAGTACAGAGATAATACACACAGTGATGTCACAGTACAGAGATAATACACACAGTGATGTCACAGTACAGGGATAATACACACAGTGATGTCACAGTACAGGGATAATACACACGGTGATGTCACAGTACAGGGATAATACACACAGTGATGTCACAGTACAGAGATAATACACACAGTGATGTCACAGTACAGGGATAATACACACGGTGATGTCACAGTACAGGGATAATACACACGGTGATGTCGCAGTACAGGGAAAATACACACAGTGATGTCATAGTACAGGGATAATCCACACAGTGATGTTACAGTACAGAGATAATACACACAGTGATGTCACAGTACAGGGATAATACACACAATGATGTCACAGTACAGGGATAATACACACAATGATGTCACAGTACAGGGATAATACACACAGGGATGTCACAGTACAGGGATAATACACACAGTGATGTCACAGTACAGGATAATACACACAGTGATGTCACAGTACAGGGACAATATACACAGTGATGTCACAGTACAGAGATAATATACACAGTGATGTCACAGTACAGGGATAATACATACAGTGATGTCACAGTACAGGGATAATACACACACAAAGATCCCTGTGTACACTATGACATCACAGTATATGAAGAAAGTAATTATAATGATGTCACATGCAGGCATTATAGATTGTAAGCCCTTGCGGGCAGGGCCCTCTATCCTACTGTGCCAGTTGGTCACTGTTAGTATTATCTGTTTTGTATATCATGTGTACTGTATGTAAACCCTCAAATGTAAAGCACCATGGAATTAATGGTGCTATATAAATAAATAAATAATAATATAATAATGATTGACCCCTTAGTTGTGAGCCCCATAACCACTGCTATCTCTGCTACTCTGCTAGGTACGCCCATGGGGTCATGCATGTTCGCTATTAACACAGTGGACTTAAGGACCTCTGGTCTTATAATATTAGAGTCCAAGTGTTTGAACCCCAACAATCACACGCTTATCCCCTTGTTATGGGAATCCCCTGTAAGGGTAGAGTACTCGGGCAACCTCACTTCATAGAGACCTAAACAAGCCTATAGTTGAACCTTCCAGAGTTACATGTACTCTTATGGTAGTCACCTACAGAGGAAGTGAAGTGGTTGCTAAGCAACATGAAATAACACTCTCTAAGTAGAAGGAATAATTCAGACAAGCGTATTGTACCCATGTGTAGATCTGCAGAACAATATAATACAAATCTCTTCTGTTTCCGCAGACGTTGCTCACTCAGGATGACGAAGTTTCCCTCATGATGAACTACGCTGCCTCCATGGACAGCACAATTGCGAATAACTCGCCCCTCACCTACGATGACGTTACCACAAATACTACCAATGATAAAGGTCTGACACTGGAACTGACGACCACCGTGCCAGCCATGAGCTCCGAAGACGATCTCCACGATGCCTGGGATCAGGGCAGCCAGTCAGGGGAGTGGAACGGAAACGGACTGGACGAGCCCGACTCCGAACTAGTGTCTGTCAGTAACCTGAGCATGTCGGAGACCGGGAGCATCAGGAAATCTAAAGGTCTGTGCTCTGAACCTACAGGGTTAATCTGTAATTATATATAACGTGTGACCCTAATTAACCATGGGGTGATAATCTGACGCGCTTCTTCCCATAAATTTGCATCTCATTACTAGTTGTTAAATAACATGATAGTCTGGGATAAGTCTTCAATGTGAACAGGTCCCTTCTATATTAGGACATCTGCGAAACCAGCCATATGATTTAGATGGGGATTGGCAGTGTCTGACTGAGGTTTTTGGGGCCTACCAGATGATTCTGGGGGCCCACGTTCGAACAACCGCTAAAAAATAAACTGACCATGGTACCCTTTAGATTTGGGCATCTCCTGCTGGACCATTATTGTATTAGAGACTGGGCTCATCACAGGATCCTATGGTAGTTTGGTGGGCCAGTCTGACACTGGTGATCGGCCAGTTTATAAATCCTTAAAGGCCCCCCATACACATTCGATTTGGCTTGTATTTTTGGTCAACAGATTGAAATGTTGAAATCCTATTGTCCCATCCTTCATTCCTGCCGCATCTGTCATCAGGCGAGAGTTAGGACACCCACATGGTGGTCAGTAAATCCCAAAGTTTGTGGGTTCAACCAACTTTAATGTGAATGGACACTGGTAAGGACCAATCTGGTTCGGGGAAGGAAAATGTTGACCGCAAAGTACTTTGGGTCAAGGGAGTAAACGTCCTCATATACATTAGAGAAAAGATGGCCAGACCCAATAATTTCTGTAGGATCGTACTATTGGGACCACCTGACTCTCCACCACAAAAGAGGGGGAAGGATTGGGCATGTTGAGTGTCGATACGTGATCCTTTCTTATCTGCACTGAGGGTAACTCCCACCAGAGGTGTTTAGCAGTGACCTACTCCACTGACATACATGCTTGGCCAAACTACAGTAATGTGTCCTGAGGGAAGCCAGGAGGAACAGCTGTCGGCAGACAGTTATAGCCACCTTCAACAGAAAGTGTTGCAATTGCACCCAGGCCCTGGAACCTGGGGACCCAAAAGGTCTCTGTTACCCAAGGAGACCAGCCATAACTGGAGGGCCCTGTTACAGATTTTCCAAGACCTTCACGTTACACCTCTGCTCTGGGTACTGCCAGTGGAACAGCTGTCGGCCGGCAGCTGTTGAAGGTGAATGAGTGCTTTACTTGCAGTGATTATGGGGAAGTTTCAGGGGGAAGAAGGACGGGATTGAGATTTACTTACATCATGGTCCCCATGTCTGACACAAGGGTCACCTCTACGGTATGTGCACCCTTAGGTCATCCTACATTACATCTCTTTGTAGTGTTTTCTCCAAGATTATTCACTGATACCAAAAATATTATATTTAGTTTTTTCAGCCTCTGCCGAAATGATGTAGATCAGGTAATCTTCCCGTGCACTGCTAACCAGACTAACGCGGTAGTGGAAAAGCAATTCAGGCTGCAGCTGTAGCGTACTAATCCGAGCAGCGATCGGCATGGCTTGGAAGAGCAAACTGGCTGTTCTCAACCCGACCCTTTCATGAGGCTCCCGCTACTGGTCTGCATGTAGCATTGTGAATGTACTATATTAGTCCTACACATTTTGGGGGATTAGGCCAGAGAGGATCTGTTGCTGTGATGTTCAAGTCCTCAATGTAGCTTGAGTGTAGTCATGGCTTCCACCACATAGACGACTGGAGGAAATAAGAGCATTGCTAGACTCAACTTGGGTCTAGAACCTACCCAGTACTAAAGCTAACCCTGTAACCAGCATTATGGCCCCCAGGTTTACACTGCTGACTTGCAATACTGAAGCTACAACTTTGAGTCCTACCAGGACAAGATATACATGGTGCCAAGTGGTCACCAATGGTTTCTCCCCAAATACTATGGTAATGTCTAATGCTCCATAATCCTACTAACCATGGAAATAGCACTTGTTTCTGAGTCTTGTTGCAACTTTAGAAGGGTATTATAACCTCCAGACCCCTTATGTGAACACTTTCAGGTCATGTAAATGGTCATTCTTCATGTGGATCTGCTGCACCCCCACAGCACATTCACAAGTATAAGCCTCGGAGGTCTCATAGTTGGATGCACATTGGAGGCTTTTCTTGCCTTCTCCGTCCAGGCCATCTGACTACGATAATTCCATGATCTGGAGGAAGCGGGTCAGGAGAACCTAAATATCCTTGCATGCTGGTCCCCAAGTATGAGCCTGGAGGTAGGAGGTGTCAAAAAGACCCTAACAAGGGGCAAAAAGTAACATTTTCTTCCTGAGGTTTCTTATATCGCTTGCATTGGCTCTTCTCTTTTTCTTTTTCGACTACAGGCTGCTGTGGAAAGTGTTGGGGCAAAAATTAAGATTGGAAACTGCATGCTCGTATTTTTATTTTTTTTTAGAATTTTTTATTTTTTTTTTTCAAAATCTGAGACACATTCATTTTGATACATAAAGAATTTTACAAAAAAAAAAAAAATAACAAAAACATTTAAAAAAAAATGTAAAAAAAATTTCTCCATGGTGCTGGGATTCATATCATGGGAGACACTATGAAATGACACCTCCATGTTGTCTGTCCCATCACCTCTCATTCGTCATCTTCCTGTTTGTCTCTTTCTCATCGTCTTTCTTTCCATCTCTTCTGTCACCTTACGAGGATCTTTTCACCAACTTCCATTAATTGCTCACACAGTAAGTCGAGACATTTCCATTCCTCTTTTCTTTGTGTTTTTCATTACTGTGTTACCAAAATAAACTGAACTTACCCTTAGCCACCTGGGCTGGGTTTAGTGATGTCACTGTCTGACATGGTGACATCATTAGGATCAAACCAGCAAAACATTACATGTAGTGTAACTTGTATATTGCTCACTGCCTGAAGATCATTATTTGCTAATCGGCTCCGTTACTTATGCTTGAGCCCTCCACCGACTGGCAGGATTGAAGATTTTGAAAGGGTTAATGAGATGGGCATTGAGGGTTTGGGGACTTGTAGAAAGGTAGACAAACTTATTTTTTGGGATGAGTTGGTAGAGAAGAGAGTTTCCAGGAAGTAGGAACTCTATACCATCTCAAAGCGACTCTTCGGTCAATAGTCAACATGCCCAATACCTCCCATGATGCCTCCATTCTGGTCCTCTTTCAAGATGGCCTCAACAGTCTTTTAGACTTCACCACTCCAAGCGCTGTACTAATGTCTACGACACACCCCAGTTGTTGTCACTTGTCCATCCAAGGTCAGGAGGGTTGGGAGAAAAGTAGTGCCAGTATTAGGTTCCTTGGGTCCACCAGATAAAATGTTCTGGGGGCCCACTTTCCAATAAACCCTAGGAAATGGACCATAATACCCATTAAATTTGGGTGCCTTCTGCTGGACCATCATAGTGTTAGAGCGTGAGTCTACCGAAAGATCCTCTGGTACTCAGATGGGCCATTCTGACACTGGGGACACGTCTTAGACTCTCCATGGGGAAGCCTGAGACGATGGTGGTCATCTTATAAGAAATCAAACTGGGGTCCAGAACGAAGAAACAGAGGTAGCATGGGAGGACTTGAGGGCACCAGGGATGAGGATTATACATGTTTCATGTACAGTATAGAGAAATATGGTCTACTTTTACACTCCATCATGTTCTTGAGAAGTTGCCTACTCCATAGTAGACCCTCGATTATCCTATACCTAAGATAAATGTCTCACTAAAACTCTTTATAACCAACCTCTGTTTTCTCATAGGTGGACTTTTACACAAAGGAGCAAAGCTATTTTTCCGCCGGAGACACCAGCAGAAAGACCCTAGCATGAGTCAGTCCCACAACGACCTGTCCTACCTAGAGAATCAAAGGACGACGGAGCATCGCAAGAAGGGGGCCACACTATCCCGACTCCTCATCAAGAACAAGAGGTTTCTCCCCAAAACTAAACACAAAAATAAACCAGAAACTGAAAAGGAATAACTTCGTCAGGCAAGATGGCTGACCAAGACAGAACATGAGGAAAGCCCTGTGTGGCAAATAAGGCGTAAGGCCTACGTGAAGGTCCACATGGACCAAGAGAACTTGTAAAATCCTGCTTTTTCTGTCTTTTAGCGCAACACTGTGAGATTTTAGGAGTCCTTTAAGGTTTCCTGACTCCAATGCACAATGGAGGCAGCCATTTTATGAGCTAATGCAATACTCATGAGAATACAGAGGCAGCCATTTTGTGAACTACACCAATATGTGTGCAAGAGTTCTCGACTAAGGTGGTCATTGATTGCAGTGTACCTCATCCCTCGGTGATATTACTGGTTTCCCGGGGTATGTGTATTTTTACTACAAAACAGTGTCCGCTGTTGGGTGCGAATTGTAGGTTCGCCTTGAAATGTACGCTTTGTCATGGAGTCGCATGTATTTATGAGCCACTCAATGCATTTCTATGGCAAGTCTCCATCTAGCTCTAGATTCAATAGGAGCTAATGGTTTTCTCGGGGTACCTCTGAGTGGGGGACCGCAATTCCTATGATATCCGATAGTGCCATGTATACATACAGTATATCGTACAGCAAGAGACCGCCCTGAACACTAATTCTGTAAATAATAGACATATTAAGAAGTTTTTATATAGTTATGATGTCATCTTAATGCAAGATTTGCGCTAATTCCAGTTACCAAGCGAGCCGAATGTAACTGGGCCCCACACGTTAATATAGGAAACCAGGGGTGCAGCTATTGGGGGTGCAGAGGCAGAAATAGCACATGGGCCCTGGAGGCTGCGAGGGCCGAAAAGTTCTACCAGATAAGAAGGGTCTGGTACAGACTTTGTATTAGGGCCCAAGAGCTTGTGGTTACGCCTTATAAAAAGTTGTGTTGACCTAATGGTGACTTCCGCTGTTCACAAACAGAGCTGCTTTCAAAATCTTGCTGGTTGCCCATAGAAACAGACAACAGTTTATTCTGCCTGTTGTCAGACATGCGACCTAACCGATATCCCTAGGTTCACACTGAACCGCTGTTTCAGCGGCGAGAAAATTCCTGCATGCAGGACTTTTCTGTCCACCGATTTTCGGCGGTTTCTGCAACTCCGGCGCAGATGTGAATTCTGCCTTAGCTGTAAGTATGTTATTGTAAGGGGGTTGTTCACACAAAGTGTAATTTTTCATAGCTTAAAAATTCAGCTTCAGGAAATTGAAGCTTATTTGTGTTCGTTTGTCCAAATTTTGCCTCAAAATCCACGTCAAATTCCGCACCAGTCAGGCGGTGTTTTCTGCATCCGATACACTTTAATGGGAGTTATTAGGCGAAATCGAGCCTGACGTCTACTTTTCTGCTAGCTAAAAAAATTCACTAGAGGAAAAATCAGCTAGAGATAAAAATCAGCATCTGCCTCCTATTGAAATGAATGGAGGCTGGTTTCAGACGGAATCTGCCTCACATTCAGTGTCAAATTCCTCCGTGTGAATTTGTCAAGCAAAAAAAATTTGAAGCCGATTTTTTTTTTCTGCCTGACTAAAACCAACGCAGATTTTCATGCTGAATTTGGTGAACCTACCCTTAGCTGAGTTCCCAGAATGCATTGCTCACAAGAGAATACAGTAAAATACCTAGAAGGAGATTTATTACGGCTTGCACGCCAGTTTTCTTGTGGCGACTTTTTTTTTTTCACATTTGTGCCACCCTCGCCGCTTTCCTGGAAAAGCTACTATAGATCTCAGTAGGCCGGTGCACAGCCCCTGTGTAGCGTACGCCTGATTCATGATAGGACGCCCTGTTCGCCAATGCAGGGGATATGAAGACTGACGTTAAAAATCTGCCCCCTAAAATTCAGGGGTTCTCAGATACCAGATTACCAAATGACTTTCCAAATTCTGACAATTGTAAATATATATATATATATATATATATATATATATATACAATGTAATATAGGAAGGTGTCCCGAAATAAAATCTGCTGCCATCAGTGGAGATTCCAGATAGGGTAGGAATTACAGGACTGTCTGGATTATGGGATGATGTCAGATTAAAGGAATTTTACTGTATTTCCAAAATGGAAGGAATTATCACATTTAAGTTTTCCCAGAACAGTAGGGCCTAGTTCACACAATGGGATCTGGTACATAAAATCTAGAGTAGGAGAAAGTGTGTGTTGCCCATAGCAACCAGTCAGACTGCAGCGTACGGTTTTACAGAGCAAATATGGCACTAATTGCATTGGTCATTTGACTGGTTGCTATGGGCAGTAGTCTTTGTTGCCCATAGCAACAATCACAAGGCAGCTTTTATTTTTCAAGAGGCCTATTAGAAATTAAAGCTGCGCTATGATTGGTTGCTATGGGCAACAGAGGTTTTTTTCTTTTTACACAGCTTTCAAAAACTGTCAGTGTTGCCGATAGCAACCCTTTCATTTTAGTGACGTGAAACCAGCCCTGATCTATTTTGGGACAGTCAGGTGACCACCGGTGTGGCCGCCATTGTACTCATCACATCCTCCTTGAGGACTGATCAGCAAACCAGAGGCCAGCTCCAAGTTCCCCAAGACGTTTTTACCAGGGGCAACAAGGCCAAGCATAAGGTCATAACCGTAACCTCTGTATACCTCCCAACTGCCCCAATCAAAGGGGCAGGGCTTGTACAAATGTGCCAAAAATGTGCGTTTTTGTAATTTCGTTGAGGGCATGGCTTATACCTCTGCACCCCCTATAGCGTAGTCATTGGGTAAATCCACCGCTGCATCCCCCCAGCTTTACTCTATATATAGTTTACACCAAAGCACTGCCTATAGCCCTGCCTGCACTTTAAAATGGCGACTGCATGACGACCTGGTCACCCTCCTCCATAGAACCAGTGACCTCTTTGGGGTCCATTTCCATGATAAAACCGGCTATGGGTTCTTTACTAGGACCTGGTGACAACACTGAGGCCTACGGCACTTTCTCCCTGCAAAATGGCCGCCTCCGCACTGTGTGGACAGACAATGGGCGCAGAAGGATCTGTGGGAAAAGTATAGTTTTTATAACAACTGTATATGTGATGATGTGTCCGTTTGTGGGATGGTTTGCTGCTTTTTTAGGAACTTCCTGCGCCCGGCGTATTAAAGGGAAGCTCCACCTTTGACTGATATTGACCTTTAAGGTCAGTAAATGTAAAATCCAGCTACTTTCCAATCTATTTTTATTACTTTTTTGCTGTTTTTTATTTTTTTTGTCACCTTGCTGACAGTTTCCAGGTAGCAACAGGAGATGTTTTTTAGTTTATTTTTATTTTGTTACCTAGAATATAAATATATATAGATCGGTTGTGTGAGCACTGTTTTTTTTTAATGCCTATAATTTTTTTTTTTCTTTTTTTGTAAATTTTAAAACAGACCGTTTTGTCCGTTTTTCACAGATCCCTCAAAACAAAGGTATGAAAGATCTGTGAAAACAAAAGCCTATTGGATGCAAAATGACGATGAAGAATATACATTTTTCACCAAGGTCGTGTGAATCTAAGCAAACCCCACCAAAAATGAGCATGCCCATGTGGTCTGTGGTACTTCCAGAAGCAGACCTGTCTTGATTTTGGAGATTCAAGGAAGACTATTGCTACTTGAAACCATCAGCAAGCTGTTTCCTTGCTGACAGTTTCCGAGCAACAGCGATAAATCCTCTGTGGGTATCCAAATAAACAAAAAAAAAAGTTAAATAATGAAACTGCGTTCATGCTGAAAGTGGCCATCCATGTTGATGGTTTCCATATATCAATAGAAGATATTTTTATAGAAAAGAGTGTAAACCACAAAAAAGCAATAAAATATATTATACAAATGTTAGATTTTACACTTGGCCAAAGGTGAAGCTTCACTTAAAGGGTGCATTCACACTTGCAGGAAGCTGCATCACTACTATGTATTTTCTTAGGAAAAAACATTTTTTAGGGTTGGTGTGCATGTACCCTTGGCCTGTAGGAATTTGCCATCTATGCAGCATGTGCGCTTACTCATTGCGGTGAGTGCAAATGGATGGTTCCTGTCACACTACATTTCAGACTACTGATGAACTTTAAGGGGAACTCCATCTAATATTATCTTCAAGCTCACAAAATGCAACATCAATTATGGGATCTCAGAAGTCTCCTATCCGGAAGGATGTAGGAACTGAGTACTGGAGATTCTGAACTACCCAATATCTATATAACATGCCAGAAGACCTATTTCAGTGCAATTTCCCCTTTAAGGGAGCAACCCTTACATCGTGAATACCATCCTATATACTGATTGTATACAAGAACATATATCAAATGTGAGCAGACAGCTCACTGATTTGAATGGACACTGCAATACTTCATTTCCCCTGCGGGAGTGCTGTGGGGAAATTGAGCGCTTACTACCAAGTTTCCTTACAGATTACAACCGATCCCTTAGGATTCCAACAAGGGGACACACTTTATTATCATTTTTTAAATGACAGGAATTTCAGAATTTTGCCCGCAATGTGTAAAGGCACCAACTGTGCACCTGCGACGGCCCTGGGGCATTAA
Source organism: Leptodactylus fallax (assembly GCA_947044405.1). Taxonomy (NCBI): domain Eukaryota; kingdom Metazoa; phylum Chordata; class Amphibia; order Anura; family Leptodactylidae; genus Leptodactylus; species Leptodactylus fallax. The sequence goes on from CAMRHE010000214.1 coordinate 2,399,533, forward strand.
AGCGCCGGATAGTTTGGCGTTTCTGTAGTGATTGACGCGTGAATGAATGACGAGTGACGTGGGTGATTATGTATTCATAAAAAGCGGGTATCAACTTCTGGTAACAGGAAGAAGACGAAAAAACACTGATTAACCCCTCAGCTGCTGGCGCTCTATGGACTTCTCAGGCGGACAAAGTAGGGGTTAACTGTCCTGCTGTGTAAACCTTGTTATTGCCGCGGTAGCATTAATAGCCATATGAGATGATTATGCAAAACCATAATGTACTTTATAGAATATTTAATGCCGTATACATAGAATATAGGAAGATTCTTATTTTTTTTTCCCCTCGCGTTTACATTTGGACAGTCGGTAAAGGATTTTTTTTTTAATTCTATATCCGTTTATAACGATAAATTTCATTCTCTCATTATAAAGACTATAAATTGTATATGTTCTGTATTAAAAAAATTCTTCACTGCTTACCGCGTCCTTATATATTATAAAATGTCTGTTTTATTAAACTCTGTGGTTTATATTTATTTAGAACTCATTTTTTATGTTTATATTTTCTCTTTTTATTATTTTGTACTATTTTATTTTTCTTATTTTTTTTTTATACATTTTTAACCATTTTAATGTTATTTTTTTTTTTTTTTTTGTTTATGGGACTGAGCTGTAACCAGGAAACTTCACAAATAAATGTGACGTCGCTGGCCTGTGAAGCAGAAATGGCGGTCACTTGAACACCAACATGGCTTCGAGCAGCAGATTGTTGGGGGCCCCGGTATTGGATAACTCATCATGCTACATTGTATAGTGGCTGTGCTTGGTACTGCAGCTCATTCCTATTCACTTGAATGGGACTGGACCATCTGACTGATAAGCCGTGCCAATGATGTTTGCCACAGCCTCTTGATTGGGGGGGCCTACTGATTTTGATGGGAGCAGCTGACGTCTCCCTCAACCACCTATGTTGGAAAAGCTGAGTATCAGTGGTGGATTACTCCCCTCGCCTACAGCCAAGTGTGCATGTGCAAGGAGGAGTCTGGAAAGAAATTTGTCTGCCAGACCAGTGTTTGGCCAGCTTTAGGCTCTGTTCACATTTACAACGGACACCTCAGGTCCCCATTATAAGTCACAGGGCGGTTGTGCGATGGAACTGTCACAGTGTTGTGGTAGACTCGCAGTCAGGCCGGGGGTGCACGTGTAAGACAGACACTCATCTACGGAGGTAATACACCCATCTGTAAGTGCCCCAATACATAAACCTTGAAGAGTCTTCTGTGCAAGGCTGGCCATTCCCGCCATCATCATCCCTCCCAAAATGTGAATCCCCATCATTCCCATGAACTGTCACGATGGTGGCTCAACAACTTAAAGGGTTACCCCACCCCACACACCTATCATACATGATCATACACTATTCTACTACACGTGACAACCAGATCGTTTTATAATAGCCCATCGTAAAATGACAATCATCACCCCCATCATTTCATACGTCGTGTACGCTTCTTTGCTCTAGAGGACCCCCACATCCAGTAGATAGTTTATAGATGCCCGTTTATAGAATAACAAGCTTCTGGTGACAATCTACCCGTGCCACAGATCCCTATGATGCAGCTAGGTGGGGTATTAGACCCGCACTTGGGGCAGGATTTGTGGGTCTAATATGGTCTATAGAAAACGACCATGTTACATCTGTCTGAACTAGGCCCGAGTTTGTGTGGAATCAAGACTGCAGTAACACCAGTAACCACAAGATGGCAGTGCTGCATCATCGCACTATACTTACAGCAGCAGCCACTGATGGCTAAACCTTTGGGGCACATATAATGTATTAATGTCTTTTTTTTTTGGGGGGGGGGAGTGTTTTTTTTTTGGAAATGTCATTTATTTTGTCCCTCTGGGTGATGTGACCACGTATGAGCCTGAGCTCTGATGTAATATACTGCAGTACTTCTGTATTGTCAGTATAACGCTAACAGGCAGTCAACTACACCCTGGCAGGGCCTAATAGGTGTACTAAGATGAAGGATTAGCTGCCATACCAACCCAATCATCTCTCCACGATTGCGGCCCCTTTTCTCTGTCTAGGGCCCCATATACACAGTTTTGTGAATGTCATTTAACCACTTAGATGCTGCAATTTCTATTGACAGCGGCATCTAAGGGGATAAATGACCTTGATTAGAATGACCTCCGATCCTGGCTGTTGCGGCAGAGCTTCAGCAGTACAGACGACACCCCTGGCCGATGGGGCCCATTCAGCTCCTGGGGCACATTTATGAGGAGTACAGTATAGGTACAGTATATATAGATATATATGCAAAGCACATGTTGGTAAAGGGTTAATGGGCTTTGGCTACTAATGTGGGGACTCTGGCTAATGATCTCATAAGCGTGCGTGCCATTCCAGACTTGAGGAAAGCTGGATGACAACTCCTGTGATGGCTGTAATGGCAGCCATATTAACTAAAGCTGGGTAACCATGGTAATAATGGCGGCCATACTGATTGTTAGCCACTATAACTAGCATGGGTCATTCAGGGCTCAGAGAAAGCTGGGTGACAAGCCCATGGGAGTTGTACTAATGGTGATATTGGTTGTCACCCAGGAAATACAGCCAAGAGGACACAAGGGAGGCTGAGTAACAACCCAGTGGGGGCTATAAATGCAACTATAGTGTTGTCACCTGGTATAACTAGTCTGCCGTGTTATTCAGGACTCCTAGAAAGCTGGGTGACAAACCCTGTGGCAGCTGTAATAGTGGTGATACTGGTTGTCACCAAGAAATTAGCTGACATGCCATTCAGGGCTCCTGGAAAGCTGGATGACAACCCTGATGGCAGCTATAATAGTGGTGACATTGTGGTTATCCGATAACTCTATTCAGGACTCCTAGAAAGCTGAGTGATGACTGCTGGCTACCATACACAGGCCTGCTTTACCTACACCTGCCACGTGACCCTGTGCCATCACGTGATCCTCGTTATAAGGCGCAGACTGCACAAATAATCACCAAATATCCGCAATATAAAGGCACCAGGTGCGCACAGGCTACAAAAACTACACTTCCCGGCAGGCCTTGCGCGCTTAGAGCGCCGCTTCCGGTCCTGCGTGATTTCCGGAACGGATCGGAACCCGGAGTACGGATTCGGTTCCCCCCCCAACCCGGGAGCAGGTACCGGGAACAGGTGGGTCGATGGGAGGGAAGACGGAGGAAGGGACAAGCGGCGAGCCTGGCCGGGGTGTGCGGGCCGGGGCAGGGCGGAGCAGGCAGGGGACAGGCCGCGGTCTGCGCTCCCCCCCGCTCCAGCTGCCAGGCCGCCTGTTCTTTGTTGCAGCAGCCGGAGGGGGCGGCTTCCCCGCAGCTCCGGGATCACAGGCAAAACCCGGCTGTGCCGGCCGATCCCGGAGCCGTCCCCTGCCTGTCCCCCCCGCACAGCCGGACTAGGGCCTCATACACACTGTGCATGTCTGCGGCATGTGTTTGCACGACCACTGTATACCTGTACAGGGCGGGAATAACGCATAATGTGTCCTGATACTAATTTATATCGTGCTATACACTGCATATCATAAGGAATAAGTATTATAATGATGCAGATTTCTTCAACTTTCTATACGTTACACCTCTGCTTGCTGTCAGTGAACAATCTTTAGCCAACAGCTGAGGGTTTGTCGCAGTTGCATCCAGTGCAGGTAATCTCCTTTGAACTAAACAATATGCACTGACACATTGTAACAAACCAGCACAGAAAGGAGATATAGGCGGCTGATGGGTTTGTCCAGACTAGATACAATGGTAACAAATCCTCAGCTGTGAGAAGTATTGAGCTTTCAGCTTTTGGACATAAAGAAGGGAGGGGTCCCATTCACTGACAGCAAGCGGAGATAGTAAAGGGATGTCCCAGGGTTAGAAAAATATGGATACTTTCATTTGATAACAGCACCACCCTTATCCACAGGCCGTCTGTGGTATAGCAGTTCAGCGTCATTCACTTCAATGGAGATAAACTGCAATACCATACACAACCTATGGACAGGTGTGGCGCTGTTTTTGAAATAAAGCTGTCATGTTTTTCTAATTCTGGACAATCCCTTTAAGGCTACACCACAGATCGCTGTGTCGTCCTGCGACGCCTTCACTAATGTAAGAGAATGGGTTTGCATTGTGACCCCGAGGGTGCTGCAGCTTCTAGTCGCAAAAAGATTGTGTTGCTGGATTTTCTTTTTTTTTTTGGGTGACTCCACTTAAATTAGTAAAAGTTGGAAAGTGACACGGCTATCTTTGGCAGCACAAGGGTAGTCTGGTCAAAGTCACCGTGTAGCTGTAGTCGGCAATACAGACAGATTTGCAGGGGAGGGGGTGTAATAAGCCCATAATATTGGATGTATCAATATGGCTGCCTTGTAATATTGCCACCATATATGTACCAAGGCAAGAAATGGACGGTGTCATACCCGTGGTCAGTCCTGTGCACACCGAACAAAACTATGGCTGCGAGAATTAGAGCTGTCGCCAGAGCGGAATTTGTATTTCGATCCCAAGTGTAGTATCCTGATTTTTTTTTCCCCGCAGTGTGTGGATGAAATTAACCAAAATTTCATTGACTTTGTTGGTACTGTAGAACGCAGATATTTCCGCAACGTGGGGCCTTTGCCTTATGCTCGATCTTTTTTTTTCAGGTGGATTCTGCTTGAGAACACCCACTAAAATGAAAGGAATACCGGGTGGAATGTGACACTGAATTTGCAGATTTTTTAGGGCCTGTTCACATGGTGGAATCTGCTGCTGATTTTGAGCCGGATTCCACTCAGATATTGTTTCCCATTGAATACAGAATTGGAGCAGGATGCTGGAAAAAAAGCATTCAAATTCCTATCCAAAGTCTGTCATGTGAGGCACAGACGGATTCATGAAAATTGGCGTATTATGACCAAGGATTTGCCTGATTTATGACACAAGACGCAGAAGTCTATGGCTGAGGCCCTATGTTACAGAAACGCAGCATTTTTTGTTGCACATTTTGCTGCGTTTTTTGGAGCCAAAGCCAGGAGTGGATTGAAAAGGAATGGAAAATTATATAGGAAGCTCTTAGACCTTTCCCTTCAGTTCAATCCACTCCTGACTCAAAAAATCGCAGCAAAATGTTCAACCAAAAACCTGGGGCCTCAGCCATAGACTTCTCCTGACGTCTGCGTCTCATCATCAATTGGGCAAATCTTTGGCCTTCACAGGGATCGTCAAAACCCCTCACGTGATAGAATTTGGATAGGAATTTAAGGCGGTCTTCTGCCTTGCATTACCCTCCCAAGTTCCGTCCCTGCGTAACCTATGTGGTTTGCTTGTTGATTAGTGTCAGACACAATAGGGTTAATCGGCGGCGGTCTCGCAACATGAGTTCTGCGGCTGAATGAGCCATGCAATCCGGAGGAAGATCGAAAAAGGTGCCTTTTTTTTTTTTTTTTTCAAACAATGGGAGGCAGATTCCGAGCAGAATTTGAGGTGGAATCCGCTTCAAAATCAGCTGTCAATTCCCTGTGTGAATGGCCCCTAATAAATAACCCCCATCATTTCCCTCATATCAACCCCAATGTTCTTCGATGCTGGCTGGTGCTAGTGACGCCGGCAGTGGCACGTCATGAGAACCCACTGCTTGCGCCGCTCGTGCCCTTCTCCCCCTCCTATTCTTTCTTACAAGACCTTTGCAGTCAAGGTGGTCATTGGTGTCAATGGAGAAAGGAAGAAAGAGCTTCTTCCAGAGATGTGGTTCGGGACAGGCACTCAAGACAGAAAACATGGCGGACGCCAGGCAGCACATGCACCATGTTCTCTGTAGCAAGCAGAATTCTTGTAGTAAACCGTTTTCTCCCACATAGTATTGAAATGTCATCGACAATTTGATGCTTCGAGAAACCCTAGTTGGAATAAGGCCATACCCAGATACACTGAAATATAACTATATGGGCGCTTCGCGACCCCACTCACTTCCATTATTTGCGACAAAGGCAGTGTGACACGGCAAACTTTGGTTATGTGATGGCTGTATCCCAGGGTAGCCAAAGGCCAGGGAGAAAACCATAAGCCGGGTCATGTGATTATCTTCAGCCATTTTGTCTTGTGATGTGTGTGAACAGCGCCTGACAGGGTTGTTCAGCCATATGTTATCCATGTAGCACCAATGAAGAAGAAATGGCGTATAAAACATGAACGGCTTTGTGGGAGCCATTGTGAACCTGGCTTATAGAACGGGGCCCTAAGTAGGGGAACCAAAAGGGGTTTGTTTGAGAGAGAATAAAAAAGTGAAAACCATTTCTATTATCATCTTTGTGGATATCTGATGACTGCTCGTTGCCAGCCTGAACCCCGAGGCCTTACTGTCCATTGTCGTCATGGAGACCTTATATATCCACCATTTGCATTAGCGTCTACCACCTGCCTGGCTCAGACCATGGTAGTTCTGCATATATTGGTCAGGACACTGATGTCTGAGGTGATTTGGCACCATATGATGTCACCTTGACAACAGGTGACACCTGATAGGAATTAGAAGGGGACATGTTGTCGCCGGAATCTCTCAGTAGTGCCTGTTCAGGCTTCGGGCCTGTAACTTCAAGTGATTATATCTCGGCCTAGAAATAAGATTTTACCAAACTGGTTTCACATATTTAATGTATACTGCATGTCCGGTATACATAGCTCTGTTACATCAAGTTTTCTAGTATAATTCCCTGCATTACGTTACTTATATATTCCTATATATCCATACAGCTAATATGGCCGACAGTGATTTTGGTCAGACCGTTACTTATTGTCTCCGTATTGTAATCTGTGTGCTACTTGTTCACTAGCATGTTGTCGTCTTTCTCCAGGTGTGCACAATGGCACAAGAAGGGATGGAGGAGTCAGTCTTTATATGTAAGTGTCGCCTTCTTCTGTTTTGCTTTCCCGCATACACCCCTTTTCTTTTTGTGCAGCCACTAGAAAAACATGGCTTCTTACTCCCAAAATAGCACCACACCTGTCCCCAGGTTGTCTGGTATTGCAGTTCAGCCCTATTGAAGTGAATGCAGATGAGTTGCAATGCCACACACGACCTGTGGACAGGGGTGGCACAGCTCCAATTAGGAATCCCATTAATGTGGCATGCTCCTTGTTTGCAGGGTGTGAAGACTGTGGACAGTATCATGACTCCGAGTGTCCGGAGCTGGGTCCTGTGGTGACTGTCCAGGACTCATTTGTGCTGAGCAGAGCGAGGTGAGCAGGACCGTACGAGTGTGTTCACATACAATGGTAACTTACATCAAATGCCTTATGTTACATTATACAGAGGACAAAAGATTATAAAATAGAACTGCACAGAAATTGTATCACCCCCTACAGTCTGTATCAAAGACTGCCATACAAAATCCTCTGTAGAAATCTTCCTTTGCAGATCGGGCAGCACATTTTTTATTTTTTTTTTTTTTTTTAGCTAGCAAAAAAAAGCGTCTTCCCTCATTGAATGGGAGGCAGATTTTTTGCAATGTAAAAAAATTCTAGTGTCAACTTACCCTTTTCCTAGTCACTCTTAGGCTAAGGCCCCACGTAGCCAAGTGCAGCCAAAAAGCACGGAGGAAAAGCAATGTGTTTTTTTTTTTTTTTTTTTCCGGGGCGTTTGTCATTTGAAATTTCGAGGAGTTTTCCTTTGCAGACTTTCTGCCCCTATTGTACGGAAAACGCCAGCGTTTCCGCAGATATAATTGACATGCTGCGATTTTCAAAAATGTAGCTTTTCTGCTGCAGATTTTTTCCTGCAATGTGTGGATGGTTTTAGCCAGAATCCCATCCACTTTGCAGGTACTATAAAACACTGCGTTTTCACAATGTGGGGCTTCAGCCTTAAAGGGGTGTTCCCAAGGCAGACATGGCATGCCCAAGCCCACTGGTAGAGGCCTATCAGTAGGATTAGTGTACAGATAGTACTGGGGTCCTTTCTAGTACCCAGAGACTGACTGTACAGGGATTCCCCAGTCTCCAATAACATCACTTGGTTCCCCCTTTCACCATGCCATGATCGCTCTAGACTGCGGCCATCAAAGGGGTTAAACAGTGGGGATTGGCACTGTTAGAGCAGGACCTATAGTGGCATTAGATGGTCGACCCCCTGCTCTGGGGTGGCTCAGGACAGACTATTTTTACAGTTACTGTAGAAAAAGTCCCCTGTATGACTGTTGTGTTATGAATGCTCCTCTACAGGACAGCTTACCTTTATGTTGGCCATATCTCCATATTGGAACGCCACATCCTTGCAGTATTTTGGTCCCGCCCTCAACCCCTCCCCCAACATTTGTTCTGACCTAGTGAATTTTCTTACGGTTCCTCTGTTTTCAGGTCATCACTTCCCACCAATCTGGAGATCAGACACCTAGGAGATGGCATAGAGGGAGTGTTTGCGGTCACCCCACTTGTCAAGCGCACTCAGTTTGGCCCCTTCGAATGTAAGAGAGCTGACAAACTCGACAAAGATCCCGTCTTCCCACTCAAGGTAAAGCTTATTCTGCAGATTTTGAGTCCTTTTTCCATCAGTTTGCAGGACTGGACAAAACTGATGTCTTCCTTCTCCCCCTCTCGCAGCATGCTGTCTTGGAGAGAAGCTGCAGCTGCGTACCCCTTTTCCCTGTCTATTTACTGTATTACTGCAGATGGACTTTTTGGGTACTGAGGAGGGTTCTGAATATTTGCAAAAGCTACAGGCTGGTAGAGGGGAGGAGATTACAGTCGTCAGGAAGTGTCTTGTCTCATTGTAGGTGTTCCAGAAGGACGGGCTGGTCGTACTGTTTGACACCTCCAGCGAGGATGAATGTAACTGGATGATGTTGGTTAGACCCGCTACGGATTTCACCCATCAGAACCTGACCGCTTTCCAGCATGGTGACGACATCTACTTCACTACCTCCCGGGATATCGCAGCTGGTACGGAGTTACGAGTGTGGTACGCAGCCTTCTATGCAAGGAAGATGGAGAAGCCTTTGTTAAAGCCTCCTCTGCCCTCTCACAATGGTAAAGGAATACTGAGGGAGCTGTGTGGGGTCCAGGGCAAGTGGTGTCTATCTGAAAGTTCTTAAAGGGGTTTTTCAGGATTAATAATTGACCTACCTTTAGGATAGATCTTCAATTGAAGATAAGTGGGGATCCAACACCCTGGGACCCCAGCCGATCAGCTGTTTGAGGAGGCCACAGTGTTAGGATAAACGATGCAGCCTCTTCACTACTTACCTAGCATAGCGCTCTATATTTGTAGTGTCGAACATCGGCTCCTTCACTTGAATGGACTGAGCATGCGAACAGGCCATGTGACCGATGAACATGTCATCACGTGGCCTACAAAGTGTAAGTGGCGCTCAGGGAAGCTGCTCCCACTTCAAACAGCTGACCCAGTGTAGGTCATCAATGAAGAAGTCCCAGAAAACCCCTTAAATAACATGCTCGGCTCTGCTACATCTGTTGATATTTTTTCAGCTTTGTCTGTTCTTCCTTTATTCCCCCGCAGAGGTGGGTTTTTTGGCCTCTGAACCAGAGAAGGAAGTCAACCCAACTTCTTCGAAATCCAACCAGCTCGCCTCAATGACCTCCAAAAAGATGAAAATCATCCGTCCCCCAGCAGCATTCATGTCAGGTAACCAACCCTCTAAACTGTCAACTAGGTGTGAGTTGATATTCTGCAGCTGCTGAAGAACCTCTTTAATATATAATGTATGTTGGAATACTACACGTCAATCACTTGACACAGGCACATGAACGTCCTGCAAAAGTGCTCTGCGTCAGACTTCTTCTGCAGGTACAGATAAGTGGTGTCTGTGCGGCGCCGCTGATCTCTGTATAACCATCCAGTCCTGATATCACAATGAAATGTTTTACATTCAATTTACATTGATGGTTTTATGGTTATGTATTAACTGTAATTTTTTTTTCGGCTTCCCAGCGAGCTGCCAGGAGAATAGTGACATCATACACGTGGAGACCTGTGAGTGGGCGTGTAAAGTGTGCAACACAACCTTCATGGAGCCCAGCCTGCTCACAGGTACGTCCTCCACCCTTGGACAATATTATTATTAATATTCTGTGTGTATGTGTATATAAAATATATATATATATATATATATATATTCTGTACTGATTAAAGGGGATGTCCAGGCTTATTAAAGGGGTTGTCCAGGGAGTCTATTTTACTTACTTCCTCCTGGTTTTTATTTGATGCTGTACCAGGGGGTTCTGAGCTGGTTCTGGCCTGAGGTCATGTGATCAGAACCAGCACCAGAAGGCCGTATCTTCTACTATGGGGGCTGGCTTTACTATAGTGAACGTATCCCCCATTGCACAGGTAACTAGTGATGAAAAGGGAGAGGAGGAGGAGGGAGTCGGATGCAGGAACCGATCACATGGCCTGGGTCAGAACCACCAAGTACAGCATCAAGAAGACCCTGGATGAAACTGATGCCCTGTGCTTTGGTTAGGCTACTAGTTGCAGATCAGTGGGGGTCCAGGCGCTTCTGCTTTACAGGCCATGTGTCATGACATGGCCTGCTTGCAGCTCAGCTCCACCAATCATACTGACAGCATTTCTTAGTGATTCTGTAAGATAATACCCCTTTAGTCTTGGGTTCCTCCTGTACCCTTTTTATCATTTGTCTCACTACCCCCTCCTGTCGCTTCATTTTTCAGAGCATTTATTGAGTCACCTGGAACAGACCAAAGGAATCCCCCCTTCTGTGGCCTGTGATCCCACATATATAGAGGGGGCGCAGTGACGGCGCCTCCTGAGCAGCCTGTGGTCTGCAACTCTCCCGCAGGCAGAACAGAGCTAAAGAAGAAGCCGAAGAGGAGCCGCAAATCCAAAGCTGTGAAGCGCGACATTCCCTTAGTGATTGTGGATGATGATAGCCCACCAGGTGAGGGCGCCACTGCTACTCCTGTACGGTGTTCATCATGGTTTAGGAGGCAATTGACCTAATGGATAAAATGTTTAGTAACTTATTTATTTTCACCTACCTACAATCCCACATCCTGTAATAATCTCTCTTTCTCAGCGCACCACCCCATCCTGTACAGTCCGGTTTTCCCCTCCGATCGCGTGGCCGAAATAATCACGGAGATCCCACCAGACGATGTTGCTCTGCCGCACGACTCTGACGACAAGTTCATGGAACTGATGTTGGGAAAACTGCCGACCACCAACAGCAATAATTTACCACCGGTCTCCAAGTGAGTGGCAGATTCAGTCTATTGTTCCCTGTTATCAGCCATGTCAGGGAGAGGCTGACAGTCAGTATACCATTGTGTGCGTCCTCTGCAGGTTTGCTTTTCACCAGGGTAATAATAACATGAAGAGGTTGCTGTCAGGGTCTCGGCACACTATGAGAAGAAAGTTTGTCCGCCAGCTGGGCGATCACAAGCGCATCTTCCAGTGTAATATCTGTAGCAAGGTTTTCCGTAACAGCAGCAACCTGAGCCGCCATGTCCGATCCCACGGTAAGTTTACATGGTTATTTCACACTACAGATCTCAGAAGAACTCCATCTAAAGGGAATGTTTCACCGTTACTATTACTGAATATATAGTTACTGGTTATGTGATGTTCTCGATTTTTTTTTTTTTTTTTTTTTTTTTTTTTTTTTGAATTTTATTTTTTTCTTCTAGGGGACAAGCTTTTTAAATGTGAGGAGTGCGCTAAACTTTTCAGCCGTAAAGAGAGCCTGAAGCAGCACGTGTCATACAAGCACAGCAGGAACGAGGTGAGGTGTGCCAGGGCTGTATCCACATTACCACATGTTGCTGGAACTTTTTTTTTTTTTTTTTTTTTTTTTTTGTGGCACTTTGTCAATTCCTCCTAATTTTCAAGATCTCTGCTTGTTGTGCTCCACCCTAGAGCATATAAACCTTATCCTTATTTCTTCCCGTATTTTTTTTTTTCTTCAAATTTTTTTTTCCTTCTGTCCATTTATCTAGCTCTTCCTCTTTTACGCTCTTCCTCTTCACTCTCTCTGCTCACTGTCACATCCTCTTCCTCTACTAACAGTCTGCCATGATCTGTATTTGCACATTACCAACCAGTGCTTCAGTGTGGCTGAATATGAAATCCCTACTATTTCCTCCCAGAGTCATGAGACAACCCATACTATACTGTCCTGTATAGGGAGCACTTTCTGCAGTACAACCACAATTGCAATGAAGTTGGGACGTTGGGTAAAACATAAATAAAAACAGAATTCGATGATTTGCAAATCCTTTTCAACCTATAGTCAATTGAATACACTACAAAGACAAGTTATTTATTGTACAAACGATAAACTTTTTTTTTTTTTTTTTTTTGCAAATATTCACTCATTTTGAATTTGAAAAAAAAAAAAAGCTGGGCCTGGGGCAACAAAAGCTGGGCCTGGGTCTTGTTCACCTTTCCTTGTAACAACACTCAATAAGTGTTTGGGAACTGAGGACACGAATTGTTGGAGCTTTGTAGATGGAATTCTTTCCCATTCTTGCTTGATGTACAACTTCAGTTGCTCCACAGTCCGGGTTATCCATTGTCATATTTTGTGCTTCATAATGCATTTTCATTGGGAGACAGGTCTGGACTGCAGGCAGGCCAGTCTAGTACCTGCACTTTTTTACTACAAAGCCACGTGCAGAATGTGGCTTGGCATTGTCTTGCTGAGATAAGCCGGGATGTCCCTGAAAAAGACGTCACTTGGTTGGCAGCATATGTTGCTCCAAAACCTGTATGTGCCTTTCAGCATTACATTCACAGATGTGCAAGTTACCCATGCATGGGCACTAACACCCCCCCATACCATCAGAGATGTGCCATGGCCACTAACACCCCCCCCATACCATCAGAGATGTGCCATGGGCACTAACACTCCCCCATACCATCAGAGATGTGCCATGTGCACTATCACACCCCCCATACCATCAGAGATGTGCCATGTGCACTATCACACCCCCCATACCATCAGAGATGTGCCATGTGCACTATCACACCCCCCATACCATCAGAGATGTGCCATGGCCACTAACACCCCCCCATACCATCAGAGATGTGCCATGGCCACTAACACTCCCCCATACCATCAGAGATGTGCCATGGCCACTAACACCCCCCCATACCATCAGAGATGTGCCATGGCCACTAACACCCCCCCATACCATCAGAGATGTGCCATGGCCACTAACACCCCCCCATACCATCAGAGATGTGCCATGGCCACTAACACTCCCCCATACCATCAGAGATGTGCCATGGCCACTAACACCCCCCCATACCATCAGAGATGTGCCATGGCCACTAACACCCCCCCATACCATCAGAGATGTGCCATGGCCACTAACACCCCCCCATACCATCAGAGATGTGCCATGGCCACTAACACCCCCCCATACCATCAGAGATGTGCCATGGCCACTAACACCCCCATACCATCAGAGATGTGCCATGGGCACTAACACTCCCCCCATACCATCAGAGATGTGCCATGGCCACTAACACCCCCCCCATACCATCAGAGATGTGCCATGGCCACTAACACCCCCCATACCATCAGAGATGTGCCATGGCCACTAACACTCCCCCATACCATCAGAGATGTGCCATGGGCACTAATACACCCCCCATACCATCAGAGATGTGCCATGGCCACTAACACCCCCATACCATCAGAGATGTGCCATGGCCACTAACACTCCCCCATACCATCAGAGATGTGCCATGGCCACTAACACTCCCCCATACCATCAGAGATGTGCCATGGGCACTATCACTCCCCCATACCATCAGAGATGTGGCATGGACACTAGCACCCCCCATACCATCAGAGATGTACCATGGCCACTAACACTCCCCCATACCATCAGAGATGTGCCATGGCCACTAACACTCCCCCATACCATCAGAGATGTGCCATGTGCACTAACACACCCCCATACCATCAGAGATGTGCCATGGGCACTATCACTCCCCCATACCATCAGAGATGTGCCATGGGCACTAATACACCCCCCATACCATCAGAGATGTGCCATGGCCACTAACACCCCCATACCATCAGAGATATGCCATGGGCACTAACACCCCCCATACCATCAGAGATGTGCCATGGGCTCTAACACTCCCCCATACCATCAGAGATGTGCCATGAGCACTAACACTCCCCCATACCATCAGAGATGTGCCATGGGCACTAATACACCCCCCATACCATCAGAGATGTGCCATGGGCACTAACACCCCCCCATACCATCAGAGATGTGCCATGGGCACTAACACCCCCCCCATACCATCAGAGATGTGCCATGGGCACTAATACACCCCCCATACCATCAGAGATGTGCCATGGCCACTAACACCCCCATACCATCAGAGATGTGCCATGGCCACTAACACCCCCCCATACCATCAGAGATGTGCCATGAGCACTAACACTCCCCCATACCATCAGAGATGTGCCATGGGCACTATCACACCCCTATACCATCAGAGATGTGCCATGAGCACTAACACTCCCCCATACTATCAGAGATTCTGGCTTTTGAACCCCTCGCTGATAACAATCCAGACAGTCCTTTTCCTCTTTGGTTCGGAGGTCACGACGTCCATGACTTCCAAAAACAATGTAGACTGGTCAGACCACCGGACACTTTTCTACTTTGCGTCAGTCCATCTCAGATGAGCTCGGGCCCAGAGAAGCCGGCGGTGTTTCTGGGTGTTGTTGATATACGGCTTTCACTTTGCATGGTAGAGATTTAACTTGCACTTGTAGATGTAGCGACGAACTGTGATCACTGACAATGGTTTTCTGAAATGTTCCTGAGCCCATGTAACGGTAATATCCGTTACAGAATGATGTCGGTTTTTAATGCAGGGCCGCCTGAGGGATCAGAGGTCACAGCATTCAATGTTTGTTTTCGGCCTTGCCGCTTCCTTGCAGACATTTGTCCAGATTCTCTGAATCTTTTGATGATATTATGGACTGTAGATGACGAAATCCCTAAATTCTTTGCAACTGTGCATTGAGAAACGTTGTTCTTAAACTGTTGGACTATTTGCTCACACAGTTGTTTACAAAGAACCTCGCCCCATCCTTGCTTGTGAATGACGGAGCCTTTCGGGGAGGCTCCCTTTATACCCAATCATGACCCTCGCCTGTTTCCGATTAACCTGTTCACCTCTGGAATGCTCCAAACAGCTGTTTTTTGATCATTCCTCAACTTTCCCAGTCTTTTGTTGCCCCTGTTCCAGCTTTTTTTGGAACGTGTTTCCGGCATCAAATTCAAAATGAGTGAATATTTGCAAAAACCAATAAAGTTTATCCATTTGAACATTAAATAGTGTATTCAATTGAATATAGGATGAAAGGATTTGCAAATCATCGTATTCTGTTTTTATTTTTTTTACACAATGTCCCAACTTCATTGGAATTGGGGTTGTACTAGAAGGGTGTTTTGTGTGACCCTTCTCCTCCATCCTGTCCCTGTGGAGAGGAATTGTATGGAGTGATCGTGTATCAGTGCCCCTGCTACATACAGATATGAGGTAGATACAGGAGCAGCCGCCTCCAAACACATTTACCTGGCTAAAATGTAATAACCCTCTTTGGATCTCCAGGTTGACGCGGAGTACCTATACCGTTGCGCCACCTGTGAGAAGGCGTTCAGGGTGGAGGCCTTCCTGGAGTTCCACAACTGCAGAACAGGTGAGCTCTGCGTCTTGTGAGGGTCTGATCATGTGACTCACTGGGTCGCAGGGCATTATGGGAAGGATCAATATATGTACATCGCTTAGAGATACATGGCTTCCTCCTTCTTTGGCAGATGACAAGTCATTCCAGTGTGAGATGTGCTACAGATTCTTCTCCACTAACAGCAACCTGTCCAAGCACAAGAAGAAGCACGGTGAGAAGAAGTTTGCCTGTGAGATCTGTAATAAGCTGTTCTACCGGAAGGACGTCATGCTGGAGCATCACCGCAGACATCTGGAAGGTACGTGTCTGCACATACTGTGAAAAAACCATACAGGGGGGGAATTTATTAACCAGTTCCAGCGGTCCACTTGTCACTTTGCGAGTACATATCCGTAGGTCCTTGCAGGGTTAAGCAGCATCAAGAAATCCTGTACCTGCAGAACTAAGGAACCGGCTGTAACTACAGCCAGAGCTACTATAGAGAAAGCTGTTAAAATGGCCCAAAAGGTCTATTATGACCTTATGTGGACACAATGTAAAAAAAAAAAAATAAAGTAAGTAAATAAAAATGAAAGTAAAGTGTTTTATTTTTTTTTAAATTAATCTGCCAATACCGCGCCCACATAACAGGTTCTATCCCCAATCCTGACAACACCGTGCAAAATAATAATTACTATGATGTACAGGGAAAACGATTTTAAAACCTTTTTTTAGTAAAAAAAAAACAGACAAGTTTTCCCTCCTTTTTTTTGTTTACACTTTCACAGATATAAAAAAAAAAAAAAAAAAAAAATCAAAAATAAATAACCAATATAAAGTCCTATGTGTCACCAAAAAAAGGACGCAAAAATTAGGGGAGGTGAAAAATTAAAAACAAAAAAACCTCTCCTGTCCCTGACGCTCCCCACTGACGGGTGTCCGTTCAGTCTCATGCTGGGGCTACCGCCCATGTGACCACTGAGGCCAGTGATCGGCCACTCACATACATCACTGGTTCCTCTCGAGTGACTGGGGTCACTGATTGGTTTCATCAATCACACAAGCCCCAGGGATTATGGCGGGCATGAGACTGAAAGGGCACAGGTGAGTAGTGTTTTTTTCATTTTAGGTGTGGTGGTGGTGGCACAAAACTGCATTTATGTGAAATCTGTCGCAAATCACTTTTAAATTCTCATAGTCTCACTGGCGCCACCTACAGGCGTGAGAAGGGTGAAGCGGGAGTCATCCATCCAGCAGGCAGCGGATAATTCCATCAAGTACAAGAAGGAGCCATCGGCCTGTCCGGTCTGCGGGAAAGTAAGATAATCTTATTTGTGTTGCTTAAAGGGCATGTCCAGCTGATTCTCCCACCACTAGAGGGAGGTCAGGAGCTTATTGCATACTGTTATTGAGTACAATG
Source organism: Leptodactylus fallax (assembly GCA_947044405.1). Classification (NCBI taxonomy): domain Eukaryota; kingdom Metazoa; phylum Chordata; class Amphibia; order Anura; family Leptodactylidae; genus Leptodactylus; species Leptodactylus fallax. Next base: position 2,416,637 of record CAMRHE010000214.1, read on the forward strand.
TATGACCATATGCAGTAAGCTCCCCCTAGTGGTGGCTGCAGGCAGACATGATAGAAGATGGACGTTCAACTTAAGAATGGCTGCCATGTTGACATGAGGGATATGTTTCACTCCCAGATGTTCTCGTGTCGGAGCAACATGAACAAGCACCTCCTCACACACGGAGATAAGAAGTACACCTGTGAGATCTGCGGCCGCAAGTTCTTCAGGGTAGACGTCCTCCGGGATCACATACACATACATTTCAAGGTATCTGTCCTGTCCGCTCATCTGTCCTGACTGTTACCTGTGGGCACAGCAGTCCTAATGTCAGTCATTCATGTATAGGATATTGCTCTGATGAATGACCAACAGAGGGAGGAGTTTATAGGGAAGATCGGCATCTCTTCTGAGGACAACGACGACAACTCTGATGGGAGCGCTGACTCCGAGCCACACAAGTACAGCTGTAAGAGGTGTCAGGTAGGAGCGACTGAGGATTATCTAGTGTTGTACTGATCCTGAGTTATATCCTGTATTATACTCCAGAGCTGCACTCACTATTCTGCTGGTGCAGTCACTGTGTACATACATTACATTACTTATCCTGTACTGATCCTGAGTTATATCCTGTATTATACTCCAGAGCTGCGCTCACTATTCTGCTGGTACAGTAATGTAATGTATGTACACAGTGACTGCACCAGCAGAATAGTGAGTGCAGCTCTGGAGTATAATACAGGATGTAACTCAGGATCAGTACAGGATAAGTAATGTAATGTATGTACACAGTGACTGTACCAGCAGAATAGTGAGTGCAGCTCTGGAGTATAATACAGAATGTAACTCAGGATCGGTACAGGATAAGTAATGTAATGTATGTACACAGTGACTGCACCAGCAGAATAGTGAGTGCAGCTCTGGAGTATAATACAGGATGTAACTCAGGATCAGTACAGAATAAGTAATGTAATGTATGTACACAGTGACTGTACCAGCAGAATAGTGAGCGCAGCTCTGGAGTATAATACAGGCTGTAACTCAGGATCAGTACAGGATAAGTATTGTAATGTATGTACACAGTGACTGTACCAGCAGAATAGTGAGTGCAGCTCTGGAGTATAATACAGGATGTAACTCAGGGTCAGTGCAGGATAAGTAATGTAATGTATGTACACAGTGACTACACCAGCAGAATAGTGAGTGCAGCTCTGGAGTATAATACAAGATGTAACTCAGGGTCAGTGCAGGATAAGTAATGTAATGTATGTACACAGTGACTTCACCAGCAGAATAGTGAGTGCAGCTCTGGAGTATAATACAGGATATAACTCAGGATCAGTACAGGATAAGTAATGTAATGTATGTACACAGTGACTGCTCCAGCAGAATAGTGAGCGCAGCTCTGGAGTATAATACAGGATGTAACTCAGGATCAGTACAGGATAAGTAATGTAATGTATGTACACAGTGACTGTACCAGCAGAATAGTGAGCGCAGCTCTGGAGTATAATACAGGATGTAACTCAGGATCAGTACAGGATAAGTAATGTAATGTATGTACACAGTGACTGTACCAGCAGAATAGTGAGCGCAGCTCTGGAGTATAATACAGGATGTAACTCAGGGTCAGTGCAGGATAAGTAATGTAATGTATGTACACAGTGACTGTACCAGCAGAATAGTGAGCGCAGCTCTGGAGTATAATACAGGATGTAACTCAGGATCAGTACAGGATAAGTAATGTAATGTATGTACACAGTGACTGTACCAGCAGAATAGTGAGCGCAGCTCTGGAGTATAATACAGGATGTAACTCAGGATCAGTACAGGATAAGTAATGTAATGTATGTACACAGTGACTGCACCAGCAGAATAGTGAGTGCAGCTGTGGAGTATAATACAGGATGTTGTTAAGCAGGATGGGTATACATGTATGAGATCAGTGTATTGTCGTCATTCTCATGTACTGTACACTTCCAGATCTCCTTTGCCCGGGGGAAGGAATACCTGAAGCACATTATGGATGTCCATGCTGAGAACGGCTATGACTGTAGTATATGTCACAGGAGATTTGCACTCAAAGCAACTTATCACGCTCACATGGTGATCCACCGGGAGAATCTACCTGATCCGGAGGTGCAGAAGTGAGTGTGTATTATCGCCTCCTCCTGCTGCTGCTTTCATTGCTGTTTTGCACTTTTATGTCTCCTCAGTTTTCCTTCTGTCTCTGATCCATCCTTCCCAGGTTCTAATACATCTGACATCCCATAAATAGTCTATTTGTCTACCAAGTGGCTTCCCCAGTAAAGGAGGAAGGGGCAAGGACTCCACATATTGGATTTCAGATGTATCAGGCGGCCACTTATACTCAGCTATGTCAAGAAACATGAACACTTAGCTGGTCTGAGTGTGCAGGTTTAGGAGGGAGTTGGAAGAGATGACTATTGTTCATACAAGACAGTGGGCAGCCATCTGTAGTGTCTCCTGGAGTAGGGACACTGCATCAGTATGACAGTCCAGATCCTAGGGCTGCATGCAGACAGCTGTAGGACCCTGGTCACATCACATAATGGCCCTACTTTGATGTATACAATAGGAAAAGCTTGTGTCTATCTTGTGTGAAGCATCTACATGATTTCCATTTCTGCCCCCTCCCCTGCACTGTTTCTCTGCAGGTACATTCACCCGTGTGAGGTGTGCGGTAGGATATTCAACAGTATAGGAAACCTGGAGAGACACAAGCTCATCCATTCCGGTAATGTAGAACCTCTATATCCTATTATACTATGGAATCCGTTCTCCTGATGATGTCATCGGTGGACATCTCTGGGTACGTGACGAACACAAACTTTTCTTTCAGGGGTGAAAAGCCACGGCTGTGAGCAGTGCGGGAAATCTTTTGCCAGGAAGGACATGTTAAAAGAACATATGAGAGTCCATGACGACATCCGGGAATACTTGTGTGCAGAGTGTGGGAAAGGTACTGACCTGAGATGGTGCACTACTGTATAACATGGTCACAGGGGCAGTCTATGGATGATAATCCCCATATACATCAATGTTACACCCTACCTGGCTTGTATAGTGTGTGCTGTATATGTGGATAGTGACAGGGGTGTATACAGTGTCTCATGGCAGGAACAGCAAGAGAAATAAAACCATATACACATTTATGTATACAAAGGGTCCTCAGTGTGTTAGAACTGGCCGTCCTCCTGTATATAGGATCTCCTCACTGTTCTTTCCTCAGGGATGAAGACCAAGCACGCTCTGCGCCATCACATGAAGCTGCACAAGGGGATCAAGGAGTACGAGTGCATGGAGTGTCACCGCAAGTTCGCACAGAAGGTGAACATGCTGAAGCATTACAAGCGGCACACAGGTGAGGCGAGCGGTGCGTATACAGTCCTTATATAGTCTGTGTATTGTCTATCGTCCTTTGTGTGTATAGTCTATGTACAGTGCGTGTGTGTGTGTGTGTGTGTGTGTGGTCCATGTGTAGTCCTTGTACTGCGTGTGTGTGTGTGGTCCTTATGTAGTCTGTGTCTATCATCCTTGTACTGCGTGTGTGTGTGTAGTCCTTGTACTGCGTGTGTGTAGTCCTTGTGCAGTCTGTGTCTATCATCCTTGTACTGTGTGTGTGTGTGTGTGTGGTCCATGTGTAGTCCTTGTACTGCGTGTGTGTGTGTGGTCCTTGTGTAGTCTGTGTCTATCATCCTTGTACTGCGTGTGTGTGTGTGGTACATGTGCAGTCCTTGTATTTTGTGCGTCATCTAAGTACTGTGTGTATAGTCCATGTGTTGTGTGTGTATGCACAGTCCATGTACAGTCTGTGTCTATCGTCCTTGTACTGTGTGTCCTTTTCTGTGTATGCATGTCTGTATATATAATATGTGTATATATTCATATACACATACACAATAAATTCTGGATACAGCTGTGTGTACTGCGGTGTATTCTGAGCCTTTTATCGCTCTTCTCTCTCAGGTATTAAGGACTTCATGTGCGAGTTGTGTGGGAAAACTTTCAGTGAAAAGAACACAATGGAGACCCATAAACTGGTCCATACTGGTGAGTAGCTGCTGATGTCCTCAGCGGCCACTGCACATCTGGTTAGTGTTCTCGCCTGATATCAGGCGTCCGGGCACCCTCTGGCGTCATTGGGGATGATTTATTAATACTGGTGTTTTCCAGGCCGGTCTTGATGATCCCTGCCCTGCCAGAGTTTGCACCTAATTCATGACTGTATGCACACCTCGTGTGTATCCTCCAGGGTCTGAGTGCATAGACATTAATCTACATCAGCTTTTTGCTGATTTAGGAGAAAACTTTGTAAAAAAGAAATGTGACGGAACTTTTTTTTTTTTTTTTTTTTTGTACAAAAGTGTTTATTCACAATTTGTTGTAAGATGCAACGTTAATGTTTTGGGTCTGAGGAATAGGGATAGAGGGGATAGGTAAAATGGCTGGGGGTTAATTACTGAGGAGTAAGTTAGAGCAGTACTGCAGTGAATAAAACACTTTTGCAGAAAAAAAACGGAGTGCCCTCACATTTCTTCTTCACATGGTTTCCACTTGGGAGTTTGTCCGTTCCCCAGTGATCATGCACCCAAATTAATTTTGACTCTTTCGGAGTCGAGTGCCGTCCTGTAACCCATTTTGCATCAGAAAACTGACCTAAACTGATCTCATAGATTGTAAACCCTTGCGGGCAGGGCCTTCTTATACTTGTCTTGTATGTTTTGTGTACCTTATGTAAACCCTCAAATGTCCAGCACCATGGAAGTAATATAATAATGAACAGAGCACCATGGAAGTAATATAATAATGTACAGAGCACCATGGAAGTAATATAATAATGTACAGAGCACCATGGAATTAATATAATAATGTACAGCACCATGGAATTAATATAATAATGTACAGCACCATGGAATTAATATAATAATGTACAGCACCATGGAATTAATATAATAATGTCCAACACTATGGAAGTAATATAATAATGTACAGAGCACCATGGAATTAATATAATAATGTACAGAGCACCATGGAATTAATATAATAATGTACAGCACCATGGAATTAATATAATAATGTACAGAGCACCATGGAATTAATATAATAATGTACAGCACCATGGAATTAATATAATAATGTACAGCACCATGGAATTAATATAATAATGTACAGCATCATGGAATTAATATAATAATGTCCAACACTATGGAAGTAATATAATAATGTACAGAGCACCATGGAATTAATATAATAATGTACAGAGCACCATGGGATTAATATAATAATGTACAGAGCACCATGGAATTACTATAATAATGTACAGAGCACCATGGAAGTAATATAATAATGTACAGAGCACCATGGAATTACTATAATAATGTACAGAGCACCATGGAAGTAATATAATAATGTACAGCACCATGGAATTAATATAATAATGTACAGAGCACCATGGAAGTAATATAATAATGTACAGAGCACCATGGAATTAATATAATAATGTACAGCACCATGGAATTAATATAATAATGTACAGCACCATGGAATTAATATAATAATGTACAGCACCATGGAATTAATATAATAATGTACAACACCATGGGATTAATATAATAATGTACAGCACCATGGGATTAATATAATAATGTACAGCACCATGGAATTAATATAATAATGTACAACACCATGGGATTAATATAATAATGTACAGCACCATGGAATTAATATAATAATGTACAGCACCATGGAATTAATATAATAATGTCCAACACTATGGAAGTAATATAATAATGTACAGAGCACCATGGAATTAATATAATAATGTACAGAGCACCATGGAATTAATATAATAATGTACAGCACCATGGAATTAATATAGTAATGTACAGAGCACCATGGAAGTAATATAATAATGTACAGCAGCATGGAATTAATATAATAATGTACAGAGCACCATGGAATTAATATAATAATGTACAGAGCACCATGGAATTAATATAATAATGTACAGCACCATGGAAGTAATATAATAATGTACAGCACCATGGAATTAATATAATAATGTACAGAACATGGAATTAATATAATAATGTACAGAGCACCATGGAATTAATATAATAATGTACAGCACCATGGGAATAATATAATAATGTACAGCACCATGGAAGTAATATAATAATGTACAGAGCACCATGGGATTAATATAATAATGTACAGCACCATGGAAGTAATATAATAATGTACAGAGCACCATGGGATTAATATAATAATGTACAGCACCATGGGAGTAATATAATAATGTACAGCACATGGAATTAATATAATAATGTACAGAGCACCATGGAATTACTATAATAATGTACAGAGCACCATGGAATTACTATAATAATGTACAGAGCACCATGGAATTAATATAATAATGTACAGAGCACCATGGAATTAATATAATAATGTACAGAGCACCATGGAATTAATATAATAATGTACAGAGCACCATGGGATTAATATAATAATGTACAGCACCATGGAAGTAATATAATAATGTACAACACCATGGAAGTAATATAATAATGTACAGCACCATGGAAGTAATATAATAATGTACAGAGCACCATGGAATTAATATAATAATGTACAGCACCATGGGAATAATATAATAATGTACAGCACCATGGAAGTAATATAATAATGTACAGAGCACCATGGGATTAATATAATAATGTACAGCACCATGGAAGTAATATAATAATGTACAGAGCACCATGGGATTAATATAATAATGTACAGCACCATGGGAGTAATATAATAATGTACAGCACATGGAATTAATATAATAATGTACAGAGCACCATGGAATTACTATAATAATGTACAGAGCACCATGGAATTACTATAATAATGTACAGAGCACCATGGAATTAATATAATAATGTACAGAGCACCATGGGATTAATATAATAATGTACAGCACCATGGAATTAATATAATAATGTACAACACCATGGAAGTAATATAATAATGTACAGCACCATGGAAGTAATATAATAATGTACAGAGCACCATGGAATTAATATAATAATGTACAGAGCACATGGAATTAATATAATAATGTAAAGCACCATGGAATTAATATAATAATGTACAGCACCATGGGAGTAATATAATAATGTACAGCACCATGGAATTAATATAATAATGTACAGAGCACCATGGGAATAATATAATAATGTACAGCACCATGGAATTAATATAATAATGTACAGAGCACCATGGGAATAATATAATAATGTACAGCACCATGGAATTAATATAATAATGTACAGAGCACCATGGAATTACTATAATAATGTACAGAGCACCATGGAATTAATATAATAATGTACAGCACCATGGGATTAATATAATAATGTACAGAGCACCATGGAAGTAATATAATAATGTACAGAGCACCATGGAATTAATATAATAATGTACAGCACCATGGAATTAATATAATAATGTACAGCACCATGGAATTAATATAATAATGTACAGCACCATGGAATTAATATAATAATGTCCAACACTATGGAAGTAATATAATAATGTACAGAGCACCATGGAATTAATATAATAATGTACAGAGCACCATGGAATTAATATAATAATGTACAGCACCATGGAATTAATATAATAATGTACAGAGCACCATGGAATTAATATAATAATGTACAGCACCATGGAATTAATATAATAATGTACAGCACCATGGAATTAATATAATAATGTACAGAGCACCATGGAATTAATATAATAATGTACAGAGCACCATGGAAGTAATATAATAATGTACAGAGCACCATGGAATTAATATAATAATGTACAGAGCACCATGGAAGTAATATAATAATGTACAGAGCACCATGGAATTAATATAATAATGTACAGCACCATGGAATTAATATAATAATGTACAGCACCATGGAATTAATATAATAATGTCCAACACTATGGAAGTAATATAATAATGTACAACACCATGGGATTAATATAATAATGTACAGCACCATGGAATTAATATAATAATGTACAGCACCATGGAATTAATATAATAATGTACAGAGCACCATGGAATTAATATAATAATGTACAGCACCATGGAAGTAATATAATAATGTACAGAGCACCATGGAATTAATATAATAATGTACAGCACCATGGAATTAATATAGTAATGTACAGAGCACCATGGAATTAATATAATAATGTACAGCACCATGGGAATAATATAATAATGTACAGCACCATGGAAGTAATATAATAATGTACAGAGCACCATGGGATTAATATAATAATGTACAGCACCATGGGAGTAATATAATAATGTACAGCACATGGAATTAATATAATAATGTACAGCACCATGGAATTACTATAATAATGTACAGAGCACCATGGGATTAATATAATAATGTACAGAGCACCATGGAATTAATATAATAATGTACAGCACCATGGGATTAATATAATAATGTACAGCACCATGGGAGTAATATAATAATGTACAGCACCATGGAATTAATATAATAATGTACAGAGCACCATGGAATTAATATAATAATGTACAGAGCACCATGGGAATAATATAATAATGTACAGCACCATGGGAATAATACTGCTATATAAATAAACAATAATAAATAACTAATAATGATAAATCCCACCGGGCCGATGTCATTTATGTATTTGTGCCCGGTTTTATCAAGCTCATCTCTGCTACAACGGCACACAATTATTAGATTTAGTTTGTGACAAGGGTAAAGACGTTGGGGCAGATTTCTTAAGACTGGTGTTTTGAACTCCATCTTACAGCAGGGTCTGAGGCTCTGACCTCTTCATTAACCAGGTGCACAGACATGCAGCAGAATGGTGGTCTATGCCTTTTTGGAACTGGTGTAGATGTGTTAAAGGGGTTGTCCAGGATGTTGTTGTTGTTGTTGTTGTTGTTATTAATAAATTATATATAATTTTTTTTTTTTTTTTTTTAATAATTACGGCCGGGAAGGTGAAGGAAAAAAAAAACATACTGTCCTGTCCCGGTGCTCCAGTGCCTCCTAGCGTGGTCCGGTCCTACTGATCCAGTGTTTGTTTGTTTGAACTTCCGGCGGAAAAAAACAATCAGCAGCCTCAGCAAAGGTCACAGGATGTCACTATCTGTGATGTCCCATGTCCTTTCCTTAGGCCTCTGACTGGCCTCAGCAGTCGTGTGACTAAGGAAAGGGACACGGGACATCAGAGCCGACGAGAACTTCTGGCAAAAGAAGACAGCGGAGCAGCAGGAACGGACCGCGCTGGGATTTGCCCCCAGTGTGTCCACTGGCTTACCGCAAATCTACACCAATTTCCCCCTAGACCACTGGTGATCAGGACCATAGTAGTGCACTCACCGCTCCTATAGACTGTACCTAGATTATGTATAATTCTACCCCCCTGTATGTAGACTGTATAACCTGGCCGGCTCTGCTGTGTCTCTGGTGTAGTGGGGAAGAAATGGACCTGCATGGTGTGTGATAAGAAGTACGTCACAGAATACATGCTCCAGAAGCACATCCAGCTGACACATGACAAGGTGGAGGCTCAGAGCTGCCATCTCTGCGGAACCAAGGTCTCTACCCGAGCGTCCATGAGCCGCCACCTGAGGCGCAAGCACCCTGAGGTAGGTCTCCTCCGCCACTAGTTACTCCAGTGCCCTGGTCGTATAGTAATAGTATGGCTAAGGGAGTCCACAGAGGACCTGCAGCGGCCATACTACTACTGCTGACGTGGGCGCTGACACTGCAGATCTGTTTAACCCTTTGCATGCTGTAATCAAAGCTGGCTGCGGCATACAAGGGGGAAGCGGATCATTCATAATCGTGCACCTTATTGCCCAGTTTATACTGGTTTTCCATACGACTTTTGTGTTTTCGCAACTCAGTTGAAAGGGGCTAAGCTGCAGTACCCAGTGCAGCCACTACACGGTGTATGGCGCAGTGCTTGGTTTTGTATGAAGGGGCCACAGCACTCGCTTGAACGCTGTGGTCTCTTCAAACCTCTGATCGATGGTCCTAGGCATCAGATCCCCACTCATTTTCAGTTGATGACTTATTCTAAGGATGGGTCATCAACCGATTAAACTGGAAAACCCCTTTAAGGTGAACATCCAGTATTTTGTCATTTTTCATATGTTTTGTAATAACAGTGGAGCTTCATTTTTCTTCTGCCACATAGCTCCAAACCCCCTGCATAGACTTAGAGGTAAAACATAGCATTTTGTCTGCCTGCAGTCACCACTAGAGGGCGCTTGTGTATATTTGTACAGTATTCAGTAAGCTCCTGAGCTCCCCCTAGTGGAGGCTGTAGGCAGAAGAGATTTGTATCATCCGTCTAAGCAGCGGATTTGGTTCTCTGTATCAGAAAAATGGATGATGAAGAATTGTAATATACTTTTGTACGTAATCTCTGTCATTGTACAAAACTGGAAAATTCAGAAACTCAATTTTTGGTAATTTTTTTACACTTCCATGCTACACTCAGAAGTTGAGCTCGGACCCCCGCACACTAGATTGAATCGGTCCATGCATACATAGTCCATGTAGCTGTGATGTATGTGTGCACTGGGCCCTGTCATTCTGGTGCTGAGTAGGGGGCCCCAGCTCACAGCCCCTCACCTGCCCTCTAATGCACCTTATACTAGACCTACCATGTAAAGCTCTAATAAGATGAACCTAATCCACATCAGGTCCTTTCTTTGCGGATACAAGATTTGGACGATCTACACGAGCAGACAGCCATTGACGAAGCCTCAGTCATTCAGGTAACCAGTACAAGGCTCTGTGCCCACCTGGGGCATCTACCCTTCTCTATGGTGGTGACGGGGGCTACTAACCAATCAGAAGGCTCTGTAATATTGATCTAATGGGCAGGCTCCTAGTAATATGGTGACACAGGAGGATATTAGAGAGGTTTTCTGGGATATATGGATGACCTATTGGTGGGGGCACAAAAGAGGCCAAGGTGGGGACACCATATTCATCAGTCACATTGTCCCTCCCCCTCTGATCAGCAGTGATCTGTGGCGAAAACCTGATAATAGGTGTTTAATTTCCCTGCAGAGCCCCCACAGGTGAAATTAAGTATTACACTGTGTCCATTCAGATGCAGGACAGGTCAGGTCCTCCAGAGCGAGAGAATCTCTTTACAACCACTCTCCTGAAAAGAAGACCCCGGTCCCTCTATTTAATTTACTAATAGGGTGTATGTCACTGGGTTTTCCAAAATCCAAGTCACCTTTCCCTCTTTTTGTGCCCCTAAAATCTTGTGATGCTGTTGTATTTTTTTTTTTCCAACTTTCTTTTTCTCAAGTTTCCAGTCTTTTACTTGTCTATACCTGGAGTCTTGAAGGAGACTTTCATAGGAACAGATGTCTTATAATGGGGAAATGTCTTCAATAATCCTATAAAGCTGATCTTAATGGGGAACTTCAGTCAGAGGATCTTCTGGGGAGTCTGTGATCTTGGACCAAGGGCTTCATACAGAGCTCAGACCCCTTTGGTACTGCTCAGGTTTCTGCTGCTGAAGATCGGATGCAACATAGTGCGGTGGTCCAAGCTCAGACTTCACCATAGTGATCTTGTATCTGTGACAGATCAGAAGATCTTTGACTGGACTTCCCCTTTAAAAACCTAGACAAATCCAATATTCTCTGCTGATTATTTCATGGCTTCAGAGCTCCATTTCCTTGACACAGAGCTCCAAAACCTCTGCATAAAACTCAGTGATAAAATTATGTTACCCTACCGCCTCCACTAGGGGGAGCTCACTGCATGCAGTTATACATTGAATACTAGAGTACAATATATGCAGTAAGCGCCCCCTGGTGGTAAATGATGATATTTTTAGCAGCATGCATTTACCACCAGGGATAGCCCCTCCTAGGGAAGTCTGCAGGGTAACAGAATTGTATCAGAGTATGTGCCCCCTCCTCTGCGGGGAGGGGGTGGTTTATCGGCAGAGGGGCGGTGTGCGGGGCTCCCCTGTAATCCGGATGGCTATGTCTCCTCACAGCCAGTGCTAGATGAAGAGGATGAAGAATTGACCAGGAGTAAACCGCTACGGCTGGTGGTCGCTCACACAGGGCACGACAAAGATGGCGTTGGGGTAGAGGAGTCGGTACATGAGGACGCAGAGTTTGCACAATATAGCAGCAAGGAGGTGGAATTCAGCGGCGGCACCGGAGAGGAAGACGGATCCGCTGTGGAGACCCTACAACAGGTCAGTGACAACCAGGGACAGAGAGATTGGATATCCTATATGTACATGTGTATATTAGTAAGTCTTCAACTCCTCACTAATTCTGGAGCACGGTTTGTGCCGTCCCTCTGTTGTTCCTCCTGGAAATGAATGAATAAACTGACACCTGAGCATTACTATTCCCCTTATCAATAGGGTGTGCGTCTACATAGTCATTGTCCAGCCTGTGTTGTAATAGGGACACACCCCATTGACTAAGGCCGAAGTGCCACAGGATAGGCCATTCGGGTGACTAGGAGCAGATGCTGCTCACTATACAGAGCTCTGTATACAGCTTCTGGCTTTGTACTCTGTGCTGGACCCGCTCCCATTCACTTGTATACGAGCAGGGCTTCTTCTGGCCGTATACCTTGTATATGGCCTCCTGCAGCCGAATCAGCTGTATCAATATCCGTGACCCTTGGGGACAGCCCTTTAATTTTCAGGAGGGGTAACAGAGGAATGGCACAAAGCACAGTTCCTCTTTAATGGATTGTATTACTTGCATTACATCCCTCTTTTCTTTTATACTCCAGTCACATCCAGAGCTGCATTTACAAATCCTACCTGAGTTCTGCAGAACGCAGGGCAACAAGTTGTGTTGTATGGGAGGCGTCTGTCAGCACAGGAGGCAATCGGCAGAGTTCTGAATGCTGCTCTGGAGGGAACTGGAGTATAACCTCATCAGGTGCACTGGCAGGAGCATGCTCACTCCTCATTGGGCAGACTGACTGGTGGTGCAGGGTTATAAAATGGGTGGGGCTTTGACAAAATGGCAGCCGTAGGTACATCGTGGCCCCTCAGTCCTCCATAGCGCAGTTTTTGCCTCTTTGCACTAATTTTTTTTTCCTATGATCCGTGTATTCTAGGTTGTGGTGACGATCAGCGATGGCAATGTCCCCGCCCCATCCTGCACCGTCGGCTTAACCAACATCACCGTCACTCCTATCACCACCACGGCAGGGGCCCAGTTTGCCAGCTTGCAGCCGGTGGCAGTGGGCCACTTGACAGCTCCCGACCGCCAGCTGCAGCTGGACAGCTCCATATTGACTGTGACCTTTGACGCGGTCAGCGGCAGCGCCGTACTACACAACCGGCCAGCAGAGCTGGCAATAACCGCAGCACAGGAGGCTGCCGGCCCTCACCCTGTCGCCCACTTCATCAACCTCACCACGTTTGTGAACTCCATAGCTCCGCTGGGAGGGCAGATTGCGACGGAGGGGCCCCTGACGTGGAGGGCGGTACCTGTAGGTGAAACTCCGCCCCCGACAGAGGAAGAGCCGCCCACGGAGCAGACAGATCAGGAACCTCACACTTCTCCCACGCAGGCCGGACAGCCGGGAGAGGCGGACTCACAAGAACAGATGTACAGTTACTGAACTATGGATTAGTCGCCGACTAAACCATGAACTGGAATTCCGGTTACTGCTAAATTATGGGATTATATTTCTAATAATGAAGTCCGATCGTGGAATTGTAAAAACTAAGAAGCTGAGAAGATCACAAAATAATTCTCTATATTGATGATGTTCTCATTAAAGGATACTTCCCCTTTAAAAAAAAAATAAGTACATAAAAAAAGTTCTGTTTCTGGAAAAGCTGGGTGACAGCTGATATTTATGCCAATACAGTTCCTACATTGGTTGTCACCCAGCTTTCCAAGATCCTTGATCTTCATGGACAGCCTACCTAGTGTAAAAGGTGCACAGTTAGGCAGATCCGGGTTCAAGGAAAGTTGGGTGACGGCTACTATGGCAACTGTAAAGGTGCTGTACTGGTTGTCACTCAGCTTTTCCAGACCCCTGAATGAGCAGCCTGTGTAGTTTTCCATTTGCAGGCTGTGTACTGTATATCTTGACACATCAAGTTTCTTGGAAATCAGGGTGACAACCACTGTGGGGACTGTCATGGCAGCCATATTGGTTGTCAGACAGCTTTTCCAGGCTCCTGCATGGATAGTCTGCCTATGGTTACAAGATTAGTGCTGCATAGTTAGACCGGTGCCTGTAAAAGCTGTCTGACAACCAGTGTGACCCTCATTATAGTCCGGTGGTTGTCACTCAGCTTTCCAAGAACCCTGATCTGCCTACTTATACACTATGGCTCCTGTAAATGGGAACTAGGCAGATTGTTCATGCAGGAGTCTGGAAAAGCAGGCTTACAACTAATATGGTCAGAAAGATGGCTCCCACAGTGGTTGTCACCCAGCTTTCCAGGACCCTGATCTGCCTAGTTATACAGTACTGGTCCTACAGATGGAAACTAAGCAGACTGTGCATGCAGGAGTCAGGAAAGCTGGGTAACTTCCTACATGGGGGCTCTAATGGTGGCCATATTGGACGTCCTCCAGCCTGGTGACCTGTAGTTACAATTTTTTGGGGTTTTTTTAAGCTGGGAATTCAGTTTCGTGACATTCCCAGGACTGATCATGGAAGGAATGATTATCGGCAGCTTTTTTTTTTTTTTTCACCATGTAATATATAATTTATTGTAGGCCACGTGCGTCACAAGATTTATTATACCTGGACTCCTAATAAATATTATACGTCTCTGCAGAGGGAGTGCCGTGTGTCCTGTTATACGTCTCTCTACAGGGGGCGGAGCTTATAGTCTGGATTGTAGCACCAAACATGGCTTCCTGCTGGATTAACGGCATAGACGCCTGATAGTCAGGCACAGAAGAACCTAGAAATCCCTATAGAGTTCATGAATATTCTGCTTACCTGCAGCCACCACTAGGGGGAGCTCACTGCCTATGGAATTGTACAGCTAGTACTGAACTCATTGTAGTATACATCTATGTGCAGTGAGCTCCCCCTAGTGGTGGCTGCAGCGAGCCAGAAAATGTATCATTTTAAAAGAACACTCCAGGCAAAATTTATGCTCTGAGTTATGCCCTGTACTGGGCATGAGTGGGCGGAGCATGACACTGGGATTTGAAGACCACCAAGGACAGAGTCTCATTGTCATTTCCATGGAGTGATCCTTTCCTTGTCCCTTCTGCAAGTAAAGGGGGCTGTATAATTAGAAAAACAGCGCCACCTATGTCCACAGGCTGTGTGTGGTATTGCAGCTCAGCACCATTCACTTCAGTAGAGATGAGCTGCAATACCAGGCACAACCTGTGGACAGGTGTGGCAATCTGCATGTCCAAAAAAAATTTTTTTCTAAACTTGGACAACCCCTTTAGCCCAAATCTCCAAATCCTAAGCTTAAGTCCAAAAGTCTCAAACTGTGGGTTCAGTCCCCAATGTGACCCAGGAGCTCCTCTTTCAGGTCACAAGGGGCAACACTTCATATCTTAAAAGAAATCCTCATCCCAGAAATAGCGCCACCCTTGTCCATAGACTGTATCTGGTATTGCAGCTTATGCCCATTAACTTAATTGGGATTGATCTGTAATACTAGACTAAGCCTATGGACATGATTGGCGCTATTTTAGGAATAAAATAATTAAATAACTAAAATGGAGTTTGGCAAGTGCATGTCGGAGCAGGGGGCGCTATTATACACTCTGGTCCCTGAGTAGAGTGAATTTTTACAGTACCAAAATGTTTTCTTTTCCCCTTATAATGGTTCTATGAGCTGTCCCTAATACTGTATGTGCAATAACTAAATTGACCACCAGGTGTCATTAAAGTACTGCTTTGTGTCTGAAAGATGAAAACCACATCCACTAGGGGGCAGCAAGAGAGGCTCCAACTGTAGCCCAAGCCTTAGTGCTAGGGGTGAGTGTAATCTCATTCTTCGGCAGGGGTCAGGGGTAAAGGCTTTTTTCCCTCTAATACGAGGACTGTCCTGAATTATAGAAATGAGACCCTGAAGACGATTCCATACGGCACACGTAGACGGCCCTGCTAGAGCTGTATACCTCATCCCATCCTACATCATGAGCCAGGGAAACCCCAAACTGGCCCCTGCAGCTTCTACAGGGACTATGTACAAGATATTACCTGGCTCTAGCTGGCCTTGGCCTGTGCGTATATTTTGCCCCTCGGGGTGGTTGTGCACTAGGTGTGGTCCGGCAGGACATTCCGTCACATTGATGTGTGTTGCGTTCTCTGCACTGTCACATCTGTCACCCAGTGTGGCCTCTGGCCTGATATACCAGTGCCGCTGATGTCCCGATTTACCCTGTAACGTGTGTGACGTACATTACACATCCACCTGCTGCTATTTTGGTACTTTGTATATATGGCCGGGGGGTGATGGATGGTAAACAGCAGGCGTGCGGAGTCAGCGACATCAATGTGCGGAGTCTGATCAATAATGTACAACATTACATTACTATACATTATATTATATAATGCTCTAGGGCAGCAGATGTGTGTATGATGAGGTTCTGCAGCAGCCGAGGTGCGTATTATGAGGTTCTGCAGCAGCTGAGGTGTGTATTATGATGTTCTGCAGCAGCTGAGGTGTGTATTATGAGGTTCTGCAGCAGCTGAGGTGTGTATGATGAGGTTCTGCAGCAGCTGAGGTCTGTATTATGAGGTTCTGCAGCAGCTGAGGTGTGTATTATGAGGTTCTGCAGCAGCTGAGGTGTGTATTATGAGGTTCTGCAGCAGCTGAGGTGTGTATTATGAGGTTCTGCAGCAGCTGAGGTGTGTATTATGAGGTTCTGCAGCAGCTGAGGTGTGTATTATGAGGTTCTGCAGCAGCTGAGGTGTGTATTATGAGGTTCTGCAGCAGCTGAGGTGTGTATTATGAGGTTCTTCAGCAGCTGAGGTGTGTATGATGAGGTTCTGCAGCAGCTGAGCTGTGTATGATGAGGTTCTGCAGCAGCTGAGGTGTGTATTATGAGGTTCTGCAGCAGCTGAGGTGAGTATTATGAGGTTCTGCAGCAGCTGAGGTGCGTATTATGAGGTTCTGCAGCAGATGAGGTGCGTATTATGAGGTTCTGCAGCAGCCGAGGTGCGTATGATGAGGTTCTGCAGCAGCCGAGGTGCGTATGATGAGGTTCTGCAGCAGCCGAGGTGCGTATTATGAGGTTCTGCAGCAGCCGAGGTGCGTATTATGAGGTTCTGCAGCAGCCGAGGTGCGTATTATGAGGTTCTGCAGCAGCCGAGGTGCGTATTATGAGGTTCTGCAGCAGCCGAGGTGCGTATTATGAGGTTCTGCAGCAGCCGAGGTGCGTATTATGAGGTTCTGCAGCAGCCGAGGTGCGTATGATGAGGTTCTGCAGCAGCCGAGGTGCGTATGATGAGGTTCTGCAGCAGCTGAGGTCTGTATTATGAGGTTCTGCAGCAGCTGAGGTGTGTATTATGAGGTTCTGCAGCAGCTGAGGTGTGTATTATGATGTTCTGCAGCAGCTGAGGTGTGTATTATGAGGTTCTGCAGCAGCTGAGGTGTGTATTATGAGGTTCTTCAGCAGCTGAGCTGTGTATGATGAGGTTCTGCAGCAGCTGAGCTGTGTATGATGAGGTTCTGCAGCAGCTGAGGTGTGTATTATGAGGTTCTGCAGCAGCTGAGGTGAGTATTATGAGGTTCTGCAGCAGCTGAGGTGCGTATTATGAGGTTCTGCAGCAGATGAGGTGCGTATTATGAGGTTCTGCAGCAGCCGAGGTGCGTATTATGGGGTTCTGCAGCAGCCGAGGTGCGTATGATGAGGTTCTGCAGCAGCCGAGGTGCGTATGATGAGGTTCTGCAGCAGCCGAGGTGCGTATGATGAGGTTCTGCAGCAGCCGAGGTGCGTATGATGAGGTTCTGCAGCAGCCGAGGTGCGTATGATGAGGTTCTGCAGCAGCCGAGGTGCGTATGATGAGGTTCTGCAGCAGCCGAGGTGCGTATGATGAGGTTCTGCAACAGCCGAGGTGCGTATGATGAGGTTCTGCAGCAGCCGAGGTGCGTATGATGAGGTTCTGCAGCAGCCGAGGTGCGTATGATGAGGTTCTGCAGCAGCCGAGGTGCGTATTATGAGGTTCTGCAGCAGCCGAGGTGCGTATTAAGTTGTTCTGCAGCAGCCGAGGTGCGTATTATGAGGTTCTGCAGCAGCCGAGGTGCGTATTATGAGGTTCTGCAGCAGCCGAGGTGCGTATTATGAGGTTCTGCAGCAGCCGAGGTGCGTATTATGAGGTTCTGCAGCAGCCGAGGTGCGTATTATGAGGTTCTGCAGCAGCCGAGGTGCGTATTATGAGGTTCTGCAGCAGCCGAGGTGCGTATTATGAGGTTCTGCAGCAGCCGAGGTGCGTATTATGAGGTTCTGCAGCAGTTGAGGTGCGTATTATGAGGTTCTGCAGCAGCTGAGGTGCGTATTAAGTTGTTCTGCAGCAGCTGAGATGCGTATTATGAGGTTCTGCAGCAGCTGATGTCTGTATTATGAGGTTCTGCAGCAGCTGATGTCTGTATTATGATGTTCTGCAGCAGCTGAGCTGTGTATTATGAGGTTCTGCAGCAGCCGAGGTGCGTATTATCAGGTTCTGCAGCAGCCGAGGTGCGTATTATCAGGTTCTGCAGCAGCCGAGGTGCGTATTATCAGGTTCTGCAGCAGCCGAGGTGCGTATTATGAGGTTCTGCAGCAGCCGAGGTGCGTATTACGAGGTTCTGCAGCAGCCGAGGTGCGCATTACGAGGTTCTGCAGCAGCCGAGGTGTGCATTATGAGGTTCTGCAGCAGCTTTCTTTTTATTTACATGGGTTTAGCAGTTATTTTTACCTGCACTGACACACTGTAACAAGCTCTCAGGGCTGCAGACAGATGAGTGCGGCTGCTGTATGGCCCTGCAGTCTGTACATTATGTCACTATATTAGTCGCACCCTCTCGTAGTATTTCTCCCGCAGACAGTCCTTCTCGCTCGCTCGCCCCGGGTCGCTCCTGTATGGAGTTTACAGGTGTAAATATAGATGGGGGATTTCACGACTAGCGGAGACCGGATCCAGGCTGGAGCTCAGGCGGCTATTCTTAGCCAGGAATGGAGTTTTCTAGCACCGCCTTCAGTACAGGGCAGGATATGGCGGAGTCCGGCGCCTTCTGTATTACCACAGGATTACAGTATAAGACACACCGGTGCTCCGGCTCTGCCTCAACCCAACCTCAGAGCACCGTACAGTCAGTAGTGGCTATGCCTGGTATTGCAGCCTAGCCTGGTATACACTGAAGGAGTAACGTTGTGAACCGAGAGCAAGGCAGGTGGTTTGGACTCCGCAACCAGAAATGAACGCACACGCGGTAGTTCAAGAAAAAAAAAATATATTTACTATAAGTTAATAAAGGCTAGTTAAAGGTAAAATGACAGGGCTAAAGACAAGCAAAATATACAATATAGCATGAACAATTTCAAGGCAAATTCTGCAATGGTTTCTACTTTTACTCTGTCCACTTCTGCAGTATGGACACTGAATGAACAATATACTCAAAACTATCCCTAACTGACCCTGACTTCACATTTGGGTGCACCCCCTTTTCCCCAGTGGTCCAGGTGGACCGCTTACAGTCCGTAGAAGCGCGCGGTGGGGCCCAAAGTCGGTCCTTTCTTTTATAGTGAAGCGTCCTCTCCTCACGGTTATCAGGATCTTGGGAGAAATGAAGTCCTCTTTAACAGACAGGGAAACCAACTGAATGCAATGTAATCCAACAGCAGATTCCACTCAGCACACTGACAGTCCTGCCGAATCCATACACTGAGCTGGGATGTAAGCCGGGATTTAGCAGGTGCCGTCCAGTACATCAACAGCACTGCGAGTCTCTATCTGTGGTATCCATATACACAGTCACAATGTCAGTCTCACTGATCAGCCACTGAGCACAGTTCCTTTCACGTGGACTCACTAGTCCTGTTGTCTCTTTACACTCTGTTTGTCTCTGGACCAAGATACAGCTTAGCTGTACAGAAAAATCTCCACACCAGTTCAATACAACACTTGCCAAGATGGCTGCTGCTCTCTGTCTCGTCACTTCCTGCTGCTCTGCTCACACTCTGTCTGCAGAACAGGCAGGCTGACATAAAAGGGGGGGGGGGGGTCTCACTCCAGCATCATGTCACAATTACAATGGCTGCTGTCTTAAAGGAACAGAATCACAGAAATACATTCAACATTAACAGTTTATACAGACAAATGAAGCTTAAGACAACATTGGCTGTCTCTTACATATTCCCCCCCCACTTTAAGATTGGCAGTCCCTGCCTATGACTGTATATCCAGAGGGTTGTACTTTTATGCACAGGGTGGTAGTATACCGATGTATGGCAGGCCAAACAAACTCATCCTGCGCATACCGAACAGGGGGAATACCAGCATTTGGCCTAGTGGTCCGTCTGAGGACCGGTGGTATATTATGGGGTGCTGCAGCTATGGGCTGAGAAGGACCAGCGGATTCCGCACCAGAGGGGGCACAGGCCGGAGATACAGTAGTCACAGGTGGAACATCCCCAGGAGCAGGGATCGGCCAACAATCATCCTCCTCGTCGGAGGCCCATTCCGCACCTCCATTCTCTGACTGTGGGAGCTCATTCACATTGGCAGGCCCATCGTGATTTGTCCCTTCAGAATGACACAGGCGCAACATATTTCGGTGAAGTACTCGAACACAATCAGTTCCTTCTTTCTGGACCTGGTACACTGGCCCATTCGCATACTTGCGGCCAACAACACGATACGGCAAAGCCTCCCATCTGCTTTCCAATTTCCCTTGGGGTTTCTTGACACGAACTAGCACCAGGTCGCCTGGTTGCAATGGTGCTTCTTGCACTGGGGTCTTATCAGGATGGGGATGTTCTTGCAGGCGCTGCCGCACCAATCGATGGATCGTCTCAAGTCTCTGCCGATGCGCCCGCACCCAAGAGGTTGGATCCCTCGGAGGGAACCCATCCACATCATTCAACTGTAATTCTCCTATACTTCGCCCAGACCGCCCAAAGAGAAGTGTATAAGGAGAGTACCCCGTTGTAGAATGGACCTGATTGTTATAGGCCCACACCATTTCAGACAAGAACTGAGGCCACTGTAACTTCTTGTCTTCCTCCAGAGTCCGCAGCATCTGTAGCAGAGTTCTGTTGAATCTTTCACAGGCCCCATTTCCCTGAGGGTGGTATGGAGTCGTGTGCGACTTCTTTATCCCGTAGATACGTTGAACTTCTTTCATTACGTGTCCCTCAAAGCAGGCGCCCTGGTCGGAGTGGATGCGTTGGGGGCACCCATATACTCGAATGAAATCTTGGCACAGAGCACGAGCTGCTGACTCAGCTGTCTGGTCCTTGGTGGCGGTTACCACCGCAAATTTGGTGAAGTGATCCACCATTACGAGGCAATACTGGTGTCCGCTATTGGATGGGCCCACCATTAGATAGTCTATCATGACGATTTCTAAAGGTTCCTGGGTCACGATGGTTTGCAGGGGAGCTCTCTGTTCTATTGCCTTATGGATCTCACAAGTTCGACAGCTGCGGCATACTTCTTCGACCATTTGACGAAGACCAGGGCAGTAAATCAGTCGCTGTAACCAACGAAAGGTCTTCTCATGACCAAAATGTCCATTCTTATTATGAGCCTCAACTGCCAAGGAGCGAGCCAGTTCACTAGGCACCACAATTTGGTATCGAATGTCGATCTCAGAAGGTAAATAGACCTTTCGGCATAGCACTCCATTTTTCATCTCCAACTTTTCCCACTGACTCAAAACAGATAATATCTCACGTGTCAGTCGTTCTCTTTCCTCTCTACAGGGCTTCTGGCCTTTCTCAACACACTTGATCATCTGCGCCAGCCCCTCATGGGTCTGTTGTATCTGTGCCCATTCCTGTCGTGAGGGACCAAAGAAAGGAGCCATTTCAGTCCCCTCCATCTCAAACTGATTAGTGGCGGTCAAGGCCTGTGAAAATCTGCTGAAATCGGGCACCTCCACATGCTCCAACTCATGATCCACGTCTTCTGTGGGGGTCTGGGCAGTTACCCTAGAAAGTCCGTCAGCATTCTGGTTCTCTGTCTTGGACCGATACTTAATGCGGTAATTGAATGTAGACATTCGGGCTATCCACCTCTGCTCTAACGCCCCGAGCTTGGCATTTTCCAGGTGAGCTAGTGGGTTGTTGTCAGTCAGTACTAAAACTTCAGCACCGGTCAAATATTCAGAGAATTTCTCGGTCATGGCCCATACCAGTGCCAACAGCTCCAATTTAAATGAACTATAATTCTCGGGGTTTCTTTCAGAATCTCTCAAAGACCGGCTGCCGTACGCTATGACCCTCTCCTGGCCATCCTGAAGCTGGGAAAGCACTGCTCCAAGACCATACAGGCTTGCATCTGTATATAGCTGGAACGGCAAGTGGTAATCAGCATATGCCAAGATTGGGGCTGTTGTCAGTGCATCCTTCAATGCCTGGAAGGCTTGTTCCTGTTCAGGTCCCCACTTCACGGACCGGTTCTTTGGACCACCGGATGTGCCTCGTAGGAGAGCATTAAGTGGTGCTGCTACCTTGGCGAAATCCTTAATAAACCGTCGATAGTAACCGGCTACTCCAAGGAACGCCCTCACTTCTCGCAGGGTAGTCGGTATCGGCCAATCTTGAACAGCCGCTATCTTGTCTCTTGATGGTCTCACCCCTTCTCCTGATACGCGGTGACCCAAGTAATCAATTTCAGATTGGAACAACCGACATTTACTGGGTTTCAATTTGAGCCCATGTTCCCGCAATCTTCGAAATACTTGCCCCAACTGGTGGAGATGGTCTTCAAAGGTCGCAGAATACACTATAATGTCATCCAAGTAGATGAGAGTGAACTCAAAGTTGAAGTCACCGAGACATTTCTCCATCAACCGCTGAAACGTTCCGGGTGCATTTGTCAACCCGAAGGGCATCCGGTTAAATTCGTATAGTCCCATGGGCAAGATGAATGCCGTCTTCTCCTTGTCTTTTGTGGCCATCGGCACCTGCCAATACCCACTAGCCAGATCTAGTGAGGAGAAGTACCGGGCTCTCCCTAGCGCTGAGAGGGACTCCTCAATCCGTGGCAAGGGGTAGGAATCTCGTACGGTGCAAGCGTTTAACTTCCGATAGTCTACGCAAAATCGGATGGACCCATCTTTTTTTCTTACTAACACCACAGGAGCCGCCCAGGGACTCTGGCTTTCTTGGATGATCCCACCCTGTAGCATCTTAGCTAACAGTTCTTTCACTTCCTGATACAACTGTGGAGGAATTTGTCGGTAGCGCTCTCTAATTGGAGGGGTGTCTCCTGTGGGAATCTCATGGTAGATCCCTGTGGTACATCCAAAATCTTCAGCATACCGTGCAAAGGTGGCTTGGTTCTCCCACAACAGCTCATCTACCTTCTGCACCCATTCCAGAGAACATGAACTTACATCCATCTTCATCTGTTCTCTAATTGCACAGCCATTCCATTCAGAGTTGGGTTCCTCATCTTCTCCCATGGACACAGTTACGGTCCACTCATCCCTTTCAGTCGGCTTCAGCTGCATTGGAGTTACTTTCCTTACTTCCTCCGGAGTCACATAGATGTTAGCCAGCAGCCTCCCTGGGGTCAGGTCCACACTCTGGTCCTGAGTGTTTACACATCGAAGTGGTACTCTTCCATTGCGAACTATTGCCAAGGAACGGGCCACTAGCGGATCAACACCTCCTTCGGCTGCCTGCAGTGGTTCTACCAACACAGCTATGCCCTCTAGTTTCCGACAGGTGCCTACGGGCATGGACACTATTGTCTCCCGACTGGGTGGCAGTGTGACTTTTGTATGCAAAGGAACTGAAATTCGAGCCAGAGGACGCTGTGCATCTGAACTTTTCTGTAAGCCACATGTCCGGATCAGCCGCTGGAAAGCTGTTTGAGTAGGCCGATGGGTGGTGGTTTCTTTCCAATAACCGTGACCTTTCTTTTCAAAGAGGATCTGATCTAATTCTTTTAACACATTCATCCCCAAAATGACAGGGACCTTTACTTTATGTGACTCCTGTACCACCACAATGCCTTTCCTACCTAGATCTTGGCCACATACCCAGACATTCATCCAGGCCACTCCCACGACCGGAACTGGTAACTGGTTAGCTGCGACCACTCGTACGAATGTATGGGGATCATATTTCACATGTTGCCGGAAGTACCGTTCATAACAGTCTCTACTCAAGGTCGTTACTTGGGAACCCGTGTCAATCATCCCGGTAACCGGAATACCCTCCATTTCCACCTGTATGACAGGACTTGCAGCGATCAGGTCATCATCAGGGCATTCTCCCCACATAGTCTCCTTGTCAGTCTCCCCTACTACACGCCCTTCAGCAGCAGGGGACTTCAGTTTAACGGCGGTCTCTCATAAGTTTGTCGCTGCTCTGGACATCTAGCAGCAACGTGGCCCATCCGTCCACACTCCCAGCAGCGTATCCCCCGTCGTTCTGGCCATCTGTTTGGGCCCCTTCGGTAAGCCCCTTCGATTTCTCCTGAGCACTGCACTAAATGATTTGGACCCCTTCGGTAGGTCCTATCCTCACCCCTCCAGCGGGGTGGTGGGTGATTCTGACTTGCTGGGTGTGGATGGCTCACCCTTTCATCTCCAGTCTTCTGGAAGTCTGCAATTTTCATAGACTGCTCATCACAACGAGTGTGCAAGTGTTCCATTTGTTCCTGCAGTTTCTGCATTACTGTGAGAATTTCTTTAACCGTCCCTTTTTCTACTGTCTCTGAGCCAGAACTAGCCCCCTGTGACAAAGTAACTCCAACTGCGGTCTGCGGCCTCGGGACCATACTATTGGCACGGGAGATGGCCTCTACCTGTACATCATGGAATTTAGCATCAGTCTCTTGTCGTATAAAATCCTGCATAGTCACAGTTAAACTGCCGTCACGTATCCCCAGGACAAACTGGTCACGGAGAGTCCGATCAGGGTTACAGAAGGCTGGCGAGCCCCCTCTTTCCTTCCTTTGAATATCTTGGAGCAGTTCTTGTAGGGCATTTGCATATTGGGGAAGGCTTTCATTCTCCTGTTGTACCCTCTGGAAGAACCGAGCCTGCAGAGACCCCAGCAATGCAGTTTCTCCATAGATGGTTTCTAGAATCTGGACTACTTGCTCAAATGTCTGCCTTTGTTCAAATGGCCTCAGTATCACCGTGGTCTTAGCATCCCCTTGTAATGTCAATATTGCTAGCTCTACTAGTACTTCTGGTGCGGTCTGGTACATTCGCTGTATCATTCGTATCTGTTCCACCCACATACTCACTGACATATTATTGCCATCAAATTTAGCTAACTGACTCATTATAGCCCCTGCTGGCATTCTTCCTCCAGCACCATTCTCCCGAACGGGTGCGTCACCGTCCATTCTGGTAAGCGGATCCTGCCGACTACGCCAATTTGTGAACCGAGAGCAAGGCAGGTGGTTTGGACTCCGCAACCAGAAATGAACGCACACGCGGTAGTTCAAGAAAAAAAAATATATTTACTATAAGTTAATAAAGGCTAGTTAAAGGTAAAATGACAGGGCTAAAGACAAGCAAAATATACAATATAGCATGAACAATTTCAAGGCAAATTCTGCAATGGTTTCTACTTTTACTCTGTCCACTTCTGCAGTATGGACACTGAATGAGCAATATACTCAAAACTATCCCTAACTGACCCTGACTTCACATTTGGGTGCACCCCCTTTTCCCCAGTGGTCCAGGTGGACCGCTTACAGTCCGTAGAAGCGCGCGGTGGGGCCCAAAGTCGGTCCTTTCTTTTATAGTGAAGCGTCCTCTCCTCACGGTTATCAGGATCTTGGGAGAAATGAAGTCCTCTTTAACAGACAGGGAAACCAACTGAATGCAATGTAATCCAACAGCAGATTCCACTCAGCACACTGACAGTCCTGCCGAATCCATACACTGAGCTGGGATGTAAGCCGGGATTTAGCAGGTGCCGTCCAGTACATCAACAGCACTGCGAGTCTCTATCTGTGGTATCCATATACACAGTCACAATGTCAGTCTCACTGATCAGCCACTGAGCACAGTTCCTTTCACGTGGACTCACTAGTCCTGTTGTCTCTTTACACTCTGTTTGCCTCTGGACCAAGATACAGCTTAGCTGTACAGAAAAATCTCCACACCAGTTCAATACAACACTTGCCAAGATGGCTGCTGCTCTCTGTCTCGTCACTTCCTGCTGCTCTGCTCACACTCTGTCTGCAGAACAGGCAGGCTGACATAAAAGGGGGGGGGGGGGTCTCACTCCAGCATCATGTCACAATTACAATGGCTGCTGTCTTAAAGGAACAGAATCACAGAAATACATTCAACATTAACAGTTTATACAGACAAATGAAGCTTAAGACAACATTGGCTGTCTCTTACAACGTAACGCTACGTGATAATGTTAGTCATATGACATACATCACACGTAAAACCTGACAACCTTATGGGGGATCTGTTTTGACCTTCCCATATATACACTGGTTTAACCCTTTCTAAGGCTTTCCTGTGCATAGTGTTTATAGTCTTAGGTCGTGGCCGCTTTTTATCCTTCTCTGTATATTGACCTTGATAGAAATTGCCTAAAGAGGACAATTTTGAGAGGTTCAGATGGTTAACGGACCGAATTTGACCTCTATGTGACTGTTCCATTGTGTACAGTGACAATGGGGCGGGGGTTGTCACGTCTGATAGTCGGCCATTGTCCGACACTGATAATGGCAGTGATTTTATTGCGGAGACCAGATAAATCTTATCACAGAGACTTTTACAACCCGGCCAAACAATCCACAGTGAGGCGCAAAGTACTGAGCGTATATACAGAGAAAACCTATATACGGACAGTCCGGTAATCCAGAGAGTCTGATAATCTGCCGATATAATGTTATATGATCACCACTAAACTGAAGAGAATCCGACATCATAGACATCAGGCGATCCATGATCAGGAGTTGTCCAGAAACAGCGCCACCCCTGTCCATGGGTTGTGTCTGGTATTGCCAGTCAGCTCCATTGAAGTGAATTGGACTGTGTGACAATACCACACCTAACCTGGGTAACAAATGTGGCGCTGTTTTTGGACAAAAGCCATGATTTTCTAATGCTCGACATCCCCTTTAAAGGAGTCATAAGACGCTGATTTCCTCCCCCCATAAACAGTGTCACACTTGTCCATAGGCTAGGTCTGGTACTGCAATATTCACTTGAATGGGGCTGAGCTGCAATAGCAGACACAACCCATGGGAAAAAGCGGCGCTGTTTGAAGGAGAAAAACTAGATTGCACAAACAACATCGACTGCAACGTGACGGCCGCAGAAAATCCGAACATGCTGGTTTCTCGTCGCAAGTCACATGTCAGTGGGGTCTGCCGGTGGCCGTGGGTAAGCGCTGTTTTAGCGGTCCGGCTCTTCGTCATTCGGCAGGCCTGAACGATGGATATGTGACCCTAGCCAAACACTGTCTAGTCACAGACTTTGCAACTTGCAGTGAAGTCTATGTAAAAAAGCCACATGTGACCTGCAGCCAAAATCCTACGCGTCGCGTCGCAGTCACATGATACAGGTCTGCTACAGGTGACTACGACTCACATGCGACTGCCTGCGACCAAAATCCAACAGTTTTCCATTTTCTGTGACTGCCGTGACATAGTCGTACGATGCTGCATATCACAATGTGACACCATAGAGGGTTATTCAGATTTTTGGGTGTAAGACCTGGCCTTATACATCCCCTAAGTCACACCATACTCCAGGCCTGTGTATTGTCCTCAGGTAGCCGCAGGGGTCAGCCTAACACCTATTGTAGGACTATTCGTGGAGTTGATCAGGTTTCCAGTCACACAGGATCTATCAGATGGTTCGCACCTATTCACACAAACACTTGTAGGCCTTGTTCTGTGAAGTGGAGGCTTTGATGTGCAGATGAGGCTGAAGGGGCATTTACTGCTCATTGTCACATCCTGCTGATAACACCTCTCATGTCCCTGACAATGGCTGGCCTCATCCTCTATTGTATGCGGTGTCAAATATAAAGCCTACCGGGAATATGGGGGTTACCTGATCACATGTACTGCTGGGGACAAGATGGCGGGTGCACGCGACCATCTCCACCGAAATCTATAACAGTTGTGGAAACCCAAGAACCGTGAAAATAAACATTTTTAGTGGTTTTTGTAAACTTTTTTTTTTTTTTTAACCAAACCCTTAAAGGATTTATTGGCTTTCTAAGGGTGGGTTCACACTTGCGCCGGCACGCCGTCCGCTGCGAATCCGACCTAAATGTCAGAGAAATGGATAGGGAAAGGTTTGCGACACTTTGCTTAAAAAACCCATTCACTTCTATGGGTTTTTAAAGCAATGCGCGGGTGTGCGTTTACACCCTCTGCGCCGCAAAGCCGTTTTTTTTTCGTTGGACACAAAGTCCTACATGTCTGACTTTGTTTCCGACGAAAAAAAAATGGCTTTGCGGCGCAGAGGTTGCAAGTGAATGGGTTTTTAAGCAAAGTGCCGCAAACCTTTTCCTATCCAGTCCCAATCCAGTTTTCCGACATTTAGGTCGGATTCGCAGCGGACGGAGTGCCGGCGCAAGTGTGAACCCACCCCAACATTGATGGCCTATCCTTAGGATATTAGATCTGCGGTGCCCAGACAGCGCGGCTCACGGTACTGTAGCGGCGAGAGTAGGTATTGCAGCACTGACCCATAGCGGGCGACACCCGGGACCCCCACACATCTAATATTGATGGCCACCCCTTTAACAGATGTAAGGCTATGTTCACATCTGTGCCGGAGTCGTCGCAGCGTCTGCCGAAAATTGGCAGAGGAAAAAGTCCTGCACGACGGAATCCATTATAGTCAATGAGGTCAGCTGGGCTCCGTGTGTAACCGCTCTCCTAGTGGTCCGTCTCTCTGTTGTTGGGGTGCGCTGACGGACTTGACCAACGGAGATGCAACGCTAGTGTGAACCTGGCATAACCCTGTTAAAAACAGATACATTGATTTTATTGGGTCCATCAAGACGGACGACTATAGAACACGGAAACAAATTTTGGAACCGAACCTGAAATTAAATGAAACTTGAGCGGTTCATCTAACACTCACTACAACCCATGTACAGCGCTGCGGAATATGTTGGCAACAACAACAAAAAAATTCCTACAGATGGAGTAATAACATTATGCAGTTGCATCACACCACCACTAGATGGCAGCAATATTTGCATAAATTAAAACCACCCTTAGCCCTTGAGGAGTAAAGGTACACACAGAGTCAGGAAATGATGTCAGCTCCTGGGTAGTGAACACACCTTATCCACCTGGGCAAGGAGCTGCAGCCTCACAGACACAGGGGGAGACAGCTGGGTGCAGCACCATGGACAAGGAGGCCTCTTCCCCCTGGGACATGGGGCTCCTCAGGACTTTTGACTCCACAGAGTTTTGTGGATGGGAGAAAATAGGATCTGGAGGATTTGGACATGTCTACAAGGTGAAGCACATCTCCTGGAAGACGTGGCTGGCCATCAAGTGTCCTCCCAGCCTGCATGTGGATGCAAAGTAAGTGTCAGAGGCTCAGTGCAGGGCAGCGGTGGTGGCTAAGGGGTTAACTTTTCTTGCTTTTTGTGCATGTTTTTTTTGTTATGTGCAACTTGCTACATTGTGTTTGCAGATAGAAACATTTGAAGTTGTGGGCAGGAAGCAATGGGGTGCAGCTTGGGCAGGGTGTGGAGGAGGCAGTGCCGGGGCTGCTGCTGCTGCTTGAGGGGTGAAGGTGCTTTTTTTTGTGGTTCAATTTACTATTCTGAGCTGTTATCGTATGCATGTGAATTGTAGCGAAGGTTGTAAAGATAACTTATCTGCGCTGAATCAGTCGCTGATGGCGATCAAAAGGGATCATAAAATCAGCAATGACTTTTTCTGCCATTTATGCATTTTATGTTAAGGGCCCTTTAAGGGGCTTTGCTGCCTGTTACAAAGGTTGTGTTTATGTTTGGTTTACTGGATGTGCAATAAATTGATACAGATGTAGCAGAGCTGAGTGTGTCACTTGGTACAAGTCATTATAATCTCATAGTAGATCATTTTCGGGCACTTGGAGCCACCATGGTGTGTAGTTTCCATTGATTTTTTATTGAAACTGTTGCTTTAAGTGCAACGAGAAGGTGAAAGTTACTGTATCTGGACCCTGACCCCATGTTACGAGGCCCAGGTAGTCGCCCAGCTGTAATTTGGGGTGATTTTCCCAGGATTGAGTAAGTTTTCACTATCAGGTAATGAAAGTAAACAATCAGATCTTCACTATGTCAAGCGCTTTGTATTGTGGCAGCGTTCATGACACAGATGTAGCAGAGCTGAGTCTGTCTGTGAACTATATCTTTAGCACATATTAATAATTTTTGGCTTCATATAACCGGATAAGTTAATGGAATCTAGGAATATAATATCACTGTGAGTTGTGCCGAGCAACAAACTCAGCCCTGCTATATCATCTAATGTAAGTTTTATATAATCGACATTCTCGCCGTTTTCTACGTGTTGCGCTGTCGTCGTGCTCTATGTTTACCCACCTGTCTCAGGCGTGACAAGGTCAATACATGTTTGTCTGTGTGTAAGAGGCGGCCCTGTCACCGGTCACATGAATCTGGACTTGAAATTGATGTAAAAATGGACGTCTAATTGTAATTTACATTTTTCTTATTTTTGTATTTTTTTTATTTCCATGTTTATATATTTTTCATTTATTTTTTACACACATTTTTTAGATCTATATATTCTGTATTTTTGTATTTTTTCTACATATTTTTTATACAGTTAGAATTTTTTAGATTTATAGATATATTTTATTTTGATGTATTTGTAGATTCTATGTATATATTTTACATAGTTTATGCATTTTTATAGATTATATGTATCTATTTTAATTACTTTTCCTTTTTTTACAAATTTGACTTCCGTTTTGCAGCTGATTTTGTGACACCCTATAAATACAGCAAAAAAATAAATAAAAATAAAACAGCATCAGGGTGTAAATGATGTGGGTGCGGATTAGATTATTTTTCTAATGTATTATTAGCACGTAATGATGAATATGACGGGATGAGGCAATCCCTGGGACTGCATTTATTGTGGGACTAAGTCCTTGTATTCATAATTGGCCGCAGGCCCCAGGCATGCTGAGACTAGTGGTTCCTGACACACCTGGAGATAGATAGGACACGGTATATACTGTATCTTCGGCTATATCTATGATGGTACAATACAGGATGTAGAGTCAGTAAATATATCTTCATGTAGCATAGCTGAGTTTGTCTTTTGGCACGCATTGGTATACATAGGACTCGAGCATTGGAAATGGGATTTTTATGGTGTTTCTGACTCTCCCCTTCACCCTATAGCTGGGACTTTGGACCTCTTGTACTAGTTATTGGGAGTCCCAATGGTTTGACCCCAACTATTTTACTTTTATGACATGAAAATTTGGCTCTCTGTCCTTTACATCCTCGCTCATCCACCATGATACTGATGTGACCGCATAAATGCCAGGTGTGTAATAGCGGCTGCACATACCGGGGAGATTCATCACAAAATCTTGAGCGATTGGGTCAGTGCAGGTTATTAGTGTGAATGAGATCAGAAGGAGATGACTGGACATGACACATTGGCCTCTGAGGACGGCCATCTTCTCACCCATCTACCCACCATCTCCATCAAGGTTTATTAAGACTGTTGCTAAGGAGAAGTGGAGCAGTTGCTCATAGCAACCAATCAGAGTCCAGCTTTCATTTTTCAGTCTTTTATTTTTATATGGGTTGCTATGGGCAATTGATCCACTCTTCCTTTACTGTAGTGCTGCAAAACCACATGTAAACAACAGAACTATTGACATGAATTGGTGCGGCACGGTTAGGGTATGTTCACACGGCTGAATTTGGCGTGAATGAAAACTGTGGCGCAATTTCTTTTCATTTCCCACCGTCTGAACAGACCCTTACTGAACCAATTTCTGAGATTCTTTAGGGCCATGGGGAATTTGGGTATTGCGACCATAATACGGGTGTCCCTATTGTAGTAGGGTTACGATATAGGTGGCAGGCTCTTGCATAGTGATAACTCATTATTATACACATGGGTACTACTACTACTATATAGGAGGACTTGGATACATGTTGGATACGCCCACAGGTATAACATGAAGCCCCTGGGCCAAATGCAAAATTCGTAGTAGGCCCCGGCTATAATGTGTCGTTTATAGCAGTGGGCTCCGCATATTGGGAAGAGACACCTTATGGGCTCCTGGGCCCGGGGGTGACTGTACCCGTTGCACCCCTAGATATACCCTCCTCTGACTCTATGTAGGCCCCATGTATGGTCGCTGTACTAGTGCCCCCATATGATGGGGGATTAAGCAGCACATGTGTTCACAGGCCCCATCCCTGCTAGAAGCGAGATCCTCGCTGTCATATTTACATGTCTTACAAACCCCGTATCCCTTTATGTCTGTAAGACGATAATGAGCGGGATTTTGCTCGCTTTGCATGTCGCGGCTCATATTCTCTGCAGCAATTAAGTCATTTTCAGATTTGCCAGTGCCCTGAAGCGTTGCCAAATTCTCTGCAAGGCTTTCAAGTGTTTTTCATGTTTTTTTTTTTTTTCTAAATACGCGATCCCAGGAGAGGAGATGTACTCGGCATCTGGCGCTGTGCGCTGCTTCACGTAGCAGTGAGCATGGACGCGTGCCAGGCTATAGCATCCTGCCATGGTGGATCTGAGGACTCCTGCGCCGCTACACTAACAATTGATCAGGACAGGAGAGATTTGTGATGTCTGTAGCTCACAGGGCATTGTCTGGACTGGATAACAACATTATGAATTTTCAGCCTCCGTTCACTGACAGCAAGCGGAGATCTTGAAAATACTAAAAAAGTGGGGTGTGTAGTATATTAGAAAGCCTCAGTATTCACTCCCTCATCTGCCCCATAGACATGCATGCATTTCACTTCCAGTGTGGCACATAAGCGGCTGCCGGGCGTAGCTGGCACCGCTTATCCTCAGTTTATTTTTCAGTGGTCGTCACTCTGGGCACCCCCTGCACTGCCTTCCAAGTGCTATCTATGATGTTTTCTTGTACTGTAGAGAGACCTTTGGGCACCCTGAAGCTCAAGAGCCCACCAGCTACACCCCTGATGACAACCATCCACATGACTTATTACCTACCCAGCTTTCCCAGAGCCCTGACTTGCATGATACCGGAGCAGACACTTGTAGAATTTGCAGTAACCCTGGGTCCCTGCCTCCTGTGCTATCTATTTTAGGGTAAGGGGGATTTGTAACAGCACCCACAAATTTCATGCTATTCCTTTGAGATGCCTCGCTGCGTAACTGGGCAGCTTGGGAGAGAAAACTGAGTGACAACATCATTAGGAGGCCGTATTGGTACCCAACTTTCCCAGAATCCAAAAGAACTGTGTAATATCTTCAGGGCCTTTGGGGGAGTCACCATGGACCCCTTGTATACCTGACCCTCAGCTTGACAAGAATAGAGCATGTTTATCTATATGGCCAGGCAGTGTCGGACTGAGATTTTTTTGGGCCCATCAGATACAATAATTCTGGGACTCACCCTCCAATAACCCATAGACCCTAGTACCCTTCAAATTTGGGTGTCCTCTGCTGGACCATTATTGTGTTAGTCTGGGCCCACTGGAGGATCTTCTGGTGCACTGGTGGCCCAGTCTGACACTGTTGTCAGGGCCCCCCTATACAGAGGGGCCCCCAGCTCTGTTCCTTGTTTATCAGTGTCTTCTTCTCGTGATCGGCGCCGCTTACTATAATGGAAGTGATGGCTGCCCGGACTTGTCCTTGTCTGTACAGATGATGCATGTGGCTGCGAGCGCAGGAGGAGGGGAGGGCTCTACCTGTCCCCCAAGTCACACCCTAAAAATGTCCTCATAAATCTCATGTTGTCATGCAATGTGCTAATCTGCTGCCAGAGCCGCAAGGAGATTTAAAGGTCCTTGTTATGGTGCAGATATGTGCGCCCCGCTCAGCGGGGGTCCCGTCCCATTCAGAATGAAACCTCCTGCAACTTTCTATTACACTTTGCATCAATACTGAAAACCCTGTACAAATCAGATGTCTTACAGCAGATGGTTTGTTGCAATTGCATCCAGTGAGTCAGATGCACCAGCAGCACAAATCTCTTTCTGATAGTTTGTTACAATGTATCAGGGCAGGTAAAATGTGTCAGTCTAGGTTGTTTATCTCAGAGGATTGTCAAGACTTGATTGATACCATTGTAACAAACTCTCTGCTGTGAGACGTAATAGGTCTGTGCAGGTATTCGTTGTTGACATTCAATGACTGCAAGCAGAGATCTTGAACTTTATGTAGCATGCACTATTAAAAAAAAAGAAATTCTGATTTGTAAGTAGGGACTCTGTGCTGCTCCACGCCGCTGATCCTTACCAGTCCTGATAGTTCTTGTGATGACATCACATGCTGTGTTCAGGTGACGTCATCATGTACAGCTGGACTGGTGGGGGTCAAAGGCATAGAATTGGGAATTTGGTTTCGTCTATTTTTGCATTTTCATTGTATACCCTCATTACTAGAGTTTCGCTGTGGGGGCAGAATTGGATTTCCATAAATTTCCATACAGTCCCAGCCTTTCAGATGTATATGCCACCACTATTCAATGGATTGCAGGGAGGTTTATGTGACAAAAGGGGGAGAGTCCCAATTAGCAATGAATGAGTGGGATGTTAATGAATTGTAAACATAGGGGTAGTAAAAGTATTGAAAAACAAGGCTGCTTTCTCCCAAAAATGGCAGCACCTGTGTCTAAGGTTGTGTGTGGTATAACACCTCGGCTCCATTCACTTCAGGCTACGCGGGGCTATCCGTTGTACTGATAAAATTGCAGATATATACATGTTGGACCCCAATGAATATAATAGAATATAAAATTAAAGTGGTGGATGACAAAGTGAGACTTTTTCGGCGGACACTGCAATGGGGTCTCCTACGGAGACTGTAAAGCAGATGTGAACGTAGCCTGAATCATACTTGTCAATGCCAACTCTCCTGAAACGTCAGAGAGGTATGACTGTAATGTAGCTGCAATACCAGACACAACCTGTAGACAAGGGCGGCGCTGTTCCTGGAAGAAAGCAGTCTCTCTTTTCTAAAGCTGGACAACCTACTAGAGAATTGCATTACTAGTAATTCCCAGATCTATAAAGAGTACAGTTCTCCGCGAGTCCATAGAAGTGAAGTAAGTGGAGACCTTTGTTCTCGTAGTTGTTGGGGGTCCCATTGGTTGGTCCCTCAGAGATCAGACACTTGTCCTCTACCCTTTAAAGAGACTTTTATTACACATAATCCCTTTAAGTATCTGGTGTAGTTATATGGGGTGCAGAGGTTACAGACAGCGGTGCTATATGGTGCCTGTCTAGCAGGAGGGCCCTCATATGGCTTCTCCTTGGGGCCCGGGGCTTCATGTAACCCCTCGGTGGCCAGGAGCGTGCAGCCTTCCAGTAACTGCCTATGGATCAGTGACTCTGAATGGCGTGTAATCTATCCGGTTTGCGTCCCATTGTCTCCTTAGCGGTTCTGTGATGGTCACTTGATCCCCTATTAGTTCCACCTATTAATGCGGGATGTTTCCAGGCAGGTAGCCCCGGCTGGCGCTCGCCGCTGAGGGTCGGTGTTCCCCAGGTAATCCGGTTTAGTTGGGGAACATCTTTTATTCACTTCTTCACCTTTATTTTGCACCAAATACCTACCTGTAGTGAATAACCATGAAAACCAAACATCAGATGTGATCGATGACAGCGAGGTGATGGAGGTCTCCAAGATTTCCTGTTTTTCTTCTGCAAAAACTAAGTCTAAACCCTATTAACCCCTTTTAGTATTAATCTGTGCCTAGGAGAGCTGGGTGAGGATCACTATGACAACTGGGTGATGACACCTAAATGACAAATTTAGGCCCCATTCACACCACCAGCATTTTGGCGCAGATTCTGCATCATAATCTGCATCAAATCCACCTTTAATGCAACCCCAAGCACCAGACAAAATTATGAATAAAGTTTTGTTCACACCATGGAAACAGAATCTGTAAGAATAAGCAGCACGCTACATTCTGGAGGATTGTGCCCGGAAAAGCTGGGGCAAATCCTAGGGCAGATCCATTCCAGAAATTTCGAGAGTCAGCATTGACTCCTCTAGTAAATACGTGTCAGATTTGTGATAGGCAAATCAAACCTATGTGAACATTCCCTTACCATTCAGGAATCTGAGTAAGCTGGATGACAGACTGTAATGGCAGCCATGTTAGGAAAGAACCCTGTGAACAAAAAGTAGAAGTCCTCTTAAAGGCCGTGTCCACCTTCGCAACAAAAATTATTTTAATCGCCCCTGCGCATATGAAATGGAAAACAGAGCAGCTTTTCCAAAATCTTGATAAAAAAAAAAATTCCTATGGTTTTCTGTCTATAGTTCCTATGCTAGAATATGTGTCACCATGGTAACAGACTACACAGAAACCCAGTGTAGTCTGATCCTCTGATCCTGATCTGATCAGTCTTGCTATCATATATTTGCTTCTTGCTAACCAACCAAATGTACTTTAGGAAGACGTAGAGGATGGATGGAATGGAATATAACTATAGAACTAGGCCTTGTAGTCTGTTACCCTGAAGATACACCAGTCTGAATAGGAGCTGTAAACACAAAACGGTAGAAGATTTTTGATCAATGCAATTCGCCAATTTAATCTGCAGGATGGGAGAAAGTGTTTGGGTGGATCACAAAATTACTTCTTGCTCCTGCCCTACCTGGATAATGAATATTTAAAGAGCCGTGGGCTCCGGAGATGATTGTAGATACACCTATGGGAACGCAACGCAGGATGTGTCGCTGGCACAGGCTGCCAATAATAGGGATTTAATTTACACGTGATCTGGTTCTGCCACAGTTAAAGGGACACTAAACCTATAAAACTAAACTAAATCCATAGCTTTTATATTTTTTTTTTGTATTTTTGAGACTGGGGGAGGCATATCAATCTCAGCACCAGGTTGGAGAGGAAACAAAAATTCCAAAAAAATTGACGTAAGAAATTTCTCTAATTTATGGTGTCTCATTTTCCCACAGAGAACGTGCTGAGCTGGTTGATGAAGCCAAAAAGATGGAGATGGCCAAATTTCGTTGCATCTTACCGGTGTATGGGATCTGCAGCGACCCGGTTGGTCTTGTGATGGAATATATGGAGGCTGGATCTCTGGAGAAGCTCTTGGCTTCTGAACGACTGCCATGGGACCTGAGGTTTAGGATTATTCATGAGACGGCTGTGGGGATGAACTTTCTTCATTGTATGAACCCTCCTCTTCTTCATCTTGACCTGAAGCCGGCAAATATCCTGCTGGATGGGCATTACCATGTCAAGGTATGGGTCTGTTCATTTATCCAAAAACTGCATGATATGGAGGTCCCTCTAGGGATGGCTGGGTCTCATAGCAAACCTCAAAATAAAGGCCTTCATGGGCCAAGATGGAGCATGTTAAATTCATCCCTCCCTATTTTACCTTCATTGAAGAATAGAGGCTCTGCAGGAGTGGGGCTAACAAGAAGTGCCGAGGTGGTAGTCACATCCCAATTCGGGTGCCTGCTTGGGCCCAAAGTCCCTTCTCCTACATAAGAAGACATCAGAGGTATAAATGGCACATGGAAGGTGCTACAAACTTTGCAATGGGCCCCAGGATCTCCAAGTTACTCTTCTGGTACTATGTTGGATCAACTGGGAAGGTGGTTGGGGTCAACTTGAGCGGTGAATTTCCTTTTCATTGGACTGATAAAAACTGCAGAGATACCCTTGGGTGTAAGAGACCAGCTGTCAGTTGCTGGGACTTTAAGTAAACCAAATTTAAAGGAGATGTCTACCTCAGACAATCCTGTCCATATGCTCTATTAGAGGAACTATTATGGAAGTCATAGACTCATTATTTATGGTAGAGAATACACAACTCTTGCTCTGGAGGACGTAACACGTCTACGGATTACATGGACAAGCCCAATGATTTCAGTTCTTCATCTCTTTCTCAGTGTCCTCCAGGGATCTGCCCATGGTTGAGTGAAGAACGCGTAGACAAGGGGCTGTTCAAAGTCAACAATCCCTTTAAAGCCCACCTAGCTCAGGGGTAGGGTTTCTTGTGTAGTGAAGTTAATAATTCCTATAATTTTTGCTTTGAATTGCAGATTTTTTTTTTTTTTGTTTCTGCAAATAAGAACTTATTGAGGGTCGACTCCCACTACCATGTGTGGTTGTCACTTGCGTCTATTTGATGTAGGTGGTTACGTGTCACGTCCTGCTCTTGAGAACATGTGAGGGATTTTACTTCTTTGATGTCATTCTCCCTATAGTCAGGCACTGGGGTTGGAGGGGCTTTTGGTCTTATATTATATCCCCTTTTTATTAGTTTTATCTATTGTTTGAACCTGGTCTTGGGTTTTACGTTCACTTTTATCGACGTGTCCCACAAAGTCTTGGCCTCATGCTTCATCATGGGTGTCCTAGTAATGGATGGACATCTCCTAGGCATCAAGGTGGCCATTGTTCCTGGAAATGTTCTTCGGATGTCTAGCTTTCTGGCTTGTTTCCTGTTTTCTATGCCCAATGTCCAGGATCCTCCTCTATTGGGCAGAGTGGAGAGAGGTTACAAAGAGGGTCTCTGGAGGACCTTTCCTGTCCTGCATTATCCAAGCAACCTAATTAATGGGTAATGCTTAATTTTGCCTGTGGAGGCACTACATGGAAATTGAACATTGGCTGCCAGGTTTAGCAGATCACTTGGGCACATCAAGGGACATTTTATATTATCAAAAGTCCTTTGTCCAAAGTGGAGAACCTCTTGTGGTCTTGTGGTCCTAATCTCTATAATATATTCTCCATTCATGGTCCATGTTCTGGCCGATAGCTGTCAGCTGACTGCCCATTTGGCCAACATCTGTTCCGCCAAGCCCCACCATAGACATGTTTTGGTGGTGGCTTATCTTCCAAGAACTTAAGAACTTCTGCTGTTGGGGTAGAGTCGAGAGGCCCCCATGCCCATTAGATGTTGGCTGGTCCCACATTAATTTATGGTTTATAACCAACTAAAATCTCATGACATTTAACCTTATTAGTACATTTGGAAGCCATTGAGCTACGTCATCTTTCACCTTGGTCAGCTAAATCAAGCATGTCCACGATTTCCAAAATTTGGGCGCCCACCACTTATTGGGTCACTTATGTAAGAGCTAATAAAATTAAAGGGGTTTTCCAGGGAGTCTTTCTAACTTACTGCACAGGTTCCTTACGGGTTACGTTGGGCTTCTGGGCTGTTTCTGACACCAGGTGACGTGATCGGAACGGATACCCTGCTCCCTTTTTCTCCTCTCACTTCTTCATGTTCAGTGGTATTATGTTTATATGGGGGCCGGCTTTTCTGATGGAGTCTGTTGGCCCCCATATATATGTAATACCACTGAACACGGAGAGGAGGAAGGAGGTGCTGGTTTCGATCACGTGACCTGGTGTCAGGACCACTCCAGAAGTCAGCGGTTCATCCTGGACAATGAGTAATGAATGAAAACCCCTTTAACAATTAGGCTTAGGTCTCTAGTGAGTCAGGCCATTGAGCTAGACACCTATATGTCCCAGGATGCTCTACTGGGCATCCATACTTTTCACCAGGTAAACCCTGTGATGGTCATGGGTTACTCAACGATGGGCCGGGAAAACAAGTGCTATGGGAGGACAGATGGGTAAAGTAAAACTCATTAAACTCAGTAGAGTTAAAACGGTTGCCTGAAACTTTTCAAAAACAGCGCCACACTCTGTCATGGGCTGTGTTTGGTATTGCAGGTCATCCCTATTCAAGTGAGTAGCAAATGTCAATTTGACATCCATACAAACTGGTCGAGTTGCTATTGCTGCAGCCATGCCGCCACTGTTATGATGTGAAGTGCTCTCATGAACCTGCTTGTGTGACTTCGGTCCTAGCGCTTTTCTTGGAGGTTTTTATGTAATGCGATGACCTTGCCGCTCTTATGCCTTATAACTAGATCGGTATGAATGGAATGTTTTGTGGGGCCGTAAAATTATCATTCCTCGTAATAACAACTTAATGAGTCACCACAAGTAGTGAGGGCAACGTCTAATGGCAGCTTCTCACAGATTACGAACTATCACCACCTGTAGACAAGTGTGGCGCTGTTTCTCTAATCTTGCACAAACCCCCATTATGATGTGTTACTTTTTTTTTCCACTGTTTGACGTCTTGTCACACCCGTGTAGAGACTTTTCTCTAAGGGTCAGAATCTTGTGGCACAAATTAAACTTCCTTTTCAGATAAAACTTGTTCCTGCACGTCGCGGGCACCTTGTACACTCTGCCCGTGTATACATAGTGGCCTGTGTAACCTTCAGCAGCTCGGATTAGCTCCAGTTTTCTTTGCAAGAATTTTTCCTCTCCTTGAAAGGAACTTATTTTTCTGGTAGGGCAACTTACAACAACAGCAAAGGAAGCTGAGATATGAGGTGTTGTCTGAAATTCATCTTGAACCTGAGTAAAGGAAGTGAAAATATTTGAAATGCTAAGAGTAGGGAGTGTAGGGATTGTGGTTGCGATGGGAGAGGGATGGGCATTGGGTGGTTGGGTCGTATAGATTTCACATCAGCTTTAGGGTACACCTCTATCCAGATGTTCCTCTATACATGGCATTATTACAAGAACATGGCGCCATCCCTGTCCACAGGTTGTGTCTGGTATTGCAGCTCAGCCTCATCCACTTCAGTGGAGCGGAGCTGGAATACCAGACATGACCCATGAACGGGTGCATTGCTGTTTTGGAATGTGCAGCCATGTTTTTACCAGCGTCGTCCTTGCAGAGGTCCAGGAAGCTGAGATATAGGGCACTGTATGATGGGGTAAGACGTAGAGGGTATACTACAGTCCTCTCCGTAACAAATGGGTGGTTGTTCTGGCTCAACAAAATTCCACTTAACCTTCAAGGGGCTCTATCCAAAAATGGAAAGACTCTATCAAACAACAACTCCTATCTCAGCTTCTTGGAAAATTAAACTTCAACCTTTATTGAATTTTATAAAATTTTCCCTTTTGATTCCCATTGTTAACCAAGTCCATTTTTGTTCATTTTAGATCTCAGATTTTGGACTTGCCAAGTGGAACGGCCTGTCTAATTCGCATGAGTTGAGCTTGGACGGGATCTGTGGGACCATCGCCTACCTCCCACCCGAGCGCTTCAAGGAGAAGAATAAAAGCTTTGACACCAAGCATGATGTATACAGGTCAGTACACCTAGCAGGGGCGCTCTTGACGCATACTTTTTTTTTTTTTTTTCTGAATCCCAAAAATCAACATCCGTATCAAGACGCTAAATTCTTAGTATTAGTATGTGGACATTGATGTCGATGGTCTTGTGGGTCCAAGGAACCTATGATGAGACTGGACTGGTCGGACACTGGCAGGAATTTCTGTCATGGGGACACTGAGACATAGTAGCTGCAGTCACTAGGGGGCACTAATATCATCTGCTGATTCAAAAACATTTTTACAAAATTTTCAAAAATTTCAAATCGTGACCGTCGTAGGCCATGTGATATGAAAAATTCTTTGTGTTACTTAGGATATCTTAGACTTCTTAAAAAGTAATTCTGATTTTCTTTCTTCTACAGTTTTGCCATTGTTGTTTGGGGAATCCTCACCCAGCTGAAGCCCTTTGCAGGTAAGACATTAGACCAATAACCAATGCGGGTCATAGACCAAGAAGTTTGGTTTTAGTATGTTTAAAGGCGTTGTCTGAGATTAGCCAAAAAACGGCCACTTGTGGTTTTCCAGAAACAGCTCCACTTTTGTCAAGTGGCTGTGTGTGGTATTGCACAGGCCCATTCATGTCAATCTTGAAGACGGTGGAAAAGATTAGAAAGTTTCACTTTTTTTTTTTTTTTTTTTTTTTTTTGTGAAATTCGGAAGACTAAATTCGCCCACAGAAATTTTTGAAGTGGTGCATAGAGCTCCGAGGCTCCTTAGACAATCATCCTAGATCTTAGCACCTTGTCCCCAGAGATAACATCTTACGACAAGTTATGTAAATAGATGAGTTTATGATCGGGGCAGATATTTTGCAGTCAATCATGTTCACTAGAAGACAAGAGAAAGGGATAGTCTAAAAAAATATTTTGGAGAGTTTCGTTTTCATTTGTGGTCTGGACTTTTTCGTTTTGCTTTTTTAACCCTCTCCTGCACTGACCTAGTTGTGGAGAGTGACAGCCAGATCAGCACTTTCCCGGAGGTTGTCTTGCTACAAGCTGAGGCACATAACACTTGCAGGATGCTCTACGTGCTGTGCGTGGGCAGGGGAATTTGCAGGGAAGTTTTTTTTTTTGTTTGTTTGTTTGTTTTTTTTAAATTCAAAAATTTTTTTTTTTTTTGTACTTTTTATAGATGAGAAAAACATTTTGCATATCATGGTAAAAGTTGGAGGAGGTCTGCGCCCTGACTTATCGCTGATATCCAGAGCTCGACCCCAACAAATCGAGGAGATGATCAAACTGATGCAGCAATGCTGGCACGACAAGCCCAACAAACGGCCAACATTTCAAGGTAAGTGACTGCCATCTTGAGACAGTAGATAGCTTAGTAATATTCCTCACACAGAACTGTGGTTATTACTTAAAGGGGTAGTCTCATCATCAAGACAACCCCTGTCCATTTGTAGTAGTAAGCCATATGCACATAATTGAGGAGGGTCCCACCAGGGGGGATGTAGATGCAGGGGTGCACCATGCCCTGAAGTCCTCTATAACATAAGAATATAGCAATATTGTGAATGGCACATGGTATTTGGTGGGACAGGTTTTGCACTGGGACTCGGAAGCTTCAAGTTATGCCTCTGGGACCCACAATCAGGACCTCACTTGGTTAAGCAACTCTACGCTTTTGCTTGGGATGACCCGACCCGTGTATGAATTACATAAATGGCCGTTTATTTGAATGGCCAGCTTGTAATGCTGCATTTCACCTGTAGTGGCCACTGCAGTGGAAGTAGAACTGGCCATAGCTTCCTTTTGGCAATAATATTTGATGTCTTTTTCTCTATCACCATGTCCATTCACTCAGCAATGGTGTGGTTTCCGTTAGATATACTGTATATTATAGTTGATACTCCATGTCATATGCCAGTTGCTTACAGGCTCTGGCCTTCCATCTGGAGTGGTTTTCTTTCAAACTACTCCATATCTATTCATTCAGAACGATCTCTTGGACTCCAAGTCACCTTCTCGACCTACAAGCTTGCACGTTCCATGGGCCCTCCTCCACCCCATGTTCCTGTGATTCAATATAGATGTCCTTCTGTTGGACCAACTAGCCAGAAACTGTACTTCCATCTTCATGTCATGAGGAGGAAGGTCCTGGCAGGGCACTACTTAGATATTTCTGATTACATTGTCTACACACCCTGTATTTCTGTTTCTTCTTAAGCCAGTGGTGTTTCTTCCAAACTTTTCCACTTCTATTCATTCATGACCAAGCAGTGTGTATCAAACTTGATATCTCTTGGTCTCCAAGTCACCTTCTGGACCTCCAAGCCTGCAAGTTCCATGGACCCTCCTCTGCCCATGTTCCTGCCGT
The DNA here is from genome assembly GCA_947044405.1 of Leptodactylus fallax. Taxonomy (NCBI): domain Eukaryota; kingdom Metazoa; phylum Chordata; class Amphibia; order Anura; family Leptodactylidae; genus Leptodactylus; species Leptodactylus fallax. The sequence continues at coordinate 2,460,536 of CAMRHE010000214.1, forward strand.
TCAGTATAGGTGTCCTTCTGTTGGATCACTGAGTCCAGATCAAAGAACTGTACTTGCATGACCATGTCACTGAGGAGGAAGGTCCTGGCAGGTCACTACTTAGATATTTCTGATTACATTTTCTACACAACCTGTTTTTCTATGTCTTAGTATTGAGAAAAAAATAAATAAATGTCACTGGCGGATCTCCAGAAGGAAGTGTTCATTACTCGCGTTGACCTCAAGAGTTTATTCAGTATAAATATAGATCATGCTGGATGTGGTTGCCGCGTTGTTGTTGTTTTAGTATATTTTTCCTCAATCGCAGAGACTTTAAAGCTGAACTTTTGTATCTGATTCTCACACTCAGGAATGTGGATGATCCACAACGGCAAGTCCTGACAGCGCGCTTCTTGTGTATCAGGAATGTCCATGTTGCAATAGTTAAAGTCTTAGTACTCGCTTTCTGAAAGTCTTTCAGATCAGCCAGGCTGAAAGGTTGTTTTCGGTAGAATTGCACACAGCTAAGGCTTCTTAAAGGTTATGAATACTCAGGCAACCATGATTTTTTATTACTCAAGTGCATCTGAAAAAAAAAATAGTCTTTAATTTAAAAATCTCTCATTGCTTTGTGTATGCAGGTCCTATGCAGAACTATGTGTCTCCATGGTTACAGACTACAATAAACACCTGTGTAGTCTGATGTAATTTGGAGTTTGGAACTGTGTACTAACACAGGTCTGCATAGGAGCTGTATAAACAAAACGGTAGGATTTTTACTGAATTGTTTCATCTTTTATTGTGGATGCAATAGAGTAATACAAAATGATTGTTATAGTAGGGCTGTGGAGTCAGCCATATAGGAAGGAGTTGTAGTTGTAGTCAGGCCGTGGAAAAAATAAGAGTAGGAGATGGTGGTTTGGCCTACCGACTCCACAACAAAATATACATATCCTTAAAAGATGCCAGTCACATGGTCCTTTATAGAGGCCACAACCATCACCCAAGTGATTACACCCATACTGCTGGATCAGAAGTAGTGACACCCTATTCTCCATCTACATCACCAAGCATCCTTGTATCCTGCGTAATTTAATGTATTAACCATCTTATTTTTCTGTTTCTCTTTTGCTAGAAATTACCTCAGAGACCGAGTTGTTATGTACAAAGCATGAAGATGAGGCCATTTCAGTGACGGGTCAAGAACTGGTGACCCAAGCAAATCCAGAAACCAAAGAGCAGGTAGGTGATCATTCTATTGTATGATCTATAGTTCTCGCATGTCCCCAACCATCCCGGGTTTTGTGGGATTGTTCTACTCAATGAACCTTCCATGGGTGAGGTTTATGTAAATGTGACAAAAATGGGATTTTCTGTTGGAGGGCGGGGCTTACAATATCTTATATAAAGGAATTCGGATGTTGACATGTGACTAATATCAGGCCGCTTCCCGTAAAAACTGCTGAATTTAGGTTTAGTGGCCCTTTAAATAAAGTTGATAAATATGTCCTGGTGGTGAGGGGCTTTTACTTGGTAAGGTTAGTCCTAATCATGTGATGTCTTGGTTGCTCTTGCTATTCTGATCGATCTTAATTCATATTTTTATGTCTTTTTTTCTTTAAAGGATTTGGCCAACCAGTCAAGACCCAAAGGATATCCAATGTGTGATAAAGATTACAGTCTCTCCGAACTTCTCTCCCAACTGGATTCTGGGATTTCACAAAACATGGAAGGTCCTGAGAGTTTGTGCCACAGCGCTTCTGAGCCGGACCTGACGCCTTGTGACAAGCGCCTCTCTGGAATCTCTTCTATAGACTCTGCCTTCTCATCCAGAGGCTCCCTCAACTTGTCCTTCGAAAAAGATGGCTCAGTAGAAGGTAGGTTGGCGTAGAATTATGTAATATTAACTTTAAAGGGGTTGTCAAATGAGGACAACCTTTGTCCATTTGTTCTCTTAGAGCATATTAATGTCAGAAAGGAGGTGCTCTACTTGAGGGCCCCTCTATGAGCCAACATGGAGAGCCTCTCTACGAGGGCAGGTCCCATTCTGACAGAGCTGAGCTGTCCTTATATCATCTGAATGACTAGTCTGTAATACTGCATTTCTCATTGCCGTTTCCACCAGCAAGGAAATGTTGGGAGCAGGATCCACCACGCCCAGCTCATAGCCCCATTATGGGCAGTGGCCACATGGGTTAGATAAGCTGGAACTGCAGAGATCAGTTGATGGTCAAGATGGTATCATTCTATAGCAGGCCATAAACAGTAGATGTATGTCAACCAAACATGTTGACTTTGATGGGATTAGTCAACCCTCTAATCTGTATGGAGTCCTTTCGACTCTTGCCCAACAGCAGATGTTGGGGGAGATGAAGATTAGGCAGTTGGATTTCGATATGCCCAATCCTTATCTCCTCGAGCAGATAAGCTGCCACCAAAAGTGCCTAGCAGCAACTTTCATCCCTCTCCACCATTCATAACATATTCATAGTCGGTCTTAGCCCAGCATGCATGTGTATAGGGTAAACTGATGAAATATCTCTTGACTGAATGAAAGTCCATCCAGAAACTATCTAATAAATGTGGCCAGATTAAGAAGGGTTTGTCCAATCTGTTAAGGGGTTTTCCACTTTGGAGATTCTAGGTTCTCTGACAAGCTGAGTGCAAGGTCTCTCATTGTTAGGGCCCCAGTTGATCAGCTCTGTTTTTGCAGCAATTGGGCCATTCTCCTGCAGTGCCCCCACAGGAGTAGTTAAGCATTACATGGTGAAATCAACGACTAGATCAAGTATTTCTCATAATGGATTTAATGGTTTTACGTCTGATTATTATCTGATTTGTTTTTCTTCTATTTTCTCCAAACACAGACCTCAGTATTACTGACATCCAGAAGAAGAAACTGATGGATGTCATTGTGACTGGAGACAATGCCAAGCTTCTGAAGATTCTGCAGCCTCAAGATGTTGAGCTGATCTTGGAAGGGAGGTCTAGTCTCCTTCACTTGGCAGTCGAGGCGGGACAAGAGGAATGCGCCAAGATGCTTCTTCTTTACAATGCCAGCCCTAACATGACCAACTTGAAGGGCTCCACTCCTCTCCACATAGCTGCCGAGAAGAAGCTGAAGAGTATTGTGGAACTGCTCCTTTCGAAGAAAATCAACATCAATGCCAAGGATGAAGATCACTTTACAGCACTTCACTTTGCTGCCCAAAATGGAGATGAGGTTATAACTCGGCTGCTCTTGGAGAAGAACGCCTCTTTGAGTGAAGTTGACAGTAAAGGCAGAACACCTCTTCACGTTGCTTGCCAGCACGGTCAAGAGAGTATTGTCCGACTTTTCCTCCGCCGAGGAGCAGACATTAAAGTCCCGGGATTGGAAAACTGGGTGTCCTTACATTATGCTGCTTGGCAAGGTCACTTAAATATTGTGAAGCTTCTTGCCAAGCAATTCAAGGCCAACCTCAACTGCCAGACATCAGATGGAAGAACGCCATTGCATCTAGCGGCACAACGAGGACATTACCGAGTGGCTCGGATCCTGGTGGAACTTGGTTGTGACGTTAACCTGCCAAACATGCAGTTGAAAACACCTCTACACATTGCTGCCGAGACAGGTCACACCAGCACGGCCCGACTCCTCATCCACCATGGTGCCAATATCAAAGCTGCTACAACAGAGGGCTACACAGCTCTAGACCTGGCCAACCACTACCGGCATTATTCTGCTGTTAAGCTCCTGATGGATGCACAATCAAGCCTCAGCTGTGAGGAATCCTTTCTATTTGTGGAAAATGTATGACACGACGTTGAAGGGTTGAGAGACATCCGTCAGGTTCCGAAACTGGATGATCATTTCTCTTCTGCAATGGCTTTCAATTATTTTCAATCTGGAAACCATAACCATATTGACATAAGACTGATAATCTTGTTCTGATTGCCACCCGTGTAGTTGGAAGATCTCAGTGGAAATATTGTAACCTGAAAATGGGTCACTGACCACAAGGACGTTCTAATCAAAAAGGCAACCATTAGGAATGGCGATTGTTCATGAGTTTATGTATTTTGATCATGACTGTGTCCTGTTTTGGGATGAATTTTGCTTCTTTGAAACATTTCTGAATTGTTTAGTTGTCACTGGATTGTAAAGACCTGGACTACTCTTTGTTGTAGTCAATGTTCCTTAACAAATGTAATACATGGACCAAAATACTATGCTTGTATGGTCAGTGACCACATCTGGTAACCAACATGGTCTTCAAACCAAAGTTCTGGGGTAATAGGTTGAGAGTCTGAAGCCCGATACCCCTACATGTTGACCCGTGTCACTTGTGTTCATGGTTATATGGCTAATTTCAGTTCATGAGGAGGGCATGGTATGGCCATTGTATTTTCAACAACCAGTCTCAAGATCTGCATCGGACATGTTCATTCTTTATAGATGAGGCAGTGGCACCTAAACATCTTTGCAAAACCATGCTCTGATAGCACCCACGGTTGGTGAGGGACACAATGATCCAAAACAATGGTGGCTCATCCCAAAAATCTCCTTATGGATTAACGGGATAGCCCACCATGTTCTTTGGCCATATGGTCTATAAGTCCAACTTTGATACATAGAGTTGCCCAAATTAGTCGGACATTTTTCTATGTTTGTATTGGGGAGCCATGATACCCCTCTATGAAATTGAGTTTGCACATTTTTATTCATTTTCATTAATGGGGCTGTCTCAGAATAAGAAATACCAAGTGGTCCATAATATTGTAGTATCAGCTCCCACGTGGTGCATCTATGCGTTACATAAAGACGTGACTTCCCGATTGTACGTTTCACCTACCACTACCCTTGCCACCAAGGACCCCCTTTCCAAGTGAATGGGCTTATAGTGGCTACTATGTCGGTGTCCCTAGTAGTCACACTCTGCCTGCTAGCTTTCCTGGTGCAGTAATAGTTAAAGGATTTGGATGGGCAGCCCGCTTTGCTGTGCCCGGGTAACACCCTTTTACCAAATTATAGAGTAAGACCTCGCCTAGCCCTGCGCCTCATGCCTCATCCATCGCAGCTGATTTGGGAGAACACGTGTCTGTTTGCTATTGCAAATCCATAGAAGATTTGGTTTTCTTGCACCTCATGTTGTTGTTTTTTTATTACTTTTGTATATGGGATTGTATTTTTAATACACAGACGCTATGAATATACTGTGTATATCACGTGTAACCCGTCTCTGGCATGTAACCCGTATGTAACTCTTTCTATGACAGAACCGTATTGTGGACCGAATGAGTCGTGTATGTTTTAGTACACTTGTGAATTTTTTTCATCTTTTCTGCAATGTATTATAGTCATTTTTAAAAATAAACTATTTTACTACCGTGGATTTAAAATCTCCGGTTTCTTTGTTTTCTCTGTTCCTCAGTGACCGACAACCGATACGGACAATATTAAGCTACCACTAGGGTTGTCAGCCATCCTTATCTAACAAATCTACAGCTACGTCTCCCAGATTAGGCACCTTCAGAATGGGTTTTTGAAAAACTGGGTGACTTGTTAAGGCAGACATTTTGGTTTTCATCAAACTTTATTGACACCTAAATATGTTTAGAAAACCCTTATACCCTATAAGAGAACTGGAGCCAGATAAAATGTTCAGATATGGCCCCCCTACTTGAACGTGATCAGTTGTAATCTGAGGGCCAACCTAGCAGTAAGTGTTCAATTTCCCTGCAGCACCCCCACAGGGGATATTAAGCATTGCACAATGTCCATTCACATCAATGGATTCTTTGTAAGTTAGGACAGGTCCTCCACAGAGAGAGAGATGGTCTCAGGAGATCCTAAACAGAGGACCCCCTCTATTAGAGCATTGTCCAGGATTTTTTTTTTCCCTTTTAAGATAGACCATAAATATCTGATCGGTGGAGGGGGTTGACAGCCGGCCGGTTTCCGATGTTTCTACTAAACAGTGCACGGAGCCAGAAGCAGAAGCAACCCCAAACATCTGATCCGTGTGGGGGCATGGATAGGCCATAAAAAAAATCCTGCACAACCCCTTTAATAGGGGGGATCAGGATCAGTTCAGGATCCTCATCTCTTGCATAGAGTGTAGTGAGGTTACAAAGAGTGTCTCTCTCACTGGAGGACCTGTCCTGTCCTGTCCCACATTACACAGCCAACCCATTGACTTGAATGAACATTGTGAAATGCTTAGTTTCCCCTGTGGTGGCGCTGTTAGGTTTGCTCACAGATTAAATCCTATCACTGGGGGTTCCAGCAGGCGGACACTTTTTACCTACCTCTGGTTATAGGATTTTCCCTCCTGCATTATATTTGCACTATATAGTGCCATCACTTGCCATGTGAGCGGTGCTATAAAGGCTGACTTCCTAATGTCCGCAGGCCATCTTACTGTGCAGCAGTAAAATCTATGTGTAGGATTATTGAGCGCAGAGCTATTCTGGAGATATTTATACAGGGAGGTGCAGCTGCTTGTCGGCTGCTAGGTAATTTAGATGCTGAAGGTTTGAAGCTTACGCAAGTTGCTGCAAGTCTGCGCTGCCTCCTCACGTGTTCCCACAGTAAGGCTGCTGGGGAGGAGGACAGAGCAAAGGCCATGTCAGCAGCTCAGCCGACCAGAGGGAAGTGTATTTATAGATGCAGAGATAATGACAGGTTGTTCAGGGCAAGTCCAGATCATTGCCCTTAAAGGCCAAGGCCACACAGTGTGGGAAATTCTGCAGCATGTTATCCTGTAAGACACTGCAGCAAAAAAACCCCCTGAAATCGGGTGTTTTATGCTGGGGCTTCTGCAGGCTTCTCTGCAAACCAACCACAGTTTACAATTTTTGCATAATCTCCCAAAGTGCTGTTCTAGGGATTGGTGGTAGTCCCTGTGGTCAGACACCCCCGGTCACGTAGTGCAGAATCCCAGTGGAACACTGAGAAGAGAACTGGATAATCTGCACATATTGGGTGACACTGTAAGTGAATGTGCACTGCAAATCGTATTAGTGACCCATGTTGCTTTAAGTGGAACATACCATATAGGATGATGGTACAGGTCTCAATTTAGGATATGGGGGAGTCTGGGTGGAGAAGGAAGCTGGAGTTTCTATTTAGACTGACATCCTGTTGGCTAAAAGTCAGCTCATGGGCCAGTGTGTAGTCAGGAGATGGGCCATCGCCCTGCTCACTTATATGGAACCAGTGTGCATGGATGGACCTGGAGGCTACGATCCAAACTATGGGTCCCAGGCCTGCTTAAACACCCCTTTTGGAACCTGCATCCAGCAGCTTGGGTATTGCAGGTACTTCTTTGATGTTTTTGTGAAGGATTTAGAGCACACTTTTTAAGGAGAAGACTTCCCCAGCAGGGGGACACTGACCCCAAGAAGTACCAGCCCGCAGCTCCAGACAAGTGGTGTTCCTATTCCTTTTTTTTGGAAGATTGCTGCTCTTCATACCTGCCTTACTTCAAATAAACCATTTGTTGCCCTGTTCTTCCTTGTCTTCTGAGTCCTCGATCCTGCTCTCACCATCAAGGGCACTCCAATGGCCATTAGGCTCAGGGAGGCCTACTACAGTGAAGTGCCCCAGGGGATACTACTACCACCATCTTCCACACTGCAGGCCCCTTCTTCAACAGCTTTGAGGAGTGCTGGAGGATTAGTCAAGCCAACTACGGCCATCGTGATCAACTACTACCACCATCCTCCCATGCTGCAATAGTTATAGTATATCCTTTGGTATTTCATCACTTGGTAAGGTGGAAAACCCATCTACCTAGTTCGAAAAAAGCAGCTATCATATGACAGGCACTCCATTCTCTAAGATCTTGCACAGTCACTTCCGATAAAGTCCAAATTATGAACTGTATACAGGAGGCGGGTTTGTGACAATTCTAGGCTCCTCCCCCAGGGCTTGTTCTGCCTAGATACAAGGGCTTATAAATCACAGCGGGGCAGGGAGCTTGGCATATCCCTGGTTATTATTACTACTGTGGGAGAGTTTTCTATGGGTTTAGTCAGCAACACCTGCTACTCCGCAAGTCAGAGCAAGCAGCGGGTAGTAACCACCCAAGGAAGAAGGCTTGTCCAAGAACAGTCACAATGTCTTCACAATGTTTTCTAAAGGACTGCACACAGAGCGTTTCTAAATCTGTCAGCGTGTACTGAGATTGTAGTCATTTGCTTTGTCTTACACGTACAGTAATGTGCAAAAGTTTTAGGCCGGGGGGGGGTGGAAAAAACTGCACAGTAAGAATGCTTTCAGAAAGGGTTAATAGTTTTTTTGATGGGATTTACATTTTTTTCATTCACTTCATTTTGTTCATTGACAAAAATAAACTATTAACCCTTCTTAGACAACAGCATTTTTTTCACACCTGCCTAGAACCTTTGCACAGTACTGTTTTTGACTTTTCTTTCGGCTATGACTCCCCAGTATTGTCCTGCCCCCTTTGTACTGTGCATGCTGGGTGTCATAGCAAGTTTACGAAACTTTCCATAAGGGTAAAATTGACGGTGACCTTAATACTGTATGGGAAGGGGGCAGGAGGTCACAGGCCCCCCATTTGGATTTTAAGAACTGGATTGAAAGAACTGGCCTAGGGAGGGTTGGTGGTGAAAGTTAACCATCTAATGTCCCTAAAGTGGTAGAAGCCCCAAAAAGTGTTCATCCTATAATCCGGACCTGTTTTTAAGATTAAGATATTGACCAAAGCAGACAACTCCTTTAGGCCGGGGCCCCACGTTGCGAAACGTGATGTTTTATAGTCACTGCAAATTGCTTGGGATTCTGGCTAATCCCATCCACACTTTGCAGAAAAAAAAATCTGTAGTGGAAATGCGGAAAAATATTGTGGAAAAAAATGTAAAGCACGTAAGTGTAAGTGTGTAACGCACTGTTCCGCGTTTTTTTGGCTGCGGCTCACTATGTGGGACTTTAGTCTTAAAGGGGTTTTCCAGGATTATGATATCCTTAGGATAGGTCATCAGTATCTGATTGGCAGGGGTCAGTCACCTGGGGCCACCATCGATCAGCTGTTTGCAGAGGGTCTTCACAGTTTACCAAGTACAGTGACATACATTGTATAGTGGGTGTGCTTGGTATTGTAGCTCAGCCCCATCCATTTGAATGGGACTAAGCGAGCAAACAGGCCATGTGACCGGTGAATGTGACATCACTGGCATATGAACCGGGTGTTGCACTCACCCAAGTTCTGCTGCCGCTCATACTGCTGATCTGTGGTGTACCAGGTATTGGACCCCTACCGATCTGATATTGATGACCTATCCTAAGGATAGAAAAGCAGATTCTGGAGGTTTCCTAGTTAGTAAATCTGGATGCAGCATCTTCACATCCTGGGGATGCCGGACTATCAGAAACAACTCTGCCTATGATATAATTGTCCCGGACAGACACACAGGGGTACAGTAAAATGCCTTTAATCCAGCATCAATGGAACCAGATTAGCAGATTCTTTATTAGTGAATGGTTATATAAAGTATACAGGAAACCTGGAGGCAGAAATTCCCCAAATAACTCAAGAATCTGCTGCCCTCGCTCTGTGCTGCCTCCTGGCAGATTATGCCGCAGTGCCAGGAGGCCAGATTAGGAGAATGTCACTGTCACAGAAGGTTACTGATAAGTGACAAGACCATGGGATAAAGTGCAAGCTCTGCAGCAGGGAATTAAACCTTTGACTTGTCTGGAGTTTTCCTCGGCAGGTCTCAGGACGGTTAATTTCTTGAGGGGAATTTCCCTGTTGTAAATATATTTCCATCCGGGGTAATAATTAAGGATCGAGTCACTCATTGACTCCAATGTCTTCTGTAGATGAGGAAGTTGTGCTAGGGTCAACCAGTGGGGGCAGTAGTATTCATACTTCCCAACCATCCCGGATTCAACGAGACAGTCCCGGATTCCGGGTCTTGTCCCACTGTCCAGATCAGTGGGAGGTATGTCCTGGTTTCAACTCTGACGCAGATGGGTTGAATACAATGATGAAGCCACTCTGCCACTGTGTGCTCCCGCCCCAGGAGCTATAGGCGCCATGTGATGACGTCACTCACATCACGCCTGAAGCCTCCAGGAGCAGAGACCTGAGACAGAGCAGCAGGGGAGCGAGGAGAGGGGAGTATCAGTGTTTTTTTATGTTAAACTTTGGGGGCAAATGGAGGGGGAACATTAAACTGGTGGCAGATAAGGGGGGGCATTAAACTGGGGGCAGCTGGAGGGGGGGCATTAAACCGTAGGGGTATCTGGTGGGTGACATTAAACTGGGGGCAACTAGAGGTGGACATGTCCCCCTCTAGTTACTCCCACGGTTTAATGTCTTCCTCCAGTTGCCCCCAAATCATGGGGGTAGCTGGAGGGGGAAATGTCCACTTCTAGTTGTCCCACATTTAATATCCCCCTTTAGTTTCCCCCACTTTAAACTAGGGCACCAGGAGAAGTACTTCATACTGTGGGGCAGTTGGAGGGGAACATTATAATATGGGGGCATATAAGGTTAGGGAGACTGTAGTAGCATTATACTGTGTGGGGGCACAAAGAAAAATGGATGAGAATGGGTGGAGTCAACATAGAAGTAGGTGGAGCTAAATTTGCCACGGTGCCGCACATTATGTCCTTCTTTCTGTCCTTTGTAGGTTGGGAGGTATGGTTTTATACAGTCCCTACTAAACCACTTACATGTTGTCGTAGGGGCTGTTGGTGCATCGGGTGTGCTGACAGTTCAAAGATCACCCACCAGTTGCCATCTATGGGTAAGTACATATATTGCAACAGAACCCACCATACTAAATCCACGACAGAAATCTTCACCTATTTACATTCACTTCAGTGTGAAGATTGGGCAGGGCACTTCTTTTGTCCACTAGGAGGAAGACTTACTGTGGAAAATTTTGCCACATGAACCTACCTTAAGTGTCCTGGAGGAGAGCCACTGGGGAGTGATGTCACCACTGATGTCATATATGAAAAATCTCCGGTCCTAGAAAGAAAGTGGATGTCGCTGTCCAGGTGCCTCAGATGCGGAGGATCCGCCAGCAAGTGGTGTGAGGTTTGTGCTGTGTCTCAAAAATTGCAGTTAGTCTTGTGGGTCAATGGTAGAGATGGGCGAACCTTTCAAGATTTGGTTTGTGTCAGGTTCGGGTGGCTCGGGTTCCTGATTCATTTTGGGTTGAACAAGTTCGGATAGAACCAGAAGTGACATTATTATACTGTGGAATCTCTTCAGACCCCGGAGTATAATAGGTGGAGGCCCAGGGGAGGTGTAAAAAATAAAAAACATTCATACTCACCTTCCGTTACCTCTTTTGGGCCTCCTTGTAGCATCTGGCACTCTCTCTCTGCCTCCTCGGTGACATCATGCTTCTGGGGTCACAGCTGAGGTCTGTGATTGGGCCTCAGCAGTGACATGGGCACGCCGAGTGTCATTACATCATGATGCTTGGTATGACCGAGGTGGCCCAATCAAGGGCTCAGGAGTGACTCTGGGCACATGACGTCACCAGGAGAGCACCAGACGCTATGAGGAGGCCCAATAGAGGTGAGGGAAGGTGAGTAGACATGTTTTTTTTATTTTTGTCACCTCCCTGAGCCTCCACCTATTATACTCTGGGGTCTGACAAGACCTCACAGTATAATAATTTACTATATGCCTATACAAAATGTTTTTATTTTTTTAATTTATATACTGTGTGAGGGCCCAGAGCTGTATGCAGCGGCCTGTAGTTACAGTAACATCGGTGGTAAATGGCTGAAAAACAAAGCAAAACTGCCCAATGAACCAATCACAGCCCATAGCAACCAATCACAGCCTATAGCAACCAATCACAACCCATAGCAACTAATCACAGCCCATAGCAACCAATCACAGCCCAAAGCAACCAGTTACAGCACCACTTTCATTTTTCAAGAGCCAAATGTGAACTGTGCTCACATAATGTGACGTAAGATGGCGGCATCGAAGCAAGAAAAAGCTTTTTGTGTGTTAGGATTTGCAAGAACGGGGTTTGCTGTGACTGTACTGAAAAACTTTCAGAATAGATTTGGTAAATGTGCTCCATATAGAAAATGCATTATAGATTGGGTGAAGCAATTGGTAACCAGCGGGTGTTTGGTTCATGGGAAAAGTCCAGGCCACCAAAGACTTCGGAAGAGACAGTAAATGAGATTTGAGCCGTGTACGAGAACAGTCCTATAAAGTCGACTAGACTGACTATTGTGAAACTAAAGGTGCCGCAAACCATGGTATGTTGTATCTTACAAAAACATTTATGTCACATGCCATATAGGTAACATCTTATTCAGGAGCGCAGCCAGACGATAAACCAAATGCCATGATTTGCAGGGCCGATTGGAAGTGGACGAGTTCAATGACGTGCTGGTGTACAGGGATGAGGCTACCTTACCCCTCAGCAGCACAACGTTACAATTTGGGGCCAAGAAACACCATGTGAATTTATTGAGCTAATGAAGGACAAAGACTAGGGTTTCTTCTTTTTTATGCTGAGGATTCTGTCACTGACATGTTAATGGAGTGGCTTATGCCAGGCATAGTGTTAGATCTACCATACATAGTGACCAGCAGAATAGTGACCTCCATATCCCCATTTGGATGTTTGCCAATACCAGAATGAAACTCCGCCAGAAGGTTGGATTGACCGTGTTGGAAAAAACAATTCACCAATGTGCCCTGTCCTCCACGATCACAAGATCGTGCTGGGTCACCAATGGAAATCACATTGAGCATTTGTAGTGAATGGATAAGACTTGTATAGATCTTTACATGTTAATAAATTTGTGTTATATTCTCTCAGTCAGAGGAGTAACTTGAAAACCCGGGGCCTTAATGCAAGGTCTATAATGGGTGTCTTCTTATATTGCGCAGAGGCCTTTGGGGACCCTCAGGCTCCAGGGCCTGGCAGTGATTGCTACCTCTGCACCCCCCCTATTGCTACGCCCCTGCTCTCAGTTCTTAAAACCAAGACTATGATTTTGCACCATACTTTTTGAATCACTCTGTATCTACATGATGGGTGTGTGAGGGAGGAATTGGGGGCACCAAAAGCAGATTCCGCACAGGGCACCTTCCAACCTACGGCCATCCCTGGAAATACCCCTTTAACATACACTATATAGTAGGACATGTCTTCATTAAATAGAAATCCAGCGTAGAGATTAAACCCTGCACCTTCCCTTCCCCGGGGCAGCGGCACAGTCACAGAAGGTGGAGGAATTCACATTAGACATAGTTCTCCTCCCACACACTTCCCCACAGTGTTAATGAAATGCATCGATGACAGCCATTGATCTTGTGTACATGGAGCATCTCCTAGGGTTTGTGCCCACACCTTGCATTTGTTTCCTTCAGAAATGGGCAGATACAGTAACTCCAGTCACTCAGGACATTACACACTGTGCACCAATGCACCATTACACCAACACGACAATCTTACAACTTTCCATGTTAACCCTTGGTGAGTCCTGCATAGACTCTTGTCTTTCAGTAGCATACATGATAGGACCAACCAAGACTGGGCGCCCTCTGTTCAATGACCACACAGCACCACATGGTCTGCCACTATGTAATATACCTTTAAAAAGGACCATAAAAGCCCAATCTATCATCTGATCGGCGCTGTCACCCGGAGCATTTTTGGGTTTTGTTTATCCAAATCCGTTCAGCTATTCCACAGATATAAGCCCTGTTAGTGTTGATGTAAATTAGGGTCTACTACCCAAGTGGGCGGTTACACTGAGTGACATACAGAGACCCCACAGTGTTAACACCCACATGGCTAGTAGGCCCTAATTTACATCAACAGGGCTTATATCTGTGGAATGGCTGAACAGATTTGGATAAACAAGACATCAATATGTTCTGGGTGACAGCGTCGATCAGGTGATGGATGTCGTTGGGTGCTTCAGACTTGGTGACAGGGCATCTTTAAATATAAAAATTAAGGAGCTGTATACAGCTGGTGCACCCATGTATTTCTATGGAGTATTGCAGCACACTTCTGGGGCCCTTAGGTGCTTCGGTCTGTTTCCTTATTGCAAAGTCATGTTTATTTGTCACTGTGTGACGTCACCTCCAGCTCTGTGTCTGTGGTGATGAGTAAGCAGTCGCCCAGTGTTTACATTGCTGCAGCCGCTCCTATAAGCTGTAATTATTTACATATCTGCAATGTGAGTCCCGCCCAGCGCTCCCAGGCCGTGTGTTCAGACGCCAACAACCCTCTCATATAGGTCACATGATATTGACTACCTGTTATAACTTGTTCAGGTTTATAATTGTCTATTGAGGCCCTACCAAAAATAACCTTATAATTAAAGAATTCATAATATTGATGACCTATGCTTAAACATCCGGCACCCCCGTCGATCAGCTGTTTGAGGAGGTTGTGAAGCTTGTTTGGGTACTGCAGCCTATTCACTGAATACCAAGTATAGCAAAGGGGCACTGTGAGACGGTATACATTATTATAAGCAACTTAAAGGAACAAGTGAGGAAAAACTGCTTGGGTGTATCTAGGGGAGGACTTTATTCAAGAAAAGTCTGCTCTGTGCAAATTCCCTGCATGTTCCTCTTAGTGATTAGACAGAGAATTCCTGAATTGCTCTGCCTGATCATAGAGAGAACTGTGAAGCTGTGCACAGTCCTCTCTATACCCTCTCTGCACTCATCTTTATGATCAGCACACGGATGAAACCAGAAGCCAACAAGTAGTGTTCACAGTCCTGTTACAGCCTGGGCAATTTCATGTCCCCCCCAGGTTTCCCTCACAGTGTCATGTCCACCCCAGGTTGCCCCTACAGTTTTATGTCCACCTTCATTTGCCCCCATTGTATATATTAAAGAAAAAAAAAACCTTAACACTCACCTTTCCCTGTTCCCCTGTTCACTCCTGTCTCTGGTCCCAGATTCTTCATGGAGCAACAGGCGCAATGTAAGTGACATCACCCCATCGCGCCTCCTGCTCCCAGGACACCTGGAGCAAAGACAGCGGCTGGATGGTGAAGCAGGGAGTGGACGGCTCCCTACTTCACCACTGTCTTCAACTCATCGGCGTCCGGAGGAGTTGGGGCAGCCCAGACCCACTGCCCTGGACAGCGGGACAGCAAATGCAGGATTGTCCTGCTGTCCCAAGGGGTCCCCCATTACCATAGGGCCAGGTGCAAGTGTACTATTGACCGTATGGTTAAAGTAGCCCTGATCACTCCCCACGATGCCAATATTCCCATCTACCATTGGCCTAGTTGTGCTTTATGTAATATTTAGAGAATGTCCTTACGTAGCTTTCACATGATCTTCATATAGCTATACGAGGAGAGGGATATAAATAGCACAATTACAGATATGACACTGTACACTGATGGCATGGTAAGTCAGTGCCACTTACCGCTGAATCCTAAATGTATAATTATGTGTCGGCAGCGTCCAAGATTCTCATGAGATGAGTAACAAAGCGTCTTCTATGTTCTTACACAATAATGTATCCAGCATGTGACATCACTATTATTTAAATGTTAGACGTGAGGAAATTATCTGCAAGAGAATGATACTTATTATAACCCAAAATAAACTGTGTACTTACATTACATTACTTATCCTGTACTGATCCTGAGTTACATCCTGTATTATACTCCAGAGCTGCGCTCACTATTCTGCTGGTGCAGTCACTGTGTACATACATTACATTACTGATCCTGAGTTACATCCTGTATTATACTCCAGAGCTGCACTCACTATTCTGTTGGTGCAGTCACTGTGTACATACATTACATTACTTATCCTGTACTGATCCTGAGTTACATCCTGTATTATACTCCAGAGCTGCACTCACTATTCTGCTGGTACAGTCAATGTGTACATACATTACATTACTTATCCTGTACTGATCCTGAGTTACATCCTGTATTATACTCCAGAGCTGCACTCACTATTCTGCTGGTACAGTCACTGTGTACATACATTACATTACTTATCCTGTACTGATCCTGAGTTACATCCTGTATTATACTCCAGAGCTGCACTCACTATTCTGCTGGTGCAGTCACTGTGTACATACATTACATTACTTATCCTGTACTGATCCTGAGTTACATCCTGTATTATACTCCAGAGCTGCGCTCACTATTCTGCTGGTACAGTCACTGTGTACATACATTACATTACTTATCCTGTACTGATCCTGAGTTACATCCTGCATTATACTCCAGAGCTGCGCTCACTATTCTGCTGGTGCAGTCACTGTGTACATACATTACATTACTTATCCTGTACTGATCCTGAGTTACATCCTGTATTATACTCCAGAGCTGCGCTCACTATTCTGCTGGTACAGTCACTGTGTACATACATTACATTACTTATCCTGTACTGATCCTGAGTTACATCCTGTATTATACTCCAGAGCTGCACTCACTATTCTGCTGGTGCAGTCACTGTGTACATACATTACATTACTTATCCTGTACTGATCCTGAGTTACATCCTGTATTATACTCCAGAGCTGCGCTCACTATTCTGCTGGTACAGTCACTGTGTACATACATTACATTACTTATCCTGTACTGATCCTGAGTTACATCCTGCATTATACTCCAGAGCTGCGCTCACTATTCTGCTGGTGCAGTCACTGTGTACATACATTACATTACTTATCCTGTACTGATCCTGAGTTACATCCTGTATTAATCTCAGAATTAGATTTTTTTTATCTCAGAATTTTGACTTTCTATCTCAGATTATTGACTTTTTATCCCAGAATTCTCAGAATCCTGACTTTTTTTTTGTCTCAGAATTATGACTTTTCATCTTAGAATTTTGTCTTTTTATCTTAGAAGTCTTTTTTTTTAATTTTTTTGCTTACCTACAGTAAATTGGAAATAGGGCACAAGAATCTCTTAATCTCCTGTGGTCAGACTTATCATGGCAATTACTTATTTGCACATAATTTATACAGTTAGACCTCATTCACACACCCACAATCTGCCGACGTGTGCGGTCCATGGTATTCACAGACAGCGCCCCTCTGCGACTTTGCGGGTATTGTGCTGTTCGCGGTACATGCCTAAGGCTAGGTTCACACAACTGACGTGTGTATGATATTTACAGACCCAAAGACTTCAATGGGGCTTCGTGGTCTACAAAATGGACCAAAACAGAGCAATGGCCAGAACAGTGCCCATTAAAATAAATGGTCTGTATGCAGTCTGTGATTCTCATGGACCTCGGCCAACATATTTATTATAAGTCACACAAGGCCTAGCTGGCATAGATCTCCATTCAGGCCTCTTCAGACATCACTCATTCCCTGCACCAGTTCGGGCCTATATTAAGACTGGCTTAAGTAAGGCCAATCTTAATGCATCTGCCCAATAAAGTCTAAGCATCGAAAAGTAATTCCAGAATTTGCAATGTTGGACTATGATCTACTTTAAGAGGAAACGGTAATATTCCTGAAGCACCCTAGGCCCAGGCCTTAGACGGTACATGACATTACCTGCTCTGAATTTTTGGGTCAATTCAGATGTCTTTAGACCACGGTGACATAACTAATAAAGGTGTGATAGGTCCGACCAGAGCTGGTGTTGTTTTTGCAGATTTACCCAGAAGAACATTCCTGTTGTGTTCTCACATTCCAAGCGCGGTCGTAATTGGTAATTATCAACTTGTGAGCGGGAAGTCGTAGTACACGGAAGCTTCAGGTAGGGGCCACTAAGGAAATATGTAGGAGGATCCTGGAGTGTTGCTTGGCAGCGGCTGATCTCATGGATGATATCATAGGAATGACTGTGCTATCATTCTGCCATCTTACATACATTTGCCATGCACCATATAGCAGCAATTACCTATGGACAGGCCCGGGTTTTTTTTTTTTTAACTGTCATTTTTATTAAGAATTTTAAACAAGGTGACATACAATGGTATAGAAATATCCACAACATGTGGCACAACCGTTCACTAAAATATAACAATGTCAAAGGATACAAAAACCTAACACTAAAACACATACCAACAGACAAAGAAGGAGACAAGGTGGGAAGGGAGAGGGGAAACGGTGAGGTGTCAGAGCCCATGAACAGTACAATAGGTATCCCAATGTGACCAGACGGCATTGAATGCATCTACAGTATGATTAAGGGTCGCAGTCAAAAATTCAAGACTATGAACATCCTTCATGCGAGCGATCAACTCAGGCCCCGTGGGAGGGAGTGCCTTCCTCCAGTGGAGGGCAATAAGGGTCTTCGCGGCAGTGCACAAGAAGAGGAATAGTTTAGATGTTCTCTTGCCTAAGTGCCTGGGGGGTAAATTGAGACGGTAAGTGAAGGGGTCCAACGGGACACCCTGCACAAAGAGGGCGTCAGTAAGGAGTTTAACCTCCAGCCAAAAAGGGGCGGAGGACAGGGCAATCCCAGAATATATGGGGCACTGTCTCCAGTGGGGCCTGCCAGCGCCAATACAAAGAAGGAATAGCAGGGTTTAGGGTATGGAGGAATGCTGGCTTATGATACCAGTGCATGAGGATTTTGTACCGAGTTTCCCGGAACGTGATACAGGACGAGGACTTAGCCACTTGAGACCAGATGATTTGCCACTGCTCGGGCGAGATCTGCCTACCCAAATCCTTATCCCATCTGGCCATATATCTGTGACGTAGGGGGAAGTCGGTCCTCAGGAGAGGACAGGATTCTGTAAATGCTAGTGATGAGCCCTCTAGTGGAGGTACCAGCACAACATAGCTTCTCAAAGGCCATGGGCAAAGATACCCGAGTGGATCCAGACTGGGTCAGAACAAAATGAGAAATTTGCTGGTAATGAAACCATTCAGTAGATGGCAAGCGTAGAAAAGAGGTGAAGTAGTCAAAAGGCCTGAGCTCTAGGGTCAAGGGATCGACCAGATCAGCAATAGGCCCAGGTTTTACGTATATATATATATATATATATATATATATATATATATATAATGTAACAGTAGTCAATTGTAGTCAAATACTAGAGTTGAGCGAACCAGTTCGGATCAAACCAGATTTGACCTGAATTTTCCAAAAGTTTCAGCTTTGTCACCCGTGAACTGGAAGAGAAATTCTTATACTCTGAGGTCTCTTCAAACCCCAGAGTATAATAGGTGGAGGAGTACAAAATAACAAACATTTATACTCAACTTTCTTCACCTCTTTTGGGCCTCCTCACAGCATCCTGCACTCCCCCTGGGTCCTCTTCTGGCCTCCTGGGTGACATCATGTGCCCCTGAGGTCTGTGATTGAAAGCGCGCCCCATGTGACTGTTGAGGTTCAATCACAGGTCTCAACAATGACCCCCGGAGCACATGATGTCACCCAGGAGGCCAGAAGAGGACCCTGGGGAGGCCTAAAGAGGTTCCCCCATCTCTATCAATTACCAAAATAAAGTGAATGAAGAAAAGAGAAATGTAAATCCCATCAATATTCGGTGTGACCTTTGCCCTTTGCCTTCCATCAGTTCTTCTCAGTAATTTTAGACAGTTTTTGGCAGAACTGGGCAGGGAGGTTGTTCCCGCCATCTTGGAGAACTAAGCACAGATCTTCTGTGGATGTTGCTTGCTCCAATCCGTCTGTTTCTTCATGTCATCCTAGACAGATTGGATGATGATGAGATCAGGGCTATATCTGTGGGGGCCGGATCATCACTTCCAGGACTCCTCCTCCAAAGGGCAAAGGTCACACCAAATATTGATGGGATTTACATTTCTCTTCATTCACTGAGTTTTGCTAATTGACAAAAATAAACTATTAACCCTTCTATTTCACACCTGCCTAAAACTTTTACTAATTTTTCCAGATTAATAGCTATATCCTTAAGTCTATGTCCAGGTAAAAATTTAAAAATTCAGTTTTTGGTCTTAGCAAGTTTTTTTTTAAGCAAAAAGCTCTATGTGTACCACAATTGTACTTACTTAAATCAATCAGTTCTACAGATTTTTCCAGTCTTCTATCAAATTGCAGCTGAAGCCTGTGACGACCCAGGTAAGATGACCGCTAACTAGCATTGACATGATCCTCTTGAGAGTTAGCTTAACTATTTTACACCTATGAATTGTAGTTGGAGTATTTCATAGATAAAATTTTGGTTGGCCCAGGACAGTGATGCTCAGTCATGATATTGCCATGGCCAGCACAGGCTTCAGCTATGGAAGGGTGATATTCAGAGAAGTGAGAATTTGAGGGCTTATAGAGCTAAAAATTTTCAGTTCTTGTCCCAGATTTATACATGACTAAGGTATAGAAGGCAATATGGATGCAGACAGTCTGGGTGTAATGGAGTCACTACAGGCAGAAGGTGCCATAAGCTCAGGGGCAAAGGTTATGGTCTAGGGGGATTAGAATGCAGTAGGCTTTTAGGGTGGTGAGACTGTAGATCAGTTCAGAGAGGACTTTTAGGGTGTGCGGGCAGTTCAAAATTTGGGCAACCCCTACTTGTAAGAAGGATCACAAAGTCCAGCCCTGCTGGGACCTGGTACAATTGGCAGTAACAGTTTATTTTTCCTGCAGCACCTCCGGAGGAGAAATAGAGTATTGCACAGTGTACATTCAAATCAATGGGTTGTCTGTGCCACACGGGACACGCTGTATACCGGTTTCCTTTTCTCCTGGGTGTCCTATTCTTATACTACCCATAAATAGCCCACTCATAATGATTGACCCCTCCATCTTTTACCCATTAACCCTTGGTATATTTTTGAGCACCTTGTTGTTTTTCTCTCAGTAATATCTCAGAATGATTAACCTGACCCACAAGAGGAAAGAGCAATAAACGTGCATTGTGCACTGCAGACGTCACCCTGCTGATCGTAGCCAGATTACATGAGCCCATAACACCCCATACAGAAGGGCACCTTAATGATAAACACTCCGGAGCTGCAGTTCACCATGGTCAGGGTTCATGTTGTGTTTGCAGTCCATGGCGCCCCCTGTATAAAGCATTCCTCAATATCAAGCCAAGTACACAATGATGTCATCATGATAGACCCGGTGAAATTCCACATCACATCATGTTTGAGTAGCCTAAGATAGTGATGGGGTCGTGAAGACCCTTAAAGGGTTTTCCCATGAACATAACCATATAAATTTGTACACCATTAAAATTTACATTTTTGCAAATATAATTAAAAATGTTATAGTTTTATAGATTTTCTATAACTATCTTAGTGGTGACATCTGTTGTCTAGGTTGGTTGCCAATGGATACGAGCATGAATACATTAACTTTTATGGTCAGAAACCCAGCCATGATTTATTTATTAGGGTTGGGTTATCCGGCAGGTGCACTACATGTATCATGGCTGGGTTTCTGACCATACAAAGTTCTGCATTCATGGTCGTATCCATTAACCCCTTTCACTGTTTACAATTTTAAAGGGGTTGTACAGGATTAGAAAACATGGCTGCTTTCTTCTTCTCTGGTAGTGACATCACGTCCGTTGTACTGCTACACTTCAGTCCCATTAGAATGGATGAGAATGAACTGTAGCATAGCCATGTGACCAACGGACATGATGTCACTTCCTGAGAAACAGAAATCAGCCATGTTTTCTAATCCTGCGCAACCCCTTTAAATTTGGTTATGTTTGTGGAAAAACCCCTTTAAATAGCATAGGCCCCAGAAGCAGAGATCTTGAAGACTGAGGAACGGATACAGGAAATATACAAGACAATGACACAACTTTTTACTACACAATAGTTAACCTTTACTTGTTCAGTCCATAATTCCGCTATAATGGGATGACAGCCCTTGTCAGAACTCATCACTCATCCTATCCGGGCGTACAATCCAGCTCCAGGTATTTTGCCTCCAGCTACTTTCACCTTTCCAATATTTCACAATGGGTCACGGATGATGCTGTGAGGTCGTGGGTGTGACATCAGCACTGACGTGAGGAGGATCCTTTGTGACTCTCCGCAGGAACCTACAAAGACTATTTAGATTTTAAGGTTTTTGGGAAATTCTTTAGATCATTTAAATACCCTCAAAAATTAACCCTCTAAGGACTGTTATTAGGCAATACGGCCTAGTTTACCTTAACAGTACCCTCTAATTACAGAAATCTGACCCCAGGGTAAGGAGTCATCATGGTCTGACTAGTTCTATGTAGGATGGAGAAATTTATTACATACATCAGCACTACATCACTACTTTTAGAAAAGATCCTGGGTGAAGGTCCTAGCCGAACACCTTGCTGTTTGCAAACTATTTCCATGAAGAGTTACTATTTGTTAGTAGAAAAACCAGGTCAGATCCCTAAATTAATTCAGACCAGGCCACAAAATGAACAAAATTGATTCAGACCCCAAATCAAACCAATATATTTATAATTCAGACCCCAGACCAGACTCTACAAAGTAACTAGACCCAAGAGGAGACTGCTAAAATGAATTTAGACCCTCAGACCCAACCCCCTAAATCAATCAGACCCCAGACCATACCAATTAATCACAGTTCAGACCAGCACCGAAAAATTATATAGACTTCAGACCTAGGTTCTGGTGACACTAACCTATCTATCTGCAGGGCTGGGGTGATATGCTGGTTCTGGTGACACTAACCTATCTATCTGCAGGGCTGGGGTGATATGCTGGTTCTGGTGACACTAACCTATCTATCTGCAGGGCTGGGGTGATATGCTGGTTCTGGTGACACTAACCTATCTATCTGCAGGGCTGGGGTGATATGCTGGTTCTGGTGACACTAACCTATCTATCTGCAGGGCTGGGGTGATATGTTGGGTCTGGTGATACTAACCTATCTATCTGCAGGGCTGGGGTGATATGCTGGGTCTGGTGACACTAACCTATCTATCTGCAGGGCTGGGTGATATGCTGGGGTCTGGTGACACTAACCTATCTATCTGCAGGACTGGGGTGATATGCTGGTTCTGGTGACACTAACCTATCTATCTGCAGGGCTGGGGTGATATGCTGGTTCTGGTGACACTAACCTATCTATCTGCAGGGCTGGGGTGATATGCTGGTTCTGGTGATACTAACCTATCTATCTGCAGGGCTGGGGTGATATGCTGGGTCTGGTGACACTAACCTATCTATCTGCTGGGCTGGGGTGATATGCTGGTTCTGGTGACACTAACCTATCTATCTGCAGGGCTGGGGTGATATGCTGGTTCTGGTGACACTAACCTATCTATCTGCAGAGCTGGGGTGATATGCTGGTTCTGGTGACACTAACCTATCTATCTGCAGGGCTGGGGTGATATGCTGGTTCTGGTGACACTAACCTATCTATCTGCTGGGCTGGGGTGATATGCTGATTCTGGTGACACTAACCTATCTATTTGCTGGGCTGGGGTGATATGCTGGTTCTGGTGACACTCCCTTTAAGGGGTGGAAACAGGAACCGGCAAGACAGAGATAAACAGTTGGCACCAGCTCAGGCCAGTCCGA
Organism: Leptodactylus fallax; assembly: GCA_947044405.1. NCBI lineage: Eukaryota > Metazoa > Chordata > Amphibia > Anura > Leptodactylidae > Leptodactylus > Leptodactylus fallax. The sequence goes on from CAMRHE010000214.1 coordinate 2,483,960, forward strand.
TGACACTGGGGAGTAACTGGGTCATGTTGATAGGTGTTTACATGTAAACACTGTGTCGGTGTACACTGAGCTTTTGAAGTTTTTTTTCCTTTGACTAACTATAAGCCACAGAGTTACTTGTACGTTACATAATTCTGAGCAGTCACTTATCGGTATTTGTGTCATGTATACAGCCGCTTCCTAAGAATATCACAAAATGGAGACAAAATACATACATTACAGGCCAATTTTATATTTTTGTTGTATATTACATTAGGATATGCGTGGTATATTTTATAGCAGGAGACACAAAGTTTTTCTTGGCAGGTCTTTCTGATTTCAACAGGATCATCTGAGGACAGTCTAGATGTAATTTTCCTGGAAGATTTTCTCAGAGATGAGCATCACTAAGTAACTCTTAGCCGCTTATCTGTCCAAATCTTCAAAAATAACATTTAGTTTGGCAAAGCTCACATGGATGATATTGCTAGGACCTGCTTAAACATCCACAGGTCATAGTAATAGGATTTTTACTTAAAATAATGGACTATCCCTTTAAAGGCAGCCAGCCACTAGGAACACATATCTTATGAAAGAATTAGAAAAGGGTGATGCCTAAATCTTCAGAAATATTTAGTCTGGCAAAGGTCACAGATAAGACTATAGATGATAAAGCTAGGAGCTGTTCAAACCTCCAGAGGCCATAGTAATAAGATGTGTGCTTAAAGGGAGTGTGTCACTGGAACCCAACATATCACATCAGCCCTGCAGATAGATAGGTTAGGTTCCCCTGAATCAAACGGGGTTTTCCCCTTGTGAATCGTTGCTTCCGTTGCTGAGATATCGCTGGTTTTGTCAATATTCAAAGGTCCGCCATTGTTCCAAAGTGCTAATTTGCATATTGACAAAAACAGCGATATCTCAGCAACGGAGGCAATGATTCACAATGGGAAAGCACTGTTTGATTCAGGTGAACCTAACCTATCTATCTGCAGGGCTGTGTGGTTTTGCTTTGTTAGGTAACACTCCCTTTAAAATAACGGAGGAACCCTTTAAAGGCAGCCTGCCACAATGAACAATTGTCTGGAGATGGATTATGGCCAGATCATCAGAAATATTATTTAGTTTGACAAAGCTCACAGCTAGGACCATGGATGGCAGAGTTTGGACCTGCTCAAACTCCCAGAGACCATGGTAACAAGATATTGTTTAAAATAATAGAGTATCCCTTTAAGAAAGTTCTCAGGTTGAACAGCTTGGAAATCGGCGACCTAAATGGGTATCTCGGGGGTCAAAATGTAAAAGTTTATACCAGCTCTGGGAAGGTTTTGGTACTCCTTGTGGAGATCCAGCTAGTGAAGGCAATGCATCCTGGGAAAAGATATGCAAATTATCTCTCCTCCAGAAGGAAAAAATAAATTCTGTTTCTGGGCCACCTATAGGTTGTTACCCTGTAGGCATACAGTGCTGGCCAAAAGTATTGGCACCCCTGCAATTCTGTCAGATAATACTCAATTTCTTCCAGAAAATGATTGCAATCACAAATGCTTTGGTAATAATATCTTCATTTATTTTGCTTGCCATGAAAAAACACAAAAGAGAATGAAAAAAAAAGTCAAATCATTGATCATTTTACACAAAACTCCAAAAATGGGCCAGACAAAAGTATTGGCACCCTCAGCCTAATACTTGGTAGCACAACCTTTAGACAAAATAACTGCGAACAACCGCTTCCGGTAACCATCAATGAGTTTCTTACAATGCTCTGCTGGAATTTCTCCAGGTCCCTGAGATGTGAAGGGCGCCTTCTCCAAGCTGCCATTGTGAGATCTCTCCTTGGGTGTTCTATGGGATTCAGGTCTGGACTCATTGCTGCCACTTTACAAGTCTCCAGTGCTTTCTCTCAAACCATTTTCTAGTGATTTTTGAAGTGTGTTTTGGGTCATTGTCCTGCTGGAAGACCCATGACCTCTGAGGGAGACCCAGCTTTCTCACACTGGGCCCTACATTATGCTGCAGACTTCATAATGCCATGCACACGGTCAAGCAGTCCAGTGCCAGAGGCAGCAAAGCAACCCCAAAACATCAGGGAACCTCCGCCATGTCTGACTGTAGGGACCGTGTTCTTTTCTTTGAAGGCCTCTTTTTTTTTCCTGTAAACTCTATGTTGATGCCTTTTCCCAAAAAGCTCTACTTTTGTCTCATCTGACCAGAGAACATTCTTCCAAAAAGTTTTTGGCTTTCTCAGGTAAGTTTTGGCAAACTCCAGCCTGGCTTTTTTATGTTTCTGGGTCAGAAGTGGGGTCTTCCTGGGTATCCTACCATAGAGTCCCTTTTCATTCAGACGCCGACGGATAGTACGGGTTGACACTGTTGTACCCTCGGACTGCAGGGCAGCTAGAACTTGTTTGGATGTTAGTCGAGGTTCTTTAGCCACCATCCGCACAATCTTTCGTTGAAATCTTTCGTCAATTTTTCGTTTCCGTCCACATCTAGGGAGGTTAGCCACAGTGCCATGGGCTTTACACTTCTTGATGACACTGTGAACGGTAGACACAGGAACATTCAGGTCTTTGGAGATGGACTTGTAGCCTTGAGATTGCTCATGCTTCCTCACAATTTTGCTTCTCAAGTCCTCAGACAGTTCTTTGGTCTTCTTTCTTTTCTCCATGCTCAATGTGGTACACACAAGGACACAGGACAGAGGTTGAGTCAACTTTAATCCATTTCAACTGGCTGCAAGTGTGATTTAGTTATTGCCACCACCTGTTATGTGCCACAGGTAAGTAACAGGTGCTGTTAATTACACAAATTAGAGAAGCATCACCTGATTTTTCAAAGGGTGCCAATACTTTTGTCCACCCCCTTTTTTATGTTTAGTGTGGAATTATATCCAATTTGGCTTTTTGACAATTCTTTTTGTGGTTTTCCATTGACGACAAATTAAATGAAGATATTATTACCAAAGCATCTGTGATTGCAATCATTTTCTGGAAGAAATTGAATATTATCTGACAGAATTGCAGGGGTGCCAATACTTTTGGCCAGCACTGTACGTACTAATATTTAGGGTCAAAGGACGTGGAGAATGGCATGCTCCGCACGCTATGAGAATTTTCGAGAAGGCCACGCCTTTTTGGGCCTTAACACGCCCCTTGTTTATATAGTGGGCACTATATGTGCTGACCACACTACTTTTTTGGATGTCATGGACACATAACATGCCCAAGTCACATATAACATGGCTGTTAACCCAGTGGCTGTGGGAGACTTGCCCAGTCTTCCAAGAGTCCAGGTCATCCCTCTTTTTTTGACCCTCCTGGATGTTCTGAAAGAGTTGGTAAGTATGCCTATATGACAATGTACAACTCAGCAAGGAGCCTTGTAACATGACTAGGGATATGAGCCAAGCAAGGACTACCCATGGTTTAAAAGATTTTATGTGGGTCAATCAGTGTGGATTAAGGTGGGTCACTAAGTGTTGGATTGAGGTTCCTTGGGCTCATCAGATAAAATGATTTGGGGGCCCACCTTCCAACAATCCCTTGGAAATAGCCCGTAGTATCCTTCAAATTTGGGTGTCTTCTGCTGGACCATTATTATGTTAGAGCCTGGGACCACTGGTGGATCCTCTGGTTCTCCGGTGGGCCTGTCCGACACTGCCTACGCCACTCTTCCCATTCTATGTATTGACATACATGCCATGGAGGTAGGCCATTCAGCGGCTTTGGTGTTCCTTGAGAGAGGTTGACCATTTCAAGTTGGTTAAGTCTGTGGTCATAGGTACAAGTGGGTCATGAAAATTGGATGGTGCCACCAGGACTTCACGTTGTCAATGTATTGAAGTGGGCTGGTGTCAGGCAGCTCCTGAAAGCAGCCATATTTTTATCATTTCCATGAAGTCCTCCATTTTTCTATGTACACGGCTAATTTTCTCTGCAGATATGTTCCACCTAAAGAAAAGCGTTTGTGTCGGCAGTGCCATGTCCTTAAGGTGTCCTATAGATGCCCCAAATTTCGGAGGTGGTGGTACAAATGACTAATATGATAAGACAGCCATGCTGTGTACATGAACCTGGTCATCAGACGTCTACAGATCTGGGCTTATTGTCAAGTCTTTCTTTCCTTGACCACAAGAATCTGCCTCCATTGTTACCCACCATGTAATCAGATATTCGGTGACTCAATCGTAACACGCCTTCAGTCTTGAGTTGCAATTGCTTCAGGGTCTCACATGGGGAACAATAGTGCGGGCCGTGAGATGTTTTTGTTCTGTTAGTTCAGACAGCTCTGACCGGGGGGCTCGTATTGATAGCGAATCTGACACATTGGCATGCCACTGCACCCAGGCTGAAGGTGGAAGACATTGAAAGCTGTGGGAAGAAGGTGGAACTACCAGACCTATAAGAAGGGCCGCAACGTCATGGGAACGTCTGTGATAAACTGCCCTCATTGACCATTTGGTGCCTCTTGCAGTCCTGGAGGTTAAAGCGGGACTCCCAACTTTCAGAGGGCTGAGAGGAACAAAATCAGCGAATGTGGGGATCATAAGCCACGCCTCCATCTCCAAAGGGATACGGTTGCTATGGGCAACAACAAACAAAATTCTATATAATCCTGAGGATGTAATATAGAGAATGATGGGTAGGGAGAGACTGATGTGATTATGGGTGAGGTATAACGCAGTCAGTCACAGAAATGTAGCAGAGCTGGGTATGCGGCACAGTAACAGTAGTCAGGAGAACAGACAAACAAGTCAGGTGTCTGTAATGACGATGTAGCAGAGCTGGGTATGCGGTACAGTGGCAGTAATAAAGAGAGCTAGTAATGAGTCATGTTTCATGTGACAGTAATGTAGCAGAGCACAGTCAAGAGAACAGTAAAACAAGTCAACTTTCAGTAATGATGATGTAGTAGAGCTGGGTATGCGGAACAGTTGCAGTAGTCAAGAGAACAGTCAAACAAGTCATGTTTCAGTAATGATGATGTAGCAGAGCTGGGTATGCGGTACAATTACAGTAGTCACGGAAACAGTAAATTAATCAAGTTTTAGTGACATTGATGCAGCAGAGCTGGATATGTGGTGTAGTTGTCGACAGAGTAGTGGAACAAGCCAACGTTTGTTAAAATTGATGTAGCAGCACTGAGTATGTGATACAGTGTAATGAAGCAACGAGTAGTCAAGTGAGCTGGGTCAATGAGAAATCAATGTGTGGCTTTGAAGGTTGTCAGACCTTATAGTTATGATCTACCTGCAGCAGGTCACAAGGGGTCATTACCACTAGTTATCAGCTCATCATTACCTGGTGACATAGCAGAGCTGAGTATACAACAGACTGTGCCAATAAACCATAATAAGAGGGTGACAGAGCAGACGAGACTTGTGGCCGGCAGCTCCATGTTTGATCTTCTGAGTCACCTGTTATGATCTTTTGAAGCTAATTCTTGTCATTGTATGCTGACAGTCACACTTCTGCTTTAATGGACTGGGAGCACTTAACCACTGAGCCAATTTGTTGTTATTAGAGCGGTGCTCTCATTTATAATGGTGTACTAATTTATTAGATGTGGCGGCACTTACCTGCTGCCCCAGGGTGGTCCTAGAAATTATTGCAAGCAGAGATGTCTCATGTATAGCCCAAACTACTCCAACCACAATGGCTCCATAAATGATTTCAGAGCATTGTCTGATCTCTGGGGGCCCTACTGCTGGGAACCCAAGTTATCACAAGAACAGGGGTCTGCGAGAGCCCATGCTACGGTGGTGACCATTACTGAAGAAGTGCTGCACTCCTGGAACACTATCCCCAAATCCCCCATACACACAGGGCACTCTTGATTTTGTAATTGCTTAGGGCCCCAGAGGTCAGACTCCCAGCAAACAAACACTTACCCTGTCACCTGTGGCTAGGGCAAATGTTATTAATGGGAAAACCCCTTTGACATATGAAGCCCCAATGATAATTTAAGCCTGAGTCCCACCATCTATCCTGCCAACCAGAGTTGCGCCCTAAATGATGGAAGCCACCGCACCCCAATTAATAGGGCCAGCCACAGTGCCCCAACCAAAAGTTCCAGTCACGGTATTCCAATTATCAGTGCCAAACACAGTTCATAAATGGATAGTGCCAGCCACAATACCCAAACTAATAGTACCAGCAACAGTACCCCAATTAATAGTGCCAGCAACAGTACCCCAATTAATAGTGCCAGCCACAATACCCAAACTAATAGTACCAGCAACAGTACCCCAATTAATAGTGCCAGCCACAATACCCAAACTAATAGTACCAGCAACAGTACCCCAATTAATAGTGCCAGCAACAGTACCCCAATTAATAGTGTCAGCCACAGTAACCCAATTAAGTGTCAGCCACAGTACCCCAATTAATAGTATCAGCAACAGTACCCCAATTAATAGTGGCAGCCACAATACCCAAACTAATAGTACCAGCAACAGTACCCAAACTAAGAGTACCAGCAACAGTACCCCAATTAATAGTGCCAGCAACAGTACCCAAACTAATAGAGCCAGCCACAGTAACCCATGAATAGTTCCAAACACATAACCATAAACAATAGTGCCAAACACAGTGCCCCAAATAATAGTGCCAGACACAGTACCCATATCAATACTGCCAGCCACAATATCCCAAATAATAAAGAAAGACACAGTGCCCCAATCAATATTGACAGTCACAGTACCCCAAATATTAGTGCCAGCCACAATACCCCAAATAATAATGACAGTGCCCCAATTAATAGTGTCAGCCACAGTAACCCATGAATAGTTCCAAACACAGAAACATAAAGAATAGTGCCAAACACAGTGCCCCAAATAATAGTGCCAACAACAATACTCCAAATTCTAGTGTCAGACACAGTGGCCCAAGACTAGTTCCAGTCATAGTAATCCAGCCACAATATCCCAAATAATAAAGACAGACACAGTGCCCCAATCAATATTGACAGTCACAGTACCCCAAATGTTAGTGCCAAGAACAGTTCCCCAACTAATAGTACCAGCAACAGTACCCAAATCAATAGTGTCAGTCACAATACCATAAATAATAATGCCGGACACAGTTCCCCAATTAATAGTGCCAGCCAGAGTAACCCATGAATAGTTCCAAACACAGAACCATAAAGAATAGTACCAAACACAGTGCCCCAAATAATAGTGCCAACAACAGTGCTCCAAATTATAGTGTCAGACACAGTGGCCCATGAATAGTTCCAGGCATAGTAATCCAATTAATAATGCCAATCACAGTACCCTAAATAATAGAGCCAGCATTAGTGCCCCATGAATAGTTCCAGTCACAGACCCCCAAATAATAGTGCCAAACACAGTACCCCAATTAATAGCACCAGCCATAGTCCCCCGTAAATAGTACTAGCCACAGTCCTCCAATTAATAGCGCCAGCCACATACCACCATGAATAGTCCCAACCACAACGCCCCATAAATAATGCCAGACACAGTGACATGAATTGTACCAGTCAGTGTGTGGAAAACTTGTAAAAACACTGATCGTCACCTCATTGTCCATACCCAACAACGGCCCTTCACATCTCACCCTCTCTCCTGGCAATGCTGTCTATTAGCAGAGATCACTCCAGTCACTACTGGGCCACGGACCCTGATGGGGCCCCAAAGTCCCCTCTGCCACATAAAATATACCGCTATTCTAAATGACACAAGGTAGGTCGGGCCCCATTACAGCTTTTACATTGGAGCCCGGGAGCTTGCAGTTACGCCTCTGCTTGGCACTTTGGGACCCTTGCCAGCTTTAGTAGAGTCGGCTTGTTTTGGACATCCTTTTGGAGGTTGGAATGTAGTAGGGAATTGCTGATAATGCAGAATGAGGTGCCCTGGCACGCCGCTGCCATGTGTATACTGTAACAAGATCAACATAGTCTTAGTCATGTCAAACTCTTCCCTTTACTAACAAGAAAGTGGCATTGTTCCATTCTATGGGAAGGGCCTGTCCTCAACACCGCGACCTAACCTGGCAGAGCAAACACTCTGCGCGGTCATGTTTTAAGAACTTTTCTACTACTCCACTTACCCTGGGATTGACGGAAATAGGAACCCATAATAGACGTCCACTATGATACTGTTATGTGATACCTCCCCAAATGTCATAAAAGTTACTCTTATGGCTAGATGTACATTCCCTTTAAGGGGTTTATATACTTAAAGCTTAAAATCTGTCCAATTTCTGCCTATAATCCAATAGTGAACTAAGATGCAATACCATACACAACCTATGGACAGGTGTGGCGCTATATTTGGAAGAAAGCAACCATATTTTTTAACGTTGTTCTTTCTAATTCTGCGAAGTCTCTTTAAGGCTGAGTTCAGTCTTTAAAAAAGCTGCGTATTGTGTTGCAGATTTTGCTGCTGTTTTTTGAGCCAAAGCCAGGAGTGGACTTAGCAGAGGAGCTTGGTATACATTTCCCAATCCACTCTTGGATTTGACTCAAAAAACACAGCAAAATCTGCAACAAAAAGGAAAGGAAAAGGAAAAAAAAGGAGCTTTTCTGCAATGTGTGACCTTAGCCTAAAAGGGTTATTCTTAGGGAACCCAAAAAATAGATGGGAACTGCTAATAGACACTGGACAAACATAGTCTGTGGAATAACACACGACTGCAAGATCAGACTACACACAGTTTGTTTGTAGTCTGTAACCATGGAGACACAAGGGTCTGCATAGGAGCTGTGTACACAAAATGGGAAAAGTTAAACAATTTTTTTTTAATTCTGCAAAACCTCTTTAAAGGGATTTTATGGAATTTTAGATTGAGGATTTGTACTTCCCTTTAAAGGCTGAGAAGAGAATACCCAACTCCCTGCTCACCTGAGGTGGTCGGAGTCACAGAAACATCTAAATGTGCTTCCGTAAGTCCGATAGATGTAAATAAAGTTATGGGGCCACATTTGTCTGTCTCCATAACTCCCGGCCTGGTGGCCTGACCTCAGCCCTGACTAGTTGAGATAGAAATACCCCTTTAAATCACCTGACAAGTTTATGACTGCCCCCTAAGGAGCAGCGTACATGATATATATTCTGCTAGGTATATTATGTATAGGTACAAGATGCCGCCCTTCATATCCTTATGTGATCCCTCCATATCTCCGGGGGTCATGGTCGTGTCTCACCAGGTTCCTTAGCGGATCAAGTTACCTTTGCAGAACACATTGATGCAGACAATAGTATAGTATATAATATGTCTCGTACACTTACAGGATCACGTACCTCACAAGACTCTCACAGCTATCAGTTTGAGGGGTCAGGTTCATAAAATCATGAATTTACACCAGGTCACCAGGAATGTTATATAACCCTTAGGTCACTAGGGATCACTATCATACATCACCAGGAGGATTAGATCTGATCTATGACAACCCCAGACTACCAGGGATGTTACATTAACTCATACTTGTCAACGTTTGGCTTGGGTCCTTTCTGGGCCTAGCCACCCTCCTATGGATGTAGACTCAACCCCTTTTGTATACTTCCATGTTCCTTTCATGTGAAACGGGGACTAAATGTGGTGGTCATGCCCCCTTTTCAGACATGAAGTCACATGCAAAGTGACAGCTACCCCAGCGAAGCGGGGGATTTGCCAACCCTTTCGGGAATCCAGGAGGTCACCCATTTTTTGGGAGCCTTCTGAGGCTTGGAGAGTTGACAAGTATTAACTCTATGACAACCCTAGACCACCAGGGATGTTACATTCACTTCATTATCTTCAACCACCACTAATCTGATACTCACACCATCTTAGACTACCAGAAATATTCGGTATTAACCATTCAGCCATTCTAGACCACCCGGGACAATTATCATAACATCCCACTATTTTGTGGTCAAAACTTCTATTAAGACTTATGTATCACCATGGTAACAGACTACAAACAAACCCTGTGTGGGATAACACATGATTGCAACATCAGACTACACTGGGTCTGTTTGCAGTCTGTAACCACGGAAACACATAGGTCTGCATGGAATTTTGATAATCAAAAACATGTTTTTTTTGCTTGGAGGAACAGAAAAATTATTTTTGCTACAAAAATTTCCTAAGAATGCCGAAAAAGGTGAATTCTTCTGAGCAAAGTTCTCATGGCTTTCAAAGATTCTCAAGGTCACGGTTGTTGTCTAGAGGAAGAGGACACAGCAAGACAGAAAATTTCACTTGTAGACAAAACATACACCGTGGCGTCCTGTGCGCCGGGCTGTAGAGTACAAGGTCTGGTGTGAGGGAGTGCAGAATAGACGGGGATGATGAAAGAAAACACCATGATGAAGAAAAATGGGCTAAGGAGGATCAGAAGAGCCGCAGGAGCGCAAGAAACACACACCAAGGCCTGTGCTGCCCCCAGAAGATTAATGGCAGAGCAGTTGTGTAACCTGTATAGATGCACAGGGGCCCTACAGGCCCACTGCTACATCCGAAGGAGAAATATTAACACCTCTGTTGTGCATTACACTCACATAAGGGACGGCAGTAAGGGCTCCTAATAGCTGGATGATCAGAAATTTTTTGAAAAAAAAATGATGGTCCAAAACTTGCACCCAACACTCATCATTGACCAAATCTCCCATATATATCTACAGTCTGTGCCCATTCTTGGGGTAAAAGTGAGTAAACCAAAATCAAAGTGGTGATTAGTTGAGGTCAATATTTAATGAACGTTCTGCACAAAGTAACCTTGAAGGGGATGTCTGGTCTTAAAAACAATTCTCAAATAGAATGTGTAACATTCACAGATTAGGGAATGACTGCAAAGAGTGTTTCTCATTTTTGGAGGACCCGGCATGTCCATGCATTGAACAGACAAGGAATTGAGTTCAAAGGACAATGTGTAATGCTTCATATCTCCAGCGGTGGCAGTGCAGGGAAACTGAACACTTTCTACTGGTTCCTCCACAGATTAGAGTTGATCGATGAGGATCACAGCAGCAGGAGACCCTTTCATCTAACAGGATCCACTGGATAGGGGATAAGTGCCAGACTGGTGCGGGTCGGACCACTGGGACCTCTTCTTATCCCAGGCCCAGACTCCATGTGCTGCCCATACAGGGTCCATGCACATGGCTTTATTATTTAAGGGATTGTGTCAAATTTACAGCTGATCACCAATCATCAGGGCAGTTGTGGGTTCGACCGCTGGGACCCCCTCCCATCACAAGGAACAATTCTGCTTCATTTACCTCTACGGGATTGCTGAAGATTGCCGAGTACTGTACTCAGCTTCTCTTGTGCAGTCCAATAGAGATGACTGTATGACTGCCGCTCCATTCAGATGGGTGGATATGGGATCCTCACTGATCAGACACTTACAGGATAGGTGATAAGTTGTAGACTTGGCACAACCCCTAATGCTATATTAAGTCAATGTTCACATTTTTTCTCTTGGCTCACACATCCATTCCTACAGCCTGGTGGATGGAGAAGGTTAAAAGGAAGACATTCTATATTCTCCTCCAGCTGTGTTGGCTTCTTTGTTTGACCCCTTAAGCATCATGTGCAGAAATGTGTGAAACCGGTTCTCCCGGCCCTGAGCTCCATCATCGACTACTGTCCATTTGGAAAACTAGTCATTCCTCAAAACAACCAGACCATTGGCTGTCGAAGTCGGCTTAGGCTTCATCCAAAGTTTTATGATCCTTTGAAACCCAAAAACATCCAAAACATATTGGACTTGTCCCCAGCGACATTTTAACACTTTGGTGGGCCCAGTGCAAAAGTTTCATAAGTGCCCCCCCCAGTTCATCACCACTTAGACATACCCGCCCAAATTATAATGCTCCCTCAGTGGATCCCACATAGTATAATGCCTCCTTAGTGGATCCATACAATATAATACCGCTCAGTGGCCCATCACACAGTCACATTCCCCTGCATTGGCCCATCGCACATTAACCTGTCTTCCCAAGTGGCCCCCCCCAGACATTATATTATAATAGTCAAACAAAATATACAGCTCACCACCCGTAGATATATTCAGCAGTCCATGTTAATAATAGAAATGGTGCACGAAGACAGAAGGTCCTGGACGTCTGGACCCAATGGTAATAAACTGCATAGATAGAAAATTGTATTCAGCACCAAATCCAAGGCATATTAATATAAAAAATAACTTTTATTTTTCCAATAAAAAAAATCACTCCATAGGTTCGGTGGTTAGTAACAGCCTATGCGTTTCGGAACAATGTCCCTTACTCATGGCATAGATAGATGGAGTGATTTTTTTATTGGAAAAATAAAAGTTATTTTTTATATTAATATGCCTTGGATTTGGTGCTGAATACAATTTTTTACCTATGCAGTTTATTATATTATAATGTCCCCCTCCAGTTCTGCTCACAGTATAATGTCCGCCTCCGGTTCTTCCCACAGTATAATGTCCTCCCAGTTGCCCCCATAGTATATATTGTCCCCTTCCAGTTTCCCCACAGTTTCTTTTCCCCTTACAGTATAAAATGTACCCCACCAGTTGCCTGGGACAGCTCTCTAAATGCAGGGTTGTCCTGGCGTCCCAATGGGGCCCCCACTACCATAGGGCCCGGTGCAAGTGTATCATTGGCCATTGGTTAAGGCAGCCCCGCTTGTCCCTCCAATATCCTGCCATATTTCCCTCATCATTAGAAAGATTTCCGCCCCAAAATGTCGAAACTCTTTGCGATAGGGTCTCTCTTCCAATATATAAGACTTGTTTTTCATTTCTGGTGGGATATTTTATGAGAATTTACTAAAGAATTTTTTCAACCTTCTCCATGAAGCCCCCTCCTCATGTTCCTAATCCTACTTTCTTTTGCTATAATCTCTTGTTTTGCTGCAGAATGACACCTGAGCTGTAGAGCCACCATTCAGCGTAGGCGTGCACCTTATAGATATTTCAATAAGACACCTTTGTTCGAGTCCATTTAGAGGCCATAAATCAGCGCTGACTGAAAGCAGCTCCACAAAGTCCATTGTGCTCAGGCTATTTTGGTCTCCTGCCAAATTGCTCTCCGTTCCTTGGCTTATGCTCCAAGGATAGTGCACAGACCAGATAGACTGGTTACTCTTCCATCCAGGGAGCATTTTCTAGAACATTCTAAATCTCTAAATTTCATTTTTTGTCTTCTATTTAACAGACATCAATGACCTAATTGCATCTAGCCATCATGGTTGTCACCCATTCTTAAAGGAGTTTTCCAGGACTTAGGTCCAACACCTGGCAACTGCACCTATCAACTGTTTAAGAAGGTGGCCTTTGGGTGAGCGCACGTTCACTGGTCACATGGTCCGGTCTAATTCAAATAAATGGGCTTCAGCTGCAATACCAAGCACAGCCACTACTCAATGTACATCAATGTGCTTGGTAAGCAATGAAGTGGTCATTGGGTCATCATTATCATAGAAAGTCCTTACCAGTAGGCTACATCAAGGTTGCCCCATGGCCAAAATTTGGGTGGAACCCTCTCCAAAGTACCAAAAAGAAGGTCCAATATCAACAATTAATATATGATGGGAAAGCACAAGATAAGGAGCGAAAGAGTGCTCCGATAATAGAAAAATATACCCAAACTTTATTAAATAAGAAAGGACAAAACACCCAACAAAAACAAATGAAAAACATTGAAAAGTACAAAAATGTACACACAATCTCTTATGGGGGAACGCCCAGAATAGAGCAAAACCCCATAACAGCTAATCTGCCCTAAAAGTCTACAGGATTCCCCGAGTGCAAAGAATAAGGAATACAAATAAGGAAAAATAAATTCATCATCTCGACAACGAAGTAATCAAAGTGAAATAAACATCACCATGGTGGGCCAGGTGCAGAATGAACAGCCCACGTGTATCGCCACTAAATGGGTGAATAATGGAGTAAACAAACATCTCTTAAATATACCTCATATAACTTTTATTGTCTGAATAGGGGTCTTCATGGCTGGTGTGCAGCATAGGTGTGAAAAACACAAAGCACATAATGTGTGCAAATTAAACCACAAGTTCCAATAACCCACGGTAAACACGCGGCGCATGCGCCAACAAAATAGTAGTGCATGTGCAATAAGACACAGGAAAATATAAAGCTGAGAATGCAATATATAAATAGCTGAGATGCTGAAATATAGAACGGTTATTAATAATATGTAATAAGAACACAATCTGCAATAATAAGTATCAAACTAAATATAAACAATAATAATAATTAATAATACAACATAAAAAATAATAATGATACAACAATTCATGATATTCAGAAAAAAAACCTGATAAATATAGAAAAAAAAAATATATGTATATACAGTACAGACCAAAAGTTTGGACACACCTTCTCATTCCAAGAGTTTTCAGTATTTTCATGACTATAAAAATTGTAGATTCGCACTGAAGGCATCAAAACTATGAATTTACACATGTGGAATTATATACTTAACAAAAAAGTGTGAAACAACTGAAAATATGTCTTATATTCTAGGTTCTTCAAAGTAGCCACCTTTTGCTTTGATTACTGCTTTGCACACTCTTGGCAATCTCTTGATGAGCTTCAAGAGGTAGTCACCTGAAATGGTCTTCGCTTCACAGGTGTGCCCTGTCAGGTTTAATAAGTGGGATTTCTTGCCTTATAAATGGGGTTGGAACCATCAGTTGTGTTGTTCAGAAGTCAGGTGGATACACAGCTGATAGTCCTACTGAATGGAGTGTTAGAATTTGTATTATGGCAAGAAAAAAGCAGCTAAGTAAAAAAAAATGAGTGGCCACAATGCAAAACAATATGTTTGGTGTAAAAGCAACACAGCTCATCCCCCTGAACACACCATCCCCACTGTCACACATGGTGGGGGCAGCATCATGGTTTGGGCCTGCTTTTCTTCAGCAGGGACAGGGAAGATGGTTAAAATTGATGGGAAGATGGATGGAGCCAAATACCGGACCATTCTGGAAGAAAACCTGTTGGAGTCTGCAAAAGACCTGAGACTGGGACGGAGATTTATCTTCCAACAAGACAATGATCCCAAACATAAAGCCAAATCTACAATGGAATGGTTCACAAATAAACGTATCCAGGTGTTAGAATGGCCAAGTCAAAGTCCAGACCTGAATCCAATCGAGAATCTGTGGAAAGAGCTGAAAACTGCTGTTCACAAACGCTCTCCATCCAACCTCACTGAGCTCCAGCTGTTCTCCAAGGAAGAATGGGCAAGAATTTCATTCTCTCGATGTGCAAAACTGATAGAGACATACCCCAAGCGACTTGTAGCTGTAATCGCAGCAAAAGGTGGCGCTACAAAGTATTAACTTAAGGGGGCCGAATAATATTGCACGCCCCACTTTTCAGTTTTTTATTTTTTACAAAAGTTTAACATATCCAATAAATTTCGTTCCACTTCACAATTGTGTCCCACTTGTTGATTTTTCACCAAAAAATTTAAATTTTATATCCTTATGTTTGAAGCCTGAAATGTGGCAAAAGGTTGAAAAGTTCAAGGGGGCCGAATACTTTCGCAAGGCACTGTATATGTATTTCTGCATCTCAATTATTTATACTGTATATTGCGCTTGTGGCTTTATTCGACTGTGTCTTATTGCGCATGCGCTATTTTATTGGCACATGCGCATTGCACTTACCATAGGGGGTATTGAAACGTGTAGTTTAATTTGCACACATGTGCGCATTGTGGTTTTCATGTTGACCATGTTGACAATAGATCCACATCAATGCAAGTTGCAAATCCATAGCCAAAATCTCCGTGTCATCATTCAGATTTCTGCTACAATGTCTCATCCACAGCACTGGATCACCGTGACCTGCCAACCCTTCAGCCTTACCGTATGACCAGAATGGCTTTAACAAACATGTCCGGCCACCAGAGCAGATGGAGCATAGAACAAGAAGATTGGACCACCGACCCTTAGTAATATATATTATAACAAACCAGGTTTCTTAACAAATATTCTAAAACAATTTTTTAAAAATTCTGCTTTCTCCCTGAACCTCCTATTATTATATTCCTATGAAACCAGAATTTTCACATTATTCTGCCCTACAGTTATTTTTCCTCCTCATTTCTAGTGTTGCTGTTCCTTTAAATTATTTTAGATTGCCATAATACCTAATTCTAAAAAAAAAAAATAATAATATAAAAAATTAACATAACAAACAATAAAATCTGTATAGCTCCCTTATAAGTTATGTTAGGAGGTTTTGTCTATTTGTACCTGTAGTGAATTTGGCAGTGAATTTCAGAAATTTTTTCTCTTTAAATAAAATGCAGAAAAACACGACCTCCAGGCCCGTAGGATAAATCCCCGGCCAATGACCCTTATCAGCTACTGAGGCTGGACAGATAAGATGTGGAATCATTACACTTCCTTATGTACAGACACATTAAATCTACAACTATTTCCTGGAAAAAGAAGTCTGCAGCACCAACAAGAGGTGTACGGCTCAGATTTGCGGATGGATCCAGACAAGGATAAAGCTCTGTTCACATCTTGTTTTCTAGACATGACAGAGATACAGTGGGGAAAAAAATATATAGTCAGCCACCAATTGTGCAAGTTCTCCCACTTATAAAGATGAGGCCGGCCTGTAATTGTCATCATAGGTAGACCTCAACTATGAGAGACAAAATGAGAAAACAAATCCAGAAAATCACATTGCCTAATTTTTTAAGAATTTATTTGCAAATTATGGTGGAAAATAAGTATTTGGTCAATAACAAAAGTTCATCTCAATACTTTGTTCTATCTCCTTTGTTGGCAATGACAGAGGTCAAACGTTTTCTGTAAGTCTTCACAAGGTTGGCACACACTGTTGCTGGTATGTTGGCCCATTCCTCCATGCAGATCTCCTCTAGAGCAGGGATGTTTTGGGGCTGTCGCTGGGCAACATGGACTTGCTGAAAGACCCAGCCACGTTTCATCTTCAATGCCCTTGCTGATGGAAGGAGGTTTGCACTCAAAATCTCACGATACATGGCCCCATTCATTCTTTCATGTACACGGATCAGTCGTCCTGGTCCCTTTGCAGAGAAACAGCCCCATACATGATGTTGCCCCCCCATGCTTCACAGTAGGTATGGTGTTCTTTGGATACAACTCAGCATTCAGTCTGCTCCAAACACGACGAGTTGTGTTTCTACCAAACAGTTCTACTTTGGTTTCATCTGACCATATGACATTCTCCCAATACTCTTCTGGAACATCCAAATGCTCTCTAGCAAACTTCAGACGGGCCCGGATATGTACTGGCTTAAGCAGGGGGACACGTCTGGCACTGCAGGATCTGAGTCCCTGGCGGCGTAGTGTGTTACTGACGGTAGCCTTTGTTACGTTAGTCCCAGCTTTCTGCAGGTCACTCACTAGGTCCCCCCATGTGGTTCTGGGATTTTTGCTCACCGTTCTTGTGATCATTTTGACCCCACGGGGTGAGATCTTGCGTGGAGCCCCTGATGGAGGGAGATTATCAGTGGTCTTGTATGTCTTCCATTTTCTAATTATTGCTCCCACAGGTGATTTCTTCACACCAAGCTGCTTGCCTATTGCAGATTCAGTCTTCCCAGCCTGGTGCAGGTCTACCATTTTGTTTCTGGTCCTTCCACAGCTCTTTGGTCTTCACCATAGTGGAGTTTGGAGTGTGACTGTTTGAGGTTGTGGACAGGCGTCTTTTATACTGATAACAATGTCACACAGGAGCCATTACTACAGGTAATGAGTGGAGGACAGAGGAGCCTCTTAAAGAAGAAGTTACAGGTCTGTGAGAGACAGAAATCTTGCTTGTTTGTAGGTGACCAAATACTTATTTTCCACCATAATTTGCAAATAAATTCTTTAAAAATCAGACAATGTGATTTTCTGGATTTGTTTTCTCATTTTGTCTCTCATAGTTGAGGTCTACCTATGATGACAATTACAGGCCAGCCTCATCTTTTTAAGTGGGAGAACTTGCACAATTGGTGGCTGACTAAATACTTTTTTCCCCCACTGTATATAATAGGAGTGTTCTACAAGCTATACGCCAGTGTGTCCATAGGCCCCCATGTGAAGAGGTACAGATCTGACCAATAGGGAGATGAATGATATGTGAGGAGATACAGATCTGACTACTGGGGAAGTCCCAAGATAAGGGAATGTAAATGTAAGGGTTTGGAGCAGCCAATCAAAAATTTACCCTGAACAGACAGGATATAATGAAGACAAGAGCAGAGGAAACATTGATGCCTGATAGACATGATAACCATAAGAGGGCTAAGATTGGGGCTTGTGCAGGGTGAGAGGCTTCATAGATATCCAGGTTCTGTTTTGGGATTATACAAGTGATCTCTGGCCCCCACTCCCTGCTCTCCCCGGTCATCCTAGGCCACCTACCCAATACTTTCTGTCCAGCTTTACTTTTTATACAAGCCTAACTTTAGAAACAAGACTATTCTGGCTCTTTATTTTAGGGCATTTTCACGATGTTTGTTTAATGTGAATAATAAAAGGAGTCCACCAATGTCCTGGGGTTGTCATACACTGCCCAGATACACAGTCCACTAGGGATAGTGGGTATTGTACCAATAAATGGTTAAACAGCACAGTTGACCCACAGGCTCCCTCTAGCTCTTGCCTACCAGTATAGCAGTAGAAGACAATGGCTGGCCATCCTGTTGTACCATGTCCTCAGCTCACCCACTATAGATAATCTCCATCCTTCCTCTACTTACAATGTCACACCCTGGGGGATGGTTATTTCTCGGATTTTGCTGGTGCATTGATCTCAAGGTCAGGCTTTATTCTAGATTTCCTGAAGCTTTTAGCTTCTTGACTGCTCTGTAATTACATGACTGTACACACAGTGAGGTGAGCTAATGGATGCACGCCTTATAGCCACAGGGTGCCGAATCTCAGGAGGATCGCCCATCAGTAGAATATCAATGACCCTAATCTACAGATGTCTTAAATTCTACTTGAGCCCTTTAAGGACCAATTCAAGTGGAATGGAGGACTACACAAATATTCTTATTAAAGGTCTTCTTGTGAGTTGTACCTTCTTTACATTCCCTTTAGTAGATCTAATGCTTGGCCGGTACAGCACCACACCTATTTCTGTATAGTCAACCTGTGCAGCCGACAGGGGTCCAGTAGGTAAAGAGGGCAATTGCCCATCACTGCAATGTCCTACTATTCATTAGACTGCATATAATGGACTTAAAGGGTACCTGAGTTTTCATGAAAAGTCTGTTCTATGATTGTATACGTCTTCATACATGATGTCCTATCAGTTTTCTGCTGCTAATAATCACATTATGGCTGAAACACATTTTACATTTGGGCATGTACAATAGGGAGCAGTCTGTCCCCTCACCCATCCATTACTGATAATATTCTGCTAGGAGTAACTGTACAATGGCAAATGAATACCCAAGAAAAGCCCAAGTGACCATAATATAGGAGATCCAGGAACACTGGACTGTAGGGAAAATACATGGCACATACTGTACATGCAGCCAAGCAGATATAAGCACAGTTAGTAAAACTACTGCTGTCTGTGAATAATATCCCATCTGTAACCACCCAAGCAGCCAGAAGTACAGTGGGGAAGAAAAGTATTTAGTCAGCCACCAATTGTGCAAGTTCTCCCACTTAAAAAGATGAGGCCGGCCTGTAATTGTCATCATAGGTAGACCTCAACTATGAGAGACAAAATGAGAAAACATATCCAGAAAATCACATTGTCTGATTTTTTAAGAATTTATTTGCAAATTATGGTGGAAAATAAGTATTTGGTCAATAACAAAAGTTCATCTCAATACTTTGTTATATATCCTTTGTTGGCAATGACAGAGGTCAAACGTTTTGTGTAAGTCTTCACAAGGTTGGCACACACTGTTGCTGGTATGTTGGCCCATTCCTCCATGCAGATCTCCTCTAGAGCAGGGATGTTTTGGGGCTGTCGCTGGACAACACGGACTTTCAACTCCTTCCAAAGGTTTTCTATGGGGTTGAGATCTGGAGACTGGCTAGGCCACTCCAGGATCTTGAAATGCTTCTTACGAAGCTGCTCCTTCGTTGCCCTGGCGGTGTGCTTGGGATCATTGTCATGCTGAAAGACCCAGCCTCGTTTCATCTTCAATGCCCTTGCTGATGGAAGGAGGTTTGCACTCAAAATCTCACGATACATGACCCCATTCATTCTTTCATGTACACGGATCAGTCGTCCTGGTCCCTTTGCAGAGAAACAGCCCCAAAGCATGATGTTGCCCCCCCCATGCTTCACAGTAGGTATGGTGTTCTTTGGATGCAACTCAGCATTCACTCTCCTCCAAACACCACGAGTTGTGTTTCTACCAAACAGTTCTACTTTGGTTTCATCTGACCATATGACATTCTCCCAATACTCTTCTGGAACATCCAAATACTCTCTAGCAAACTTCAGATGGTCCCAGATATGTACTGGCTTAAGCAGGGGGACACGTCTGGCACTGCAGGATCTGAGTCCCTGGCGGCGTAGTGTGTTACTGACGGTAGCCTTTGTTACGTTAGTCCCAGCTTTCTGCAGGTCACTCACTAGGTCCCCCCGTGTGGTTCTGGGATTTTTGCTCACCGTTCTTGTGATCATTTTGACCCCACGGGGTGAGATCTTGCGTGGAGCACCTGATGGAGGGAGATTATCAGTGGTCTTGTATGGCTTCCATTTTCTAATTATTGCTCCCACAGTTGATTTCTTCACACCAAGCTGCTTGCCTATTGCAGATTCAGTCTTCCCAGCCTGGTGCAGGGCTACCATTTTGTTTCTGGTCCTTCCACAGCTCTTTGGACTTCACCATAGTGGAGTTTGGAGTGTGACTAAGGTTGTGGACAGGAGTCTTTTATACTGATAACAATGTCATACAGGAGCCATTACTACAGGTAATGAGTGGAGGACAGAGGAGCCTCTTAAAGAAGAAGTTACAGGTCTGTGAGACACAGAAGTCTTGCTTGTTTGTAGGTGACCAAATACTTATTTTCCACCATAATTTGCAAATAAATTCTTTAAAAATCAGACAATGTGATTTTCTGGATTTGTTTTCTCATTTTGTCTCTCATAGTTGAGGTCTACCTATGATGACAATTACAGGCCGGCCTCATCTTTTTAAGTGGGAGAACTTGCACAATTGGTGGCTGACTAAATACTTTTTTTTCCCCACTGTAGATACAAGTACATGGAGGACTTGATCAACAGAGTCCACAGACAATGGAGAAGATGCCAATGGATCCTTCAACTTATTAGGAGCTCACTTGTAGATGTTTGTAGTTCATCCAGATTCCAGCCATTGAAGTGTTAATCCTTTATGACTAGATGACAACAGAACCGCAGGCAGTAAAGACAATGGCACAATAATGAAGGCAAAGATTATGGCCCAACATGGCTAGGTAATAGTCTTTGGAGCCAGTGGTGGTCAATCCAACCTCTTTGATGTGGAAAGAGGCCATTTTGGAGATCCATAGGGGGGTTGGTTATTGAATGAGACAGAAACTATCGACAGAAACTATCTTGACAAAAAGTACAGTAGTATTAGGAAAGGTCATCAATTAAGACATATATGTGGGAACAGGTGCCAACTCCAGGGGGGCTGGCAGGGCAGGTGCCCCAGCAGGGGTGTAATTAGAGGTCTATGGACTCCAGGGCAAATATTAGCCACTTCTCCTTTCCTTTTTAGCCCACTAGCATGTTGGGTGTTGGATGCGTGGGTACAATATATATACAGGCACAAACATATTATTGCTCATAAGTTTTAGGCAGGGTTGTGAAAAAATGCAAATTAAGAATGCCTTGGTGTGACCTTTGCCCTTTGGAGGAGGAGTCCTGGAAGTGATGATACGGCTCCCACATATATAGCCCTGATCTCAACATCATCCAGTCTGTCTGGGATGACAGGAAGAGACAGACAGATTGAAGCAAGCCTACATCCACAGAAGATTTGTACTTAGTTCTCCAAGATGGCGGCGGGAACAACCTCCCTGCCGAGTTCTGCCAAAAATTGCTGGCAAGTATCAGGGGCATACACAAGGAGGTGGTTTGATGGTTAAAAATGTCCCCTTGCTGGCCATCACCATTCTCCTGAGTGATGTTGGTAACCACTGCGCAATTCCATCAGTAGTGATGTCAGCGCTCATTGCAGTAGCGGAACTGTCACAAGGTCCATGACATTAGGCAGAACCTATTGGATTGTTCCAACAAGTAATGACCGACATTTTACTCACCGATCCCTGCGCCTGATCAGACCCTACACCACTTTGGCACCAGGGAGCGCCACGCTTTGCGTGTTGGAATAATCCAATAGGTAATGGCTAAATGTGTCACTGTGCGGGGGGCAATAAAGGGGGCAGTTTACACTATAGGGACCAATAAAAGGGCAGTGCAGAGTGTGGGGGCCAATAGAAGGAACAATATACTGCGTGAGGATCAATAATGGGGACAATATAC
Organism: Leptodactylus fallax; assembly: GCA_947044405.1. Classification (NCBI taxonomy): domain Eukaryota; kingdom Metazoa; phylum Chordata; class Amphibia; order Anura; family Leptodactylidae; genus Leptodactylus; species Leptodactylus fallax. The sequence continues at coordinate 2,506,403 of CAMRHE010000214.1, forward strand.
TGCAGGGATCAGTCAATTGGATTTCAACATGCCTGATCTTTCTGTTCTCTGGGTAGATAAGGCATCACCTGAGATGTCTGACAATAGTTTATCGCCCCCTCCTTATTCAGGAAATTCTCACCTATCATAAGCGGTAACACTGTCTAACATGCAAATGACAAAATGCATTAATAAAATTTTCATAGTCATCATCAGTGACATGTCAGGGGTTAATCATGTGGACGGGGTGACACATGGGGCCCTGCGGTCTATAGGGCGAGCACATTATAAGGAATAGACTCATCATTGGACATTCCGTGAATACATTAGTAACATTGACTTGCTAGTCACAGGTTTAGGTTCACCTTTAACACATTTTCCAGTTTGGATCTACATTTAATACCTGTCAATGGATTTTCTCATTTGCCAAGATTTATGGCACTATATGAGAATGTGAACAGGCGCTGACAGGCCGGAGGAGAGGAGGAGTGAAGCGAGGGAGCTAGGAGGGTCTGAATATAAGACATGTGTATGGGGTATGGGGCTGTTAGTGTATGGGGCATTTGTGGCTGACACTGTTATATCCCATATCTAAGGAAGTCGACTGGGAGGATGAAGGGCCCAGGAAATTTTTTTTTTTCAATTTTACAATGCATTTCCACCGCGTTTTTTCCCGCAGCGCTTTGTGGCTGTGGTTCGTAACCTGGGGCGTTAGGCTAAAAGAGTTTTCTGGTTCTAATATAATTGGATTTTAGTTCTTCACCATTCTCAATCTGCTTGCTGTCAGTGAATAAGGACACTCAGAGGCGGTGTCCCTGTTCACAGCCTGTTTATTCAGTCTAGACAATGCTCTGTGAGCTCAACACATCAGCAGCAGCACAGATATCTCTGCTACAATGTATAAGGCTAAGTTCACATCTGTACTAGAGTCTCTGTTGCAGAAACCTCTGACAATCGTCAGAGAGAAATGTCCTCCGTGGAGGATTTTTTTCTACACCGCTTTTTCGGTGCACACCTGATGGACCCCATCATAATCAATGGGGGTCGCCGGTCTCTGTGTAACTGCTGTTTAAGCGGTCTGGCTTTCCGTCATTGGGTTCCACCGGAAGAGAGCCTAGCACTAGTGTGAACCTAGCGTAAGTCTGGAGTCCAGACTTTTTAGCTCACAGAGCATTGTCTAGGCTGGATACAATTGTAACAAGTCATCAGCTAAGAAGTGGAGACAATTGGTTCCAGTCCAGACAATGCTCTGTGAGCTAAACACATCAGCAGCAGCTGAACAGCTCTCTCTACTAGTTTGCTATGATGTATCAGTCTTCAGGCTGTTTAGCTCACAGAGCATTGTCTGAACTAGATGTAATTGTATCTGCTCCTAAGTAAAAAACTAAATTCCCTTCAGTTTTCAGAGCACAGTCAATGGCTGCAGAACTACGAGGTGCTGTCACCTTGTATATAACAATGTTCACACGGTAAGCCTTTGTGCTTGGCATGTTCGAAGTTGTGGAATGCCAGCTGTTTGGGTGAGAAGTAAAAGTCGCCCACGCACTAACACTGCAAATATAGGCAGGGCAGGGACGCCCACTACATTTAAAGGGAAGCATAAAAGATTTAAAGACATTAGTGGTGGTCAGTACAGGTAGGGTAGGTGACTTCTTTGATAATAAAGGGGTTAACTACCTTGGACTATCCCCACCTGTTAGAAAGATATCTTGGCAATAAGCAAATCATAAAATGTCCCCCTGCTGGGGCCCCCCGTGATCAGCTGTAATCTGGTAGTGAGCATTCAGTTTCCCTGCAGTGACACCACTGGGGAAACTAAGAATTACACGGTGTCCATTGGAATCAGTCGGTTGTTTGTGTAATGTTGGTCAGCAGGGCCGTAACTTAAGACTCAAGGGCCATGATGCAAAACTCGACTTGCACAACTCCTCACACCCATCAGCTGTGACCCATTTGTACATTTTAATAACATTTTCATTTCCCTTTCCTTCTCTATCTAGGCCCATGTCTGTACACACAAGCCTACCATCATTTTCACCCCCTATCAATGCCCCCTTTTGCCTCCTCACAGAACCCCTTTTTGGCTATATGCTGCTGATCAACTGATATATTTGCCAGGGTTCATTTTCTCCTTTCTGACAGTGGAAGGCTGTGCATCACAAATCTCTCTCCAGTGCACCAGAGGGCGGTGGGAATAAATTTACAATGCAAAGACTGCGGCCATCAAAGGAAATCAAAAAGGAGATCAAAGAAGTTTATTGATCCCTAGTGTGGTGAGGGCAAGTGTCACAGGCAGTGGATTGTGGACCCGCTGTGCTACCAAACCAGTTTGGCTTGGGGACACCTCTAAGGGCAATATCCCAGTAGACTCTCCGGTTTTCATCCTTTATCCCCCATACAGGGATTTGGACTTTGCTGGGAGAGTCCGCCACTACTGTGGTCCTGGATTGGTAGCAGCTGACCAGGCGGACAGAAGTGTGGTGGAGAGCAGAAAATGCAGAATGTGTACACAGACTAAAACCAGCGTAGACAGGAACAGGCTAAAACTGGAGCCGGAGAAAACACAAAAAATACACAGAAATCAGAATATATAGCAGAAAGCCCGGAGGCTACAGCATATATATTGCAGAAAACCCAGAGGATGCAGGTGTACAGGATATATATATATATATATAGCAGAAAGCCTGGGGGCTACAGGTGTACAGGATATATACAGTGCCTTGCAAAAGTCTTCATACCCCTTGAACTTTTTCACATTTTGTCACCTTACAACCACAAACTTAAATGTATTTTATTGAGATTTTAAGTGATACACCAACACAAAGTATCAGATAATTGTGAAGTGGAAAGAAAATGATACATGGTTTTCAAAATTTTAATCAAATAAAAATCTGAAAAGTGTGATGTGCAAAATTATTCAGCCCCCTGCACTCTGATACCCCCAAATAAAATCCAGCACACACAATTGCCTTCAGAAGTCGCTTAATGAGTTAATAGAGTCCGGCTGTGTGTAATTTAGTCTCAGTATAAATACACCTGTTCTGTGAAGGCCTCAGTGGTTTGTTAGAGAACACTAGTGAACAAACAGCATCATGAAGACCAAGGAACTCACCAGACAGGTCAGAGATAAAGTTGTGAAGTTGTTTAAAGCAGGGTTAGGTTATAAAAACATATCCCAAGCTTTGAGCACCCCAAGGAGCACTGTTCAATCCATCAGCCAAAAATGGAAAAAGTATTCTACAACTGCAAACCTACCAAGACATGGCCGACCACCTAAACTGACAGATCGAGCAAGGAGATTACTGGTCAGAGAAGCAGCCAAGAGGCCCATGGTCACTGTGGAGGAGCTGCAGAAATCCACAGCTCAGGTACAGGGAGAGTCTGTCCATAGGACAACTATAAATCGTGCACTGCACAAATCCGGCCTTTATGGAAGAGGCAAGAAGAAAACCATTGTAGAAAGAAAGACATAAGAAGTGCCGTTTGCAGTTTGCCACAAGCCATATAGGAGACACAGCAAACATGTGGGAGAAGGTGCTCTGGTCAGATGAAACCAAAGTTGAACTTTTTGGCCTAAATGCAAAGGGCTATGTGTGGCGGAAAAGTAACCCTGCTCATCCCCCTGAACACACCGTCATCCCCACTGTGACACATAGGAGGCAGCATCATGCTGGGGGGACAGGGAAGCTGCTCAGAGGTGATGGGAAGATGGAGGGAGCTAAATACAGGCCAATCCTGGAAGAAAAACCTGTTGGAGGCTGCAAAAGACTTGAGACTGGGAAGGAGATTCCAGCAAGACAATGACCCTAAACCTACAGCCAGAGCTCCAGTGAATGGTTTAGATCAAGCAATATTCATGTGTTAGACTGGCCCAGTCACAGTCCAGACCTAAATCCCATTGAGTATCTGACATGAAAATTGCTGATCACAGACACTCCATCCAATCTGGCTGAGCTTGAGCTATTTTGTAAAGAAGAAGAAGGGGCAAAAATCTCATCTCTAGATGCGCAAAGCTGGTAGAGACAGAGCCCAAAAGACTTGTAGCTGGAATTGCAGCGAAAGGCGGCTCTACAAAGTATTGCTATAGGGGGCTGAATACTTTTGCATGTCACACTTTTCAGATTTTAATTTGATTAAAATTTTGAAGACCATGTATCATTTTCCTTCCACTTTATAATTATGTGTTACTTTGTGTTGGTCTATCACTTAAAATCTCAATAAAATACATTTAAGTTTGTTGTTTTAAGGTGACAAAATGTGAAAAAGTTCAAGGGATATGAATACTTTTGCAAGGCACTGTATATACAGTACATACATACTGCTCAACCAGATTGGAGAGCACAGACCACAGTAAAATAGGTGGAGACAGTCAGGGATAGTCAGAGGATTCCTCACAGGTGAACTTGTTAGGCCCATGCGCTGAACCAGGTGCAGCAACACACAGCAGCCAGGAAAGTCAGGAACTACACAGTGTGAACTAGAGCTAAGCCAGAGTCAGAGTATGCCAAGAGAGTGCGACAACCTTTGGGCCCCCTTGACATCTGGGCCCAGTTGCAGCAGTGACCACTGCGACCTCTATAGCCATACAAGTATCGGTCAGGATTGTTCCTACAGAGCAAAAGATGCTCTCCAGAAATAAGGGTCCTGAAAAGAAGACCCCTCCTCATAGTGTAAATGTCAATGATTTCTATATAAACAGCCCCTTTACAAGACTGCTGGAGACGGTGGCCTTAAATGAACCCTAAGTGCAGGAATATACACAAATATGTCTATATATTTACTTATATATGTTATAAGAAATTATTTTATGTGTATTCCAGTGGACTGTAGGTGTTGGTGGAGATTTTGGGTTTTGGGCACTTGGATTACACCTGCTCGATCCTTTTGTTCTTGGGGATACATTCTAACAACCCATGCTGTGTAGTATACTTTGTGGGGAATATCTTCTATGCGTATTCCATAGAGAGCCAAGAATAAGAGGCACCAGAAGAACATCTGAACCACTTATGGTTTCTCCAGAAGCTTAGAGCATCCAATCTGAAAGGTCTTCTCTACCTAAGTCACGCTAGTGTTGTCTCTCCGTTGTATGGGTCCGTCAGCAGACTGCTAAAACAGTAGTAACACACAGAGTCTGACAAATCCCATTGACTATAATGAGGTCCATCGGATGTCCATCGTTACAAAGTTGAAACCGGTGGAGGAAAAAGTGCCTTTATGCAAGGCTTTTTCCTCCACCAATTTCCAGGTGGACACTGCCACAGTGTAAGGAAATTGCCAGTTGAGCAATTCCCCAGTACTGCTGCAGAAACCTGGGAGGAAGAGAATGACAGAGACAGCATGCCCTAAACTCGCCCCTGTCCCTGTCCAACCTGCCACGCTGTCCTAATGACAGGAGCAACTGGGCGGCAAAACTCTTCCTAGAAATAAGTGTAACACAGAACAAGACAAGACTAACAACACAGAAGATGAGTCAGCAAGCCAAGGGTCAAAACCAGAGAGACAAAGCAGTACCAAATCGAAATCCAAGGAGTAGTCCCAAAAAAGCCAAAGGTCAGAGGAGAGTAATGCAATACAATAGCAAAGGAACAGCTTAGCAAGGACAAGGTCACAGGACAGAGTCACAGTAACCAGCGACCATGTGTGAGCTGATGACCTGTTTATAGGAAGTCCAGGACCTGCCCCAGACTTGATTGGTAGACAGGCCGTCAATCACACAGGCAAGGCTAAGATTAACTATTTGAGGAGCAGAAAGAAACAAGGTGCAGGAGACGGGTGTGGCTGAAATTCAATTACATAGTATTAGTACTAGGACAGTGTTCAGACTGAGCAACACGAACCTTAAGCAAGGAATCAAACTGAACACGCCTCCTGCGTGCGAGCGGAGTGTGGCGCAGGGACCTGAACAAGCAGAGACGTTACACACAGAGTCTCCAACGCAAATGTGAACCTAGTCTAATACATGGTAGTCATTCTTTCTTCTGTGCTATACACATCCTCCACATTGTCCTACAGTAGGTTTCTTTCTACATCCTCTTGAAGAAGCGCCATACCTGGACTGAGCTTGAAGAAGGTGCACGTGAGTAAGGAATGGTTAATGAGTCAGAAAAAAATTTCCACCGGGTGGATCAATACTTTATCCCTAACAATTTCTGATTGGGTCATCCTAAGTTTTCATTCCCAAAAACTTGTTCTACAGGGGATTGAGGAGAAATCTTGGCATTGTAATTGATAGGGCCCCGGGGCCAAGACTAATTAGTTTGTTGACCTGTAAATCACAAATCCCGAGCGGTTTGTTTTACTGCAGTTTATAGGGCCCTGGAGCTAAGATTCACGTCTCTCCAGATATGATCCGACTGGAAAGACCTGACTTGTAGATTTCCATAACTTCCAGTATATTTCCGATCACCTTGAATCTTTGACCTCAGCTATTTCAATTTTTGCTGCCTACTCTTTGACTTGGAAACCAAAGACTCCATTTCAGTAGCATCATCGCTACCTGCACCCCTAAAATAAGCTGTCACATGGTTAGCGTGGTTCTAACCACAGGGGGCTCATCCACAATGTGTGATGTCACCGTCCACAAGTCCTTTATGGCTCTAGAATATCTCTATCCAAGCTGACTATCTACAACCTGGCCAGCTATTGGAAAATATCATGAGCACTATAACCTATGTATTTAACTAGTAATGTGAAGAACTGGAGGACATCTTAGTCTCTGTAGGTCAAGCTCAGTGTCCCCGTTGCTTCGGTGTCCTCCCGTGTCATCTGCTCCCGGATTGTGATCAAGCCGCTGATTGGCTTCAGCAGTCACATGCCCGCTGAGACCAATCAGCGAAGGGCCTGAAGGGACTGACTGACACTGTCAAACTGTGACATCACGGGTCCTCTTCCTGAGGCCTGCTGAGGCCGCTGATTGGTCTCAGAGGTCACGTGACCGCTGATGCCAATCAGCTGCTTCAGCACAACGCCGGGAGAGACCCGGGAAAGCAAATGAATCGGGAGGCAAGGGACAACAACAGAGCAACTGGGACAGGTGAGTGTGTACTTTTTTTTTAATTTTTTTCACTACCCCCAACGTATATAAACTTTAAAAATGTAGCCTGGACAACCCCTTTAAGGGCTAAGACAGGATCTTAAGGGCTAAGAAAGGATCTGTGACCTGGTGATCAAACAGGCAAAGGCCGTATCTCCTTGCGTGGGTAAAGGGGAAGGATTGTACATTATCTAGGGCCCAACAGAAGGGCAAATGAAGATATAGGGGAATAATTTATGAATTTAGGATCAAATTGCACATAGTCTTGATTGTCAATTTTCTTTCATCCACAAAAAAAGTTGCAATTTGGAGTTTGGCGAAAAAACTTTTTAATGCTGCCCTCACCACTTTCCTAAAAGGGGGTGTAGTGAGGGGCATGGTGCGAATAGGGCCAAAGGTTATGTCAGATCTACAAGACTGGCGTACTAAACACCGGGGTTGATAAATTCCCCCCCGGTGGATAATGTGTAACCATGGAGGATTATGATCTGCACAGGGACTGTATACACAAAACTGTAGAAAATTTTTGTTCCAGCCTACAGTATTGGCAAAGTTGGTTAATTTTTTTCTTAATGTAAATGCATTGAAGAAATCAAAAAGTTAGTTGTAGAACTATGTACCCACTTTGCAAAAACTTCAGTGTATACAGCTAAAGATTATCTAGAACTAAAAATAGCTCTAAAAACAAATTTCTAACTTGAGGTTACAGATTTGCACAAACATAAGCTTTGGCATAGCCTGAAACAAGAAAATGCAACCCACTGGGGCTACCTATACACATAACCTTGGATGCCAAGAAACCTGTTAGACGGGTATTCTACTCCCTGTGAAAATACAGCACTGCAAGGACACGCACAATATTCTAGGTCATTTAGGTCACTTGCTGAGTTGTGTGATCATATAACATATACTTTTTTCTTCTTTGTGCTCTATTTTCTGTAAAATAACACATTTTATCCCTGTAGGACAGCAGGTCATTTTATTCCAGGAAGCCTAAATTGTAGACTACCTCACTGTGCACTATTGTCCCATTGTTTGGTTAAGTGCAGGCGGTATTTAGCAATGCAGAGCCCTGTATTATAGGCAGGAAGTTATCTACAGTTCTTAAAGGCGTAGTCCAAGTGCAACAGTCAGAGCCCAAGAGCTCAGAGGGACAACAAGGACTCTTTAAGGCAGTGATCCTAATCCTTACAGTACACCATGGAGAAAGCCTAATAACCCTGTACGTGCCATGCCTGGGAAAAGAAGCAATACATGTCAGCCCCCGCCCCCGCTTAATAATAAGATTAAGCATTATTGAGATGAATTGTGGGTGAATAGTAAGTAATACTAGCCACATCAGGCGATTATTTACAAAGAATCGGGACATTGTCTCGCAAGCTATAATGATATACCATTAATACCTGTACTGCTGGGTCAGGGCCCTGATATTAAAGGGGCAAGGATTGTCTTGCAGTGTTCTTACTCCCCTTCACGGAAACACCTTTTGCTCAGTAGACATCTGTATTATTGTGCATTATTATTTGAATTTTTTTTTTTTATGCATTAGGAATTAAGTTACCAGGAACATTTTTTTTTTATTCTTACCAGTCCACCAGGGATATTTTCTATTTTTACTACCAGTGATATTTCATGTATTTATTCACTAAATAATCAGATATTTTTAAAATTATTGTCACTAGACCACCAGGGATATATCTTGTACTTATTCATTAAAAGAATAGGGATTTTTTTTTATTTGTTTTTTAATTTTCAGTAGACCACCAGTGATATTTCTTGAATGTATTCAATATATTATCAGGGATTTTTAAAATTATTTTCAGTAGACCACCTGTGATATATCTTTTACTTATATACTGTTTAATCAGGGATATTTTTTTTTTATTTTTGCTAGACCACCAGTGATATTTCTTGTATTTATTCTCTAAATATTCAGGAATTTTTTTTATTTTCACTAGACCACCAATGATATTTCTTGTACTTATTCACTACATTATCAGGGATTTTTTTTTTATTTTTACTAGACCACCAGTGCCATTTCTTGTATAAATTTGCTAAATAATCAGATATATTTTTTTTATTTTCACTAGACCACCAGTGACATATCTTGTATTTATTCCCTAAATATTCAGGGATTTTTTTATGTTTACTAGACCACCAATGATATTTCGTATACTTATTCATTAAGTAATCAAATATTTTTTAAATTATTGTCACTAGACCACCAGGGATATATTTTGTACTTATTCACTATTTAATCAGGGATATGATTTTTTTTAATTTTTACTAGCACACCAGTGATATTTATTTATGCTCTAAATATTCAGGAATTTTTTTTATTTTCACTAGACCACCAGTGGTATTTCTTCTACTTATTCACTACATTATCAGGGATTTTTTTTTAAATTTTTACTAGACCACCAGTGACATTTCTTATACTTATTTGCTAAATAATCAGATATATATATTTTTTTTATTTTCAGTAGACCACCAGTGACATTTCTTATACTTACAGTGCCTTGCGAAAGTATTCGGCCCCCTTGAACATTTCAACCTTTTGCCACATTTCAGGCTTCAAACGAAAAGATATAAAATTTTAATTTGTTTGGTGAAGAATCAACAAGTGGGACACAATTGTGAAGTGGAACAAAATTTATTGTTTTTTTTAAACTATTGTAAAAAATAAAAAACTGAAAAGTGGGGCGTGCAATATTATTCGGCCCCTTTAGTTTCAGTGCAGCAAACTCAGTCCAGAAGTTCAGTGAGGATCTCTGAATGATCCAATGTTGTCCTAAATGACTGATGATGATAAATATAATCCACCTGTGTGTAATCAAGTCTCCGTATAAATGCACCTGCTCTGTGATAGGCTCAGGGTTCTGTTTAAAGCGCAGAGAGCAACATGAAGACCAAGGAACACACCAGGCAGGTCCGTGATACTGTTGTGGAGAAGTTTAAAGCCGGATTTGGATACAAAAAGATTTCCCAATCTTTAAACATCCCAAGGAGCACTGTGCAAGCGATCATATTGAAATGGAAGGAGTATCAGACCACTGCAAATCTACCAAGACCCGGCCGTCCCTCTAAACTTTCATCTCAAACAAGGAGAAGACTGATCAGAGATGCAGCCAAGAGGCCCATGATCACTCTGGATGAACTGCAGAGATCTACAGCTGAGGTGGGAGAGTCTGTCCATAGGACAACAATCAGTCGTACACTGCACAAATCTGGCCTTTATGGAAGAGTGGCAAGAAGAAAGCCATTTCTCAAAGATATCCATAAAAAGTCTCATTTAAAGTTTGCCACAAGCCACCTGGGAGACACCAAACATGTGGAAGAAGGTGCTCTGGTCAGATGAAACCAAAATCCAACTTTTTGGTCTCAATGCAAAACGATATGTTTGGCGTAAAAGCAACACAGCTCATTCCCCTGAACACACCATCCCCACTGTCACACATGGTGGGGGCAGCATCATGGTTTGGGCCTGCTTTTCTTCAGCAGGGACAGGGAAGATGGTTAAAATTGATGGGAAGATGGATGGAGCCAAATACAGGACCATTCTGGAAGAAAACCTGTTGGAGTCTGCAAAAGACCTGAGACTGGGACGGAGATTTCTCTTCCAACAAGACAATGATCCCAAACATAAAGCAAAATCTACAATGGAATGGTTCACAAATAAACGTATCCAGGTGTTAGAATGGCCAAGTCAAAGTCCAGACCTGAATCCAATCGAGAATCTGTGGAAAGAGCTGAAAACTGCTGTTCACAAACGCTCTCCATCCAACCTCACTGAGCTCCAGCTGTTCTCCAAGGAAGAATGGGCAAGAATTTCAGTCTCTCCATGTGAAAAACTGATAGAGACATACCCCAAGCGACTTGCAGCTGTAATCGCAGCAAAAGGTGGTGCTACAAAGTATTAACTTAAGGGGGCCGAATAATTTGGCACGCCCCACTTTTCAGTTTTTTATTTTTTAAAAAAGTTTAAAATATCCAATAAATTTCGTTCCACTTCACGATTGTGTCCCACTTGTTGTTGATTCTTCACCAAAAAATTTAAATTTTATATCCTTATGTTTGAAGCCTGAAATGTGGCAAAAGGTTGAAAAGTTCAAGGGGGCCGAACACTTTCGCAAGGCACTGTATTTGCTAAATAATCAGATATATATATTTTTTTATTTTCACTAGACCACCAGTGATATATCTTGTATTTATTCTCTAAATATTCAGGGATTTTTTTTTAATTTTTACTAGACCACCAATGATATTTCTTGTACTTATTCATTAAATAATGAAATATTTTTTAAATTATTGTCACTAGACCACCAGGGATATATCTTATACTTATTCACTATTTAATCAAGGATATGATTTTTTTTATTTTTACTAGAACACCAGTGTTATTTCTTGTACTTATTCGCTAAATTATCAGAGATTTTTTTTATTTTCACTAGACCACCAGTGATGTTTCTTGTATTTTTTTATTTATTTTTATTCTCACAGGTCCATCAGGAATATCTCACTAGGAATTTTTGTATTATTGCTAAATCACCATTTAGTTTTATTCTTAGCATATCACTAGGGATATTTTTGTTCTTGCTATACCAGCAAACATATTCTTTGTTTTTAGTGATTAGTCCATAAGCAATATTTTTGTATTTAGTCCCTGGAGCACAATTGATATTTTTTAATTCTGGCTAGACCACCAGGGATATGTTCATATGTACTATTAGAAAACCAAAGATATTTAGCATTCCTCTTAAGCCACCAAGGATGTTTTTTTTCACTAGCCCACCAATGAATTTTTTGTATTTAGTCACTAAAAAAAATCAAGGATATTTTTTATTATCACTAGGTCACCAAGATTTTTTTTTTATTTCCATTAGACCACCAGCAATCTTATTCCTTTTTCTTTGAACACCTGGGATATTTTTCCACCTCATTATACCATCAGGGATATTTCTATATTTAGTCGATAAATAAACAAGGATATTTTTTATTTCTTCTAGACCACCAAGGATATTTTTGTATTTAGTACTAGACCACCAAGGATATTTTTATTCTCACTAGATTACCAGGGATATAATTTTGTATTTAGTCACTATACCACTAAAGATATCTTGTTTGGATTTTAGTCACTAGACAACCTGGGAAATTTTTATTCTTGCTAAACCACCATGATATTTTTGTATTTAGTCACTAAAGAGTCATGAATATTTTTTTTAATCCTCAATAGACCACCAGGGATATTTATATTTTTTTCTTGCTGGACTACCATGGGTATTTTTGTATTTAATCACTAGGCAAGCAAAGATATTTTTATTTTAGATAGACCACCAGGGATATTTATTCTCACTCATTTATTTTGCATTTAGGCACTAGACCAACCTGGATATTTTATATTATCACTCAATTACTCAACTCAACTTTTTGACTCTTACTAAACTACCAGGGGTACTTTTGTATTTCGTCACTAGGCCACCAGGGCTATTTTTTATTTTCATTAGCCCAAAGGGGATATTATATTTATTCACTAGAAAATCAGGGTCATTTTTTACTTGCTAGACCACAAGGAACATTTTTGTATTTAGACTAGATTCACACAACTGAGTTTCACCTGTTTAGTGCGGTCTGTATGCGTGCCAGATTTACCAGCCTGAACATCGTGCCGAGAGAGGGACTACTAGCATTATAGTTATCTATGATGCTTGGAGTCCCTGCCTCCCGGTAACATACTGTCCCATAGTGGTTATAATACAGGACGGTATATATGTATGTCTCACTAGACCACCAGGGGTATTTTTATATTTATAAATCTATGTTTTAATTTTTTTTAAGGGCTTTGAAGGTACAAAACAATATAAGGATAAAGCAAAAACCTTGTCTTTTAAACATAACCTGTGACTCATGTTTGTGATAATATAAAAAGTGACAATAAAAGTGCGATTGTGTAACCCGTGTTCTTTCATTCGTGTTGATTTTCATCATTTCCTTTACGGAAGTCAAGTTGATTGAAAATTTTATATGGCAAAGGTTCATCAGGGATATTGTTGAGCTCTTCCTGTCATATAAGATATTTTACCACCAGATCACCACATTTTAGTACTGCCCATGTAGCATAAAAAATACAATTGCAATTTTCACAAACCCCATGTGGTTTGATCCTGAAGTCATATTAGGCGACATTCACACTTCTGCCATATTTTTTTTTCATTAGAGTCAATGGATGGACACCAGATGGAGGGGCTTCGTCTGCATCAGTCACTCTATCTCCACCAATGTCCATTCCTTTTATGATATGACGGATAAGAGCAACAGACATTAATAACAGTAATGTGAATTGACCCTTACTTTCTTTCATCTGCTTTTTCTACTGTCAACTGTGGACAGTACTCTCTTTTTCAGTGATAATACATTGTTATCTAATAGGGGGGTGGGGTTTGGCCAAATGGCCATGAAAAGGGAGTTGAGGAGAAACAGGCACAGAGACCCTCTGTCCTAGGTAGCAAACCCAGTACCATAATAGGGTAGCCATTTTGAACTGCTATTGTTTCTTCCATATCTTAACCTCACCTTACTTTCTTGGTTTATAGATAAGGTGGTTTATATGGCTAGACAAAAATTATAAAAAGTTACAGCCCTAGACATATTATATGACTACAAGCATCAACCCGATGACATCATCTTATGACTCACATAGCCTCCGTGCAGATTTCTCATGTACCTACTTGTGTTGTCATGTGCAACACCTGTTATTAGCACCATTAAAGAGAGCTGTTAATGGGGTTGCACAGGATTGACTTCTTTCTTGTAGGAACAACATCACACCTGCAATACCACAGATTACCTGTGCACAGATGTGGTGCTGTTTCTGTAAGAAAGCAGCCATGTTTTTCTTATATTGTACAATGTCTTTAAGGTTTAACATTATCCAAAGGACACTTATCTAGAAGTATCAACATATACACTGTATATAGCGGAAACCAAAGTACCTGATATAAATCTGGAGACAGGTCTACTGGGTGGAGAATCCCTATTCCCAACCCTAGCTTAAAAGGGTTGTCCGTAGAAAATTTATTCTCTTGCCTGGTCCGGCAGAATGCTTTTGATGGACTCAGGTGTTCTAGTGATGTCACCAACCTTGGGTCTTGGCTCCTCCCACTCTTCCCCCAATCTCAAGGATCCTCCCACTCTTCCCCCAATCTCAAGTGCAGCGACCCTCTCTTGCCTCCAACCAAATGATCCGGACCTGGACCTCCAGGTCCATCGAAAGCATTCCACAGGACCAGATAAGTGAATACTCTCTCGGACAACCCCTTTAAAAAATATTTTCCCCCCCGGGGGGGCCCGGGACCCCCAAAAAAAATGTTACCCCCCCGGTGGCCGGAAGAGTGGGGGTTTTTCCCCGGGGGGGTGGGGTGGGTTCTTGTTTTGTGGCGCCCCCGGGGTCTTGTGTGTGTGTGTGTTTTTTGTGTGGGCCATAGAGGTGTGGTGGGTTTGTGGGGGGGGGGGGGGGGGGGGTTGGCCTTTTTTTTTTTTTTTTTATTTGGTTTTTATTTTTTTTTTTTTTTTCCTTTCCTCCCCCCCCCCTCTTTTTTGTTTTTGATGAAAAAAAAAAAAAAGAGTGTTTTTTTATTTTTTAAAATTAAAAATAAAAAAAGGAAAAAAAAAAAGGGGAGATCTTATATTTAAAAAAATTATAATAATTAGATTAGTTTTTTTTTTTTTTTTGTTGTTGGGGTTTTTTTTTTTTTTAAAAAAAAATTAATAATTTTTATTTTTTTTTATTATTTTTTTTTTTTAAAATAAAAAAAAAAAAAAAAAAAAAAAAAACTCGTAGGCTCATAACTCAGGATCAGTACAGGATAAATAATGTAATGTATGTACAAAGTGACTGCACCAGCAGAATAGTGAGCGCAGCTCTGGAGTATAATACAGGATATAACTCAGGATCAGTACAGGATAAATAATGTAATGTATGTACACAGTGACTGTACCAGCAGAATAGTGAGTGCAGCTCTGGAGTATAATACAGGATGTAACTCAGGATCAGTACAGGATAAGCAATGTAATGTATGTACACAGTGACTGTACCAGCAGAATAGTGGGCGCAGCTCTGGAGTATAATACAGGATGTAACTCAGGATAAGTACAGGATAAGTAATGTAATGTATGTACACAGTGACTGTACCAGCAGAATAGTGAGCGCCGCTCTGGAGTATAATACAGGATATAACTCAGGATCAGTACAGGATAAATAATGTAATGTATGTACACAGTGACTGTACCAGCAGAATAGTGAGCGCAGCTCTGGAGTATAATACAGGATGTAACTCAGGATCAGTACAGGATAAGTAATGTAATGTATGTACACAGTGACTGTACCAGCAGAATAGTGAGTGCAGCTCTGGAGTATAATACAGGATGTAACTCAGGATCAGTACAGAATAAGTAATGTAATGTATGTACACAGTGACTGTACCAGCAGAATAGTGAGTGCCGCTCTGGGGTATAATACAGAATGTAACTCAGGATCAGTACAGGATAAGTAATGTAATGTATGTACACAGTGACTGCACCAGCAGAATAGTGAGTGCAGCTCTGGGGTATAATGCAGAATGTAACTCAGGATCAGTACAGGATAAGTAATGTAATGTATGTACACAGTGACTGTACCAGCAGAATAGTGAGCGCAGCTCTGGAGTATAATACAGGATGTAACTCAGGATCAGTACAGGATAAGTAATGTAATGTATGTACACAGTGACTGTACCAGCAGAATAGTGAGCGCAGCTCTGGAGTATAATACAGGATGTAACTCAGGATCAGTACAGGATAAGTAATGTAATGTATGTACACAGTGACTGTACCAGCAGAATAGTGAGTGCAGCTCTGGAGTATAATACAGGATGTAACTCAGGATCAGTACAGGATAAGTAATGTAATGTATGTACACAGTGACTGTACCAGCAGAATAGTGAGCGCAGCTCTGGAGTATAATACAGGATGTAACTCAGGATCAGTACAGGATAAGTAATGTAATGTATGTACACAGTGACTGCACCAGCAGAATAGTGAGCACAGCTCTGGAGTATAATACAGGATGTACCTCAGGATCAGTACAGGATAAGTAACGTAATGTATGTACACAGTGACTGCACCAGCAGAATAGTGAGCGCAGCTCTGGAGTATAATACAGGATGTAACTCAGGATCAGTACAGGATAAGTAATGTAATGTATGTACACAGTGACTGTACCAGCAGAATAGTGAGTGCAGCTCTGGAGTATAATACAGGATGTAACTCAGGATCAGTACAGGATAAGCAATGTAATGTATGTACACAGTGACTGTACCAGCAGAATAGTGAGCGCAGTTCTGGAGTATAATACAGGATGTAACTCAGGATCAATAATGTAATGTAATGTATGTACACAGTGACTGTACCAGCAGAATAGTGAGTGCAGCTCTGGGGTATAATACAGAATGTAACTCAGTATCAGTACAGGATAAGTAATGTAATGTATGTACACAGTGACTGTACCAGCAGAACAGTGAGCGCAGCTCTGGAGTATAATACAGGATGTAACTCAGGATCAGTACAGGATAAGTAATGTAATATATGTACACAGTGACTGTACCAGCAGAATAGTGAGCGCAGCTCTGGAGTATAATACAGGATCTAACTCAGGATCAGTACAGGATAAGTAATGTAATATATGTACACAGTGACTGTACCAGCAGAATAGTGAGCGCAGCTCTGGAGTATAATACAGGATGTAACTCAGGATCAGTACAGGATAAGTAATGTAATGTATGTACACAGTGACTGCACCAGCAGAATAGTGAGCGCAGCTCTGGAGTATAATACAGGATGTAACTCAGGATCAGTACAGGATAACTAATGTATGTACACAGTGACTGCACCAGCAGAATAGTGAGCGCAGCTCTGGAGTATAATACAGGATGTAACTCAGGATCAGTACAGGATAAGTAATGTAATGTATGTACACAGTGACTGCACCAGCAGAATAGTGAGTACAGCTCTGGAGTATAATACAGGATGTAACTCAGGATCAGTACAGGATAAGTAATGTAATGTATGTACACAGTGACTGTACCAGCAGAATAGTGAGCGCAGCTCTGGAGTATAATATAGGATGTAACTCAGGATCAGTACAGGATAAGTAATGTAATGTATGTACACAGTGACTGCACCAGCAGAATAGTGAGTGCAGCTCTGGGGTATAATACAGGATGTAACTCAGGATCAGTACAGGATAAGTAATGTAATGTATGTATACAGTGACTGTACCAGCAGAATAGTGAGCGCAGCTCTGGAGTATAATACAGGATATAACGCAGGATCAGTACCGGATATATAATATAATATATGTACACAGTGAGTTTACTCTTTATGTAAATCATTTCTATGTAATGGCTGACATGTGTATAAAGGTATAACGAGATTACTTGTCAGATATTTCACTGCCCTCATATAGGTTGCATAATCCTCGTCTATGTTCACACACTCTGTTTGTGTTAATATTAAGCTTGTCAGCACTAGAGTATAATGCCCGGGGGTGGAATTAACCCTATACATCACCATGTGCTATAAGGTGTGTGTAGGCCTCTCCTATTTCCGCCTGTGATAGCGTGTAATGTACACAGTCTCTTTCCACACAACCAGGCTGATTACAAAAAATGGGAAGTATTGGCAGTGCCGGAGACTATATGGGAATGCTTGTTCCGGGGCTGAGTCAGTGTGAATAGGTATATACTTTGCATGTGACGGTCTCCATTCTGACTCCACTTGTCTTACTCAGCGTCTGAGTGATTTTATCATAATTATCCCCGGCGCTGACTCAAAATTATAACCACTCACGCAAGGCTGAGAAAGGTGCTGAAAACTAGAAAAAGTAACTCAAAATGCTGCAAGATCTGGAAAAATAATTATAATTAGCACTTATGTATGAAGATTGTAATGGGGTGGATTACGCTGCAAAATTGTGCTGTGTGAACTTTCCCTAAGGGGCCTTCTGTCTGTACCTCCTTGATGTCCATTTGCCATTTATTTATTATGCTTACTTATGTAGTGCCATCATATTCCGCAGCGCTTTACAGACATTGACAGTCACTGTCTCATATATTTACTGCCCCTTTAGCACCCGTTGCCACAGAACACTAAAAGGTGTAATAAGTGGATAAAGGACACCAGGGTGACATTGAATCCTCTGCTCATTTTCCATTTATTGCCCTCTTTAGACAGTCGGTGCCCTCATTCAGCAACTAAAACCCATAGTCTGTGGCTCCCACAAAGTGACCATGCCACAAAAAAGTAATTGTGCTCCCATCAAAGTAATAGTGCCCCCCACATTGGATAATAGTACCCCCTACAGGTAATTGCCCCCCATATATTGTTCAGTTGACACTATCTGCTGTACTACATAATACACTTCACCCTACACAGCACTGATATACCAGGCGAGACCTTGTGTGCACCTTCCATTCTCCTCCCCTACCTCCTACTCTATGGTACCGCTAGTTCTGAGTGCAAGGTGACAGGGGAGCCGTGAGGAGAATAAAAGGTGCGCACTGGTCCTGGCTGCCGCATTAGCCCAGTGTGGCTATGGCTACCGTTTTCACCAAAATCCTCAGCAAAGTCTTGAGGTAACAAATAAAATTGATGAGATGTATCATACCTAGCAATGAAGTGATACATCTGAGTAAATTTACTGCATTGCTTATCTTGTACTGGCAGGGGCGCAGTTTAATGGGTGCAGACCTGGCCCTTCTGCCACATAAGACACCATCATTATAAATGGCAAATGGTAGGGGGGGCTGCTATGGATCCTACATTGGGGTCCAGGAGCTTCAAGTTACACCTATATATACCGATCCTGAATTGCAGTGTGAGTTCACAATCACTCACTATAGACTTCCCAGAATTCCCTGCTTGTTCGGAATCTGCTCTGGTGATTTGTATCATGTGGTCACAGTATCACAGACTTCCCAAGGGCACTGAATAGATATATTTCTGAACTCACTGTATGGCACTATTCCTAAGTTTACTGTAGCACAATTTCTATGAGCACCACTCATGTGGCACTATTCCTATGGCAACTATATGGCAATATTCCTAGGCACAGTGTTGCAATATTCATATCGGTAATGTATGGCACTATTTCTGGGCACCTAGTTGCAATATTTATGTGGACATTGTATGGCACTGTTCCTATGCACTACGTTTCAATATTCATGTTGGCTCGGTGTTATGACATTCATGTAGCACTGTTACTTGTATTATGTTGCAACATTCACGTGGGCATTGTATCACACTCTTCCTAGGTACTGCGCTGAAATATTCATGTGGGCACTTCATGGCCTCTTCCTGGGCACTGTATGGTCATGTTCATATACCTAGAGTATGGCAGTATTCCTAAGAGTGCTTCTGCTATGGGCACAGTCTAGCACTATTCGTATATTCCGTACATTTATTTGGGCACTGTGTGGCACTTTTTAGTTGGGCGCTTTGACATTATTATATATACACATGTGGACAAAATTGTTGGTCCCCTCGTTTAATGAAAGAAAAACCCACAATGGTCACAGAAATAACTTGAATCTGACAGAATGGAATTTGCCAAACTACATGTTGACAAGCCACAAAGCTTCTGGGAGAATGTCCTATGGACAGATGAGACAAAAATTGAAATTTTTGGCAAGGCACATCAGCTCTATGTTCACAGACGGAAAAATGAAGCCTATCTTGAAAAGAACACTGTCCTTACTGTGAAACATGGAGGAGGCTCTGTTATGTTCTGGGACTGCTTTGCTGCATCTGGCACAGGGTGTCTTGAATCTGTGCAGGGTACAATGAAATCTCAAGATTATCAAGGGATTCTAGAGAGAAATGTGCTGCCCAGTGTCAGAAAGCTTGGTCTCAGTCGCAGGTCATGGATCTTGCAACAGGATAATGACCCAAAACACACAGCTAAAAACACCCAAGAATGGCTAAGAGGAAAACATTAGACTATTCTGAAGTGGCCTTCTATGAGCCCTGACCTAAATCCTACTGAGCATCTTTGGAAGGAGCTGAAACATGCCGTCTGGAAAAGGCACCCTTCACACCCGAGACAACTGGAGCAGTTTGCTCATGAGGAGCGGCCAAATTCCTGCTGAGAGGTGCAGAAGTCTCATTGACAGTTACAGGAATCGTTTGATTGCAGGGATTGCCTCAAAAGGTTGTGCAACTAAATATTAAGTTAAGGGAACCGTCATTTCTGTCCAGGCCTGTTTCAGGAGTTTTCTGGTTGGAAAGCAATGTCTGACTTTCATTTGTTCATTTTCATAGAATTTTTATATATTATTACTTATGTCAGATTCAAGTTATTTCTGTGACCATTGTGGGGTTTTCTTTCATTAAACGAGGGAGGGACCAACAATTTTGTCCATGTGTGTATATAGCTGATAGAACTAGAGTTGTAGCTTTGGCAGGGCAAAGGTTTGGAAACTTGTGGTACGTTCACATTTGTGTAGTTTAATCCGTTCTGTTCTCTTGTAGGACCAGAACAGATTAAACAATAAAGACAGATCCGTCTAATGAGGGACAACAATGGATCCCGAGGAACCGCAATAACTACAATGGGGTCCGTCAGGTATCCGATGTTTTCTCCCTGACAATAGTGGACAAGTAAGCAGGGCTTTTTGGGAATAATTTTCTTTGTCTCCTTGGTCGGTCATATAGTAACCCTTCCACCACCTCCACATTATGGAGCAGTCCTAGTGTACGTGATGATGCTAGACGATACACCTCCAGCCCTGACATTATCATTGTTTATGTACAGACAATAAGCACCATCATATCTCCCACCATGTCTGACAGCCCCTATGTCTTACGGCTTTCCTGTGTAGACGCCTCATCACGTATGCAGCCGGTAACCCTGTACAACCTGTTTCTTGCTGATAACCTGTCAAGGCGCTGCCATCTCTTTCTAGGGTAATCTCCCATCACTATGACATATAACTGGAAGCCAGTGTGACAGCGAGGACGTGAGACAATGATAGGGCAAACCAAGGAAACCATTCATCCTAAAGGGGACGTATTTACTTATATGGGCTAGAAAACCGCACCGCTGCATGTTTTATAGAGATTTTTTGCACATTCCTCTCTCAGCCTGTCCCTATATTTTTTTTTCCTTTATAGGGGTTCTACGCTTATTTGGGTACTCGCTATCACTCTTTTATGCAACAGAATGGTATAAAAAAAATATTTGGCTGAAATCTTAGACAATCACTGATTACCGAGGAGACACTGCCATCTAGAGGTGAATAAGAAGACTGCCATACATGTACAATTATCAATACTACAAGTTACCACAGAGGAGTTTTAGAGGGAAGGCAAAAGGGCCAACAAGTGCTAAGCATCTCTGGGAACTCCTTCAAGACTGTTGGAAGACCATTTCAGGTGACTACCTCTTGAAGCTCATCAAGAGAATGCCAAGAGTGTGCAAAGCAGTAATCAAAGCAAAAGGTGGCTACTTTGAAGAACCTAGAATATAAGACATATTTTCAGTTGTTTCACACTTTTTTGTTAAGTATATAATTCCACATGTGTTAATTCATAGTTTTGATGCCTTCAGTGTGAATCTACAATTTTTATAGTCATGAAAATACAGAAAACTCTTGGAATGAGAAGGTGTGTCCAAACTTTTGGTCTGTACTGTATATATATATATATATATATATATATATATATATATGATTAAGATAAGGTTTGAAGTGTCTGTACCTACCTATGGAGTACTGATATGTAATATATGTACATGTAACAGGAAGTTCTGCTTAAGTGGAAACCAATTTTAATGAAACAAAAACTTACAGTAGAGATAGTGCAACACATTTCAAGGCTAAAATACTTCCCTCTTTAAAATTAGTTTCCACTTTAGCAGCGCTTCCTTTTTTAACCTGATTTTTTTCTTTCGTAGTGATCTATTTCATTGGTCCAGGTCTGGACTTGTTCCAGGTAGAAGCTGCATCTTGTTACCAGCAGGGAAGAGACCGTCCAGTATTCTGTTATAGATGCTCGATAGATTCATCTGGTGACAATATAATATGAACACTTCAGAATATTCTATATTTCTGCATACATTTAACCTAAATCTACATCAGATTTTCACTTAGGTCTTTCAAGTAGATAAGGAGAATTAAATCAAACAAATATCACATATGGTAAAGTGGTAAAAATATGTGAACCTTTAGGATGAGCAGATAATGTGAAGTTTGATCTTAACTACACGTTTGTGGAAGCGAATTGTAGCGTGAACAAAGGAGGTTTACATTGGTCGCTGGGAGGATGTGCCCCTAGTATACATGGAGGTAGGTGGTACACAGGTAGTGAAGCAGGTAGGTCGCAGAGAGCTCACTCTAATGTGTCCTTATACATTACAGCCATACTATATTTTATCTCTAGATACTTTTCCATGTAGCTGGCAAATGTTTTATGTCATTGTAATTTGTAAGTCCTTTGGGCGTACTGCCCTTAGTTAAGGTGGCCGCTAAACAAACAATCTCCCCTACCAGACAGGCTTATTGTGACCGCCTCGTAAATGTACAATTTCCTTATACAAAGAACTTTTCCCTTAGTTTTACAAGTTTTACACACTCCAACAAAGTCATACAGTGAACAGATAACTAGCATATAGTGCCAAATAATAGTACCATATAATTCCTAAACAATAGCATCATACAGTGAATAGAAACAATCAGCATAAAATTATACTGCCTTATTGCCTAAATAACAGTGTCATACTGCCATATAGTGCCTGCAAAATAGTATCAGATAAGAGTAATAATCCATTCAATAGTACATTTTATTTATATAGCACAAACATATTCCGCAGGACTTTACAATTACCATACAGTGCCACATAACAGTACCATATAGTGCCTATAAGAAGTGCGATACAAAGAACAGATAACAGCAGTATACAGTGCCCAAATAGTGTCAAGCGATGGACAAATAAAACTACCATACAGTACAACATAAAATATTACCATATAGTACTGCTGAAATAATACTGCCATATAATGTCCATATAGTAGTGTCATAAAGAGAATGATAGGGGAATGATAGTATAGCTGGAGACATGAAATCTGTTTAAGGTAGAGAGAAATAAACAGAAGAAGAAATAATAAAGTTGAACACTAGAGGGCAATATTCAAAATGTACCATGTGACGTCACTGACTACGACTACAAGAAGATTTTCACATACTGTATCTCCTCCTGACTTTCGGTGTTTTTCGAAGCATCCAGTCATGTTTTCCTAATCCTGAACAACGACCAAACTAATCTGAAGCTCTAACATCGGATTTAGTAATATGCTCAGGATTATGTTCTGGGTGCAAATTCTCTTCAACTGGATGTTCACAAGTCTGGAAAAAAATTATAAATGTACTTTCTGTTCCATCATTTTTTCTTCTGATATATGAGAAAAATAAAAATGTGGAAAAAAATTGTTTTATCCTATAATCTTTAGTATTTGTATAATTTAGTGTATTACAATGATAATATATGTCCTATTTTCTAGGACTGCAGTTTTACAATAAATAATACTGCCATATATCGCTATAATACACCTGTACGTTTGTGCAATGTGTTCTCTTATACTGTATTTTGACTATAGTTTCTATATCTGAAGCTATATTTATATTAGGAGACATTCGAGACTCCAAATATTAGCATTATAAAGCTGCAGAAAAAATATTTATCTTACAAATGTATTTTAGTGAATGTGTCACCATATAGCCTATTTTTATGACACTGACACTTGCCAATTTTGTTGGGGTTTCCTTGTAGCAGTCACTTCATTTACATCAGGATTTTATACTGATTGCCAAATTTGGAGTTGGCAAGTAATTTTTAAATCTGACAACCACAGGGTTTTTTTTTTTGCCTTCCTCTGGATCAGCACTGTAGGGTTATAGGTTGCACTTGATGGACCTGAGTCTTCATTCAACCTCATCTACTATGTTATTATCTATATTTTGAAAAAAAGTACAATGTTGTGCATTTCCACTCTGGCCACTATGCCAAATAATAGACTGAAATTTGCCAGATTCGCACCTGAGTTCAGGTTTCAATTCTTCAGGTCCGCTTGGAGACCCAAAAAAATGGAAACCCAATCTGCTTAAAAAGCTGAGGAAACCCACGAACCCCATAGACTATAATGAGGTCCACCGGGTTTCTGCCCAAAAAATGCAGAAAAATTCGGAATCCCCGAACAGAATGCAGGCGCAGGTGTGATGGGCCAAATGGGAAGAGTGCTGTAACTATTTCATTTTTTGGGATTGCTTTTTTTTTTGCATGACGAGTTGTATTTTTCAATGGCACTCTTTAGGGAAACATTTTGTCTTTTTTTTTAATACATTTTGCTCTGTGTACTGAATGAATTTGCTTTATTGTTGACAATAGTCTGAGAGACATAACTTTATTAGTTTTCTGCTAACAGAGCAGGGTTGGGGCTTGTTTTTTGTGGTATTAGCTGCAGTTTTTTTTTTATCACTTTTTGATCACTTTCTATTTTGTTTCCTTTTTTGGAAGCCATATGACCAATAAACAGTAATTCTGGTATTTTTTTGATTTTTTTTTAATCTTTTCAACTTTTTTTGTAGTGTTCACTATATATAAATATTCTGTCGGTCACAACTTACAAACATATCCATCCACAATTTTTTATTCATTATTTTCTGGGTAACAATGTTAATCTTTAATATTTTTACTAATTATTGAATTAGGATCAGAATATATTTTCTCACTTTTTAGGACTTCGGGGACACCAAGTTTGTGCAGATTTTTACCATAAATAATGCAGACTTCTAGTTTTCTGGAGAAATTGTAGATGTTCCAAACAGCACAATGTTGCCAAGATATCGCTGTTTTTCTCAATATGCCAATAAACTTTTTGGAGCAAATAGGGTATTGCTATTGCTCCTAAGATGTAATCAGGTTCTTCAGGCGGATTCCACCAGAGAAATCCTATTGAAATGAATGGGAGGCAGAAATTATACTTTTTTTTTTACATGGAATTTGGAATTTGTGTCGGCCCAATAAAGGCAAACTCTTCTTCAAATTCAGCTTCAAATTCAGTGTTTTTTGTCAAGAAGAATAAGGGTTAACATGTTTGTTCCGTGTTAGAGCTTTGCTATATATATCAGTTTATTTTCCGAACATATCTACAAATTTTTTTTTGTATCGTTTCTTCTTTACATTATTTTTCTTTCTTTTTTTTTTATAATATCGTTGTCAGTAATGCGTGAGTTAATACAGACTGATAATATTATTATACGTTACTAAATTATTACCCTACAGGGTTAAATGTTAAATTTCAATTAAAAGTTTAAAAAATAACTTCAGAAAAAGGAAAGAGGGAACCTTCCCATGATGTGTCCTGACTGTGACAATGTGGGAGAGAGTAAAGGACCAGGGAAAGTGTTTTTGTTTTTGCCTCCTATAATCCTGTGAGTGATAACTTGTTACTTTTCTCTCCAGAACTGCTCGAGGTTCTTGTTATTTGGCACGATGAGTTGTCGTCTTGTTCACCATAATAGACTAGATAATATTATACAGTAGTTGGGGTTATTACATGCTCAGGAATACATAACGTGTGTATAAATATAGACATTGAACACTAGGGGGCAGTAGTGCGGTGTAATGTGATGTCATGATGACAGATAAGGGAAGCAAGAGAAAATTGGCACAAATCCAGACAGCGTAGCTTAGCAGTAGAGCGGCCGCTTGCGATATTGAAGTCTGGAGATCAAGTCCTGCTATATCCAAATGTTCTTCTGACTCTTTCTATATTTACAATTGGTGATTCGCTCGATTATAGGTAGATAATCTGTAAAAACTTTGCCCTATTTATATCACCATTGTACAACAGCAACTAAAATCCACTAATAACATGTCAGCTATAGAGAGTATATATGAGCGAGAAGACGCCGCTGAATCTGCCGGGCTGAGACTGAGCCTTACTCATCAGTACAATGACAGCATCAGCATCGCAGGTGAGTAGGACTTTTTTTCTTTTTTTTAGCGCAGTTGTGGGTATATTAATAGTATAAGGGGTGGATAGGAGGGGGAAATATAACTATAAGGAAGGATTCATTAGGGGACATTATGACGATGGGGGGGTCATTTATATAAGGGTTATTGGGGGGTATTATTAATACAAGGGGGAGGTTATTTATATAAGGAGCCATTAGGGGGCATCATTTATATTAGGAGGCATTATGAACATAAGGGGGTGGTCATTGATATAAGGGGTCATTAGAGGTGCAGTATTTATGTCAGGGGGAATCAGGGGCATAATATGAGGGTCAATTAATTTAATGAAAGTGGCACTTGGGCTTTATTAAGACTAAGGCCCCACGTAGCGGCTGCAGGAAAAACCATGGCGGTAACATTGTGGTTTTTCCTGCAGCGCTTTTCACAGAAGGTCCGCAGAGGTTTCCCCTGTGGACTTTCTGTTTTCAATACACCTATATGGCGTTTCTGTAGGTATAATTGAAAGGTTTCAATTTCCAAAACCGCAACGGTTTTGGAATTTGCAGTGCGTCTGCTGCACGTATTTTTCCACAGTGTGTGGATGGGATTTGCTAGAATGCCACAGTTTTTTTCTGTGGGTTTTCGCCACATGGGGCCCCATCCCTGCTTTGCAGTAAAATACACGCAGTGGATACGCTGCGATTTCCAAAACAGTCGCAGTTTTGAAAATCGCAACATGTCAATTATACCTACGGAAACGTCAGCAGTTTCCCTATAGATATAATTGAAGCAGAAAGTCCGCAGAGGAAACCTCTGCAAACATTCTGTGCAAAGTGCTGCAGGAAGAACTGCGATGCGTTGCTGCCGCGCTTTTTCCCACAGCTGTTTTTTGCTGCGAGACGCCACATGGGGTTTTGGCCTTAAGGTGTTTTCCAGCTCATTTTTATTGATGATCTATCCTCAGAATAAATCATCAATACAGTAAGAGATAAGTGACTCCTCGCTGATCAGCTGTATACACATCATGTTCTCACCTCCGCAGGGGGCAATGACTTATTTCTGTCTTATTTTAGAATGATGACGTCTGCGCACTTACAATGATTTGTCAACAGATGAAGAAAATTCTACAACTGACATCACAACTCTCCTCCCGTCTATGTCATGTGGATTATAGAGCATCATGTGACCTCCACGGAGATGACGTATTCTAATAAGTTGTTCAGTGATATCGAGCAAACAACTGAACTTTCTTAGAATGAGTGAGCTTCTTCTTCTCCTCCTGACTTGGCGGCAGGTGCGGTGGTGGTTTTGGATGATCAGTCATGTTTTTCTAATCCTGGACAACCCCATCAACAACCAAACTTATCTGAAGCTCTAACATCTGAATTAATAATAACTGCTCCGGACTATGTTTTGGATGGACGTCTTCTTCAACTGGACATTCAAGACCATGGAAATAATTGTAAATCATCCGGACCTTACATTCCACCATTTTCCATTTTGATATCTGAGAACAATTCATATTTTTGAACAAAAGAAAGTTTCAATTTCATAATCTTTAATATTTATACAATTTATTGTATTTATCTAAAAAATTTTTTTTACGTTTTAGGACTCCAGCGTCCCAATGTTTTTGCAACTTCTACCATAAACAATGCAGATACAGTCATGTCCGTAAGTGTTAACATCCCTGAAGTGTTTCCAGAAAATATAGTATTTCTCCCAGGAAATTATTGCAATTACACATTTTTCGTTAAACATGTTTATTTCCTTTGTGTGTATTGGAACAACACAAAAAAAACTGAGTAAAAATGGAAAATTGGACATGATTTCACACAAAACTCAAAAAATGGGCCAGACAAAATTGTTGTCACCTTTTCAAAATAACTTTGTTTCAAGCATGTGATGCTCGTTCAGATTTACATGTGGCAAGTAACAGGTGTGGGCAATATAAAAATCACACCTGAAACCAGATAAAAAGGAGAGAAGTTGACACAAGCATTGCATTGTGAGTCCGTGTATGTCACACTTCGAATGGAGAAGAGAAAGAGGAGAAGAGAACTGTCAGAAGACTTGGGAACCAAAATTGTGGAAAAATATTAACAATCTCAAGGTTACAAGTCCATCTCCAGACATCTTGATGTTCCTTTATCCATGATGTGCAACATAATGAAGAAGTTTACACCTCATGGCACTGTAGCTAATCTCCCTGGACGTGGACGGAAGAGAAACATTGATGAAAGGTTGTAATGCAGGATAGTCCGGATGGTGGATAAGCAGCCCCAATCACGTTCCAAAGAAATTCCAGCTGTCCTGCAGGCTCAGGGTGCATCATTGTCAACGCCAACTATCCGTCAGGAGCTCCAGGAGGACCCCACTGCCAACACAGAGACATTAAAAAGTTAGACTGTAGTTTGCCACGTGAGTAAGACAAAATCCTTCTGGCAAAACGTCTTGTGGACAGATGAGACTAAAGATGGAGCTTTTTGGCAAAGAACATCATTGTACTGTTTACCAAAAATGGAATGAGGCCTACAAAGAAAATAACACAGGACCAACAGTCACATATGGTGAAAGTTAAAACATGTTTTGGGGTAGTTTTGCTGCCTCTGGCACTGGGGGCGCTGACTGTATGCAAGACTTCATTAAATCTGAAGATAACCAAAGGATTTGGAGTCTCAATGTAGGGCCCAGTGTCAGAAAGCTGGGTTTGGATCCTAGTTTTACGTGAGATTATATCATTTTTGGCTTTTTTCAGTTTTTTTTTTTTGCATTGTTCTGGGAGAAATACTTCATTTTCTGGAAAAATTTCAGGGGAACACTTATGGCCATGACTGTATAAATCCTTTTTTGGAGGTGTTGTAGATTTTCCAAATGCGTAAAAGTCGCTCAGATAAAGAATACTTTTTTTTTTTTTTTAGAAATCTACTTTCATTTCTTAATTATAAATCCAGTTTTGTTCTTTTGACCCGGAGATTTATTTTTCACTTTTGATTTTTCACATTTGTCAGTTATAACTTTTTACATTTTACATGGCCATTTGTAATTATATTTTCTTATTGGAAAATTATATTTTAGGTGTCATTTTTGGATAACAATATGGTAGCATTTTATTTAGATGATTTTTCTGTTATAGATTTATACATAGAAGAAAATATTCTGTGATTGCTGATTTAATTTTTTAACTACATTTACTGTTAGCGAAGCTTTATAGTTTGGGACAAGATAACTGTTGGGATACAGAATTAGTTTTGATGATGAAATAATATAATATTGTAGTCTGATTTTTTTTGTGTAATTTCCTCAATCTCTTTAAATATTTTTATTCCCTAATTGAATTATTTTTTTAATTTATTGTCATATGTGAGAATGAGGAAAGGGGGAACATGATAGTGACATGGATAGATAGATAGATAGATAGATAGATAGATAGATATGAGATAGATAGATAGATAGATAGATAGATATGAGATAGATAGATAGATAGATATGAGATAGATAGATAGATAGATAGATAGATATGAGATAGATAGATAGATAGATAGATAGATAGATAGATAGATAGATAGAGTGCTGGCCAAAAGTATTGGCACCCCTGCAATTCTGTCAGATAATACTTAATTTCTTCCAGAAAATGATTGCAATCACAAATGCTTTGGTAATAATATCTTCATTTATTTTGCTTGCAATGAAAAAACACAAAAGAGAATGAAAAAAAAAGTCAAATCATTCATCATTTTACACAAAACTCCAAAAATGGGCCGGACAAAAGTATTGGCACCCTCAGCCTAATACTTGGTAGCACAACCTTTAGACAAAATAACTGCGAACAACCGCTTCCGGTAACCATCAATGAGTTTCTTCCAATGCTCTGCTGGAATTTCTCCAGGTCCCTGAGATGTGAAGGGCGCCTTCTCCAAACTGCCATTGTGAGATCTCTCCACAGGTGTTCTATGGGATTCAGGTCTGGACTCATTGCTGGCCACTTTAGAAGTCTCCGGTGCTTTCTCTCAAACCATTTTCTAGTGCTTTTTGAAGTGTGTTTTGGGTCATTGTCCTGCTGGAAGACCCATGACCTCTGAGGGAGACCCAGCTTTCTCACACTGGGCCCTACATTATGCTGCAAAATTTGTTGGTAGTCTTCAGACTTCATAATGCCATGCACACGGTCAAGCAGTCCAGTGCCAGAGGCAGCAAAGCAACCCCAAAACATCAGGGAACCTCCGCCATGTTTGACTGTAGGGACTGTGTTCTTTTCTTTGAAGGTCTCTTTTTTTTTCCTGTAAACTCTATGTTGATGCCTTTTCCCAAAAAGCTCTACTTTTGTCTCATCTGACCAGAGAACATTCTTCCAAAAAGTTTTTGGCTTTCTCAGGTAAGTTTTGGCAAACTCCAGCCTGGCTTTTTTATGTCTCTGGGTCAGAAGTGGGGTCTTCCTGGGTATCCTACCATAGAGTCCCTTTTCATTCAGACGCCGACGGATAGTACGGGTTGACACTGTTGTACCCTCGGACTGCAGGGCAGCTAGAACTTGTTTGGATGTTAGTCGAGGTTCTTTAGCCACCATCCGCACAATCTTTCGTTGAAATCTCTCGTCAATTTTTCTTTTCCGTCCACATCTAGGGAGGTTAGCCACAGTGCCATGGGCTTTAAACTTCTTGATGACACTGCGCATGGTAGGCACAGGAACATTCAGGTCTTTGGAGATGGACTTGTAGCCTTGAGATTGCTCATGCTTCCTCACAATTTTGCTTCTCAAGTCCTCAGACAGTTCTTTGGTCTTATTTCTTTTCTCCATGCTCAATGTGGTACACACAAGGACACAGGACAGAGGTTGATTCAACTTTAATCCATTTCAACTGGCTGCAAGTGTGATTTAGTTATTGCCACCACCTGTTATGTGCCACAGGTAAGTAACAGGTGCTGTTAATTACACAAATTAGAGAAGCATCACATGATTTTTCAAAGGGTGCCAATACTTTTGTCCACCCCCTTTTTTATGTTTGGTGTGGAATTATATCCAATTTGGCTTTTTGACAATTCTTTTTGTGGTTTTCCATTGAAGACAAATTAAATGAAGATATTATTACCAAAGCATTTGTGATTGCAATCATTTTCTGGAAGAAATTGAGTATTATCTGACAGAATTGCAGGGGTGCCAATACTTTTGGCCAGCACTGTAGATAGATATGGGATAGATAGATAGATAAATAGATATGTGATAGATAGATAGATATGAGATAGATAGATAGATAGATATGAGATAGATAGATAGAGAGATAGATAGATATGAGATAGAAAGATAGATATGAGATAGATAGATAGATAGATATGAGATAGGTAGATAGATAGATATGAGATAGATAGATATATAGATAGATAGATAGATAGATAGATATGAGATAGATAGATATGAGATAGATATGAGATACATAGATAGATATGGGATAGATATGAGATAGATAGATTAAGTTAAAATTTGCTTCATAGGATTTTTTTTTTAATAGACTAAAGCATTAAAGCAGGTACTTTGTCATAATTTTATTTTAATACCCATAACTGGTTGAGGAAGGGGTAAAGGATAATATTATTATATGTTAATAAATTATTACCCTACAGGGTTAAATGTTAAACTTTAATTAAAATTTTAAAAAATAACTTCAGAAAAAGGAAAGAGGGAACCTTTCCATGATGTGTCCTGACTGTGACGATGTGGGAGAGAGTAAAGGACCAGGGAAAGTGTTTTTGTTTTTGCCTCCTATAATCCTGTGAGTGATAACTTGTTATTTTTCTCTCCAGAACTGCTCGAGGTTCTTGTTATTTGGCCTGATGAGTTGTCGTCTTGTTCACCATAATAGACTAGATAATATTATACAGTAGTTGGGGTTATTACATGCTCAGGAATACATAATTTTTGTTAAAATGAAGACGTTGAACACTAGGGGCAGTAGTGCGGTGTAATCTGATGTCATGATAAAAGTTAAGGAAACTGACTCAAGCCTGATCAAATGACTAGACAGTATGGTCTAGCGGTAGCGCGGCTGCTTCACATGTCTGACTCTGGTGTTCAAATCCTGCTACATCTGAAAGTTTTTCTGAGAATTTCTCTACTTACTATCGGTGATTTACTCAAATTCAGGTACAGAATCAAAAGAGCCTTTGCACTATTTATTTCAACGTTGTACAACAGCAACAAAAATCCACTACTAACATGAGCACTATAGATAATGAATATGAGCGAGAAGACGCTGCTGAATCTCCCATGCTGAGACTGAGCCTTACTCATCACTACAGTGACAAAGTGTCTTATACTTGTCCTATTACTTGTATTAGCCGTCAGCCCGGCTCACCCCAATTCCTGCACGTTACCCACACAGGAAGTCTTTAAGGAACTGCACAACTTACTTACCATGGTTAGTTCATCAGTCCAAAAAATAAAAAAAACAGAATAATATAAAGAAAAAAAAAAGACAAAAATATTCATGTACAAAACTGAAATACAGGTAACAATATGAAAGAAACCTGTAGAGAAATTCATAATTAAAAGAGTTTTCTGCACATTGCCGAAACACAGGAGAGAAAAACACTGCCGTGTACAGAACCAGCAAAGTGAGTGAGATTTCACTAAACTCATCCACAGCTGGCGGAAAAACGTAACTTTTCCGCAATGTGTAAAGTGCCGAGTACTAAAGCACCTAATATGGCTCCATTTGGAATCCGCCATTTGTCTCGGTGATACTTGTGAGGTTTCTTGGCCCTACATGCTGACATTCCTCTTCCGCTTTCTTCTGTACATACTACGAGCGCTCAGTATGTGGATTATATGTAGTTACTTATTTATTAACCCTTTGGCTTCTATTTTTCTTGCTATTTCCACCTATTTTTTGGGTGGAATTGACACATTATTTGGCACTTCTAGCACTTTACACTTCCGGTCCTGATGGTGTATTTTGTGTTTTCAGAGCCCTGCCTGGAAGTCTCCTCCGCACATTGTATGCAGCCCCACTGCCTCCGCCAATGACACCAACATGGAGACAATGTATAATAACATCTCTAAGGTTTGTCGCTTTCCTTCTTACTACATCTGAAGACGGGATCATCCGTTATCTATTCCCAACTGGAAATCTTTCTCTTCTCTTTCAGATGAGACAAGCCGCTGTCGCCATCTTAGAATATTTCACCCAAATGCTTCAATTTCTGGGTGAACATTTTCGGGAGCTCGGATATGATGAGCAAACCTGGGGCAAGATGGAAGAACTTTTACAAAGTCAGATTGAGATCTTATCTCCTTGTGTAAGTCTTCTGTGTCAGCATTGTAGTAATGTATAGCATGAGCTCCCCATGTTACAGGTTACCTATAGATGTAATCTACATATAAAGTTTCATCCTTGTATTATATTCATGATTTTGTGGGCTCGAAGAAGAAATCTCTTGAAAACTTAATTAGACTCCCACAGGCCATGAATATCACATAAATCTACATTATTTCTCTCTAAACAACTTTTTGTGTCTTGATTTTTCAGGTCCAAAGCAAAAAAAATACAATTGCAGATATGAGGATTCAGCGGGAAATAGTCCATTGCTTTGATAACATACGGTACAAGCTGAGAAATAAGGTAAAAAGTCTGTAGATAAGGACAATACACATCATGTTCTCACCTCCGCAGGGGGCAAAGACTTATTTCTATCTTATTTTAGAATGATGACGTCTGCACACTTACAATGATTGGTCAACAGATGAAGAAAATTCTACAACTGACATCACAACTCTCCTCCCGCATGTCTATGTCACGTGGATTATAGAGCACCATGTGACCTCTGTGGAGATGACGTCTTCTAACAAGATTTTCAGTGATATCGAGCAAACAACTGAACTCTGAGATTCCTAGAATGAGTGAGCTTCTTCTTCTCCTCCTGACTTGGAGGCAGGTTTGGTGGTGGTTTTGGATGATCACAGTCATGTTTTTCTAATCCTGGACAACCCCATCAACAACCAAACTTATCTGAAGCTCTACGTTTTGGATGGACGTCCTCTTCAACTGGACATTCATGACCATAGAAATAATTGTAAATCATCCGGACTTTACATTCCACCATTTTCCATTTTAATATAACAGAGCAATAAAAATGTTTGAAAAAATAAAGTTTGAATTTTGTAATCTTTAATATTTATACCATTTATTGTATATGTATGTATATGTGTCTATGTTTATGTATGTATATGTATGTATATGTATATGTATGAATATGTATATATATGTATATTTATCTATATGTATATGTATGTATATGTATCTATGTATATGTATGTATGTATATGTATGTATGTATATGTATATGTATGTATATGTATCTATATGTATATGTATGTATATGTATCTATGTATATGTATCTATGTATATGTATGTATGTATTTGTATGTATGTATATATATCTATATGTATATGCTTTTATAATGTTTTAGGACCCCAGGGCCCCATGTTTGTTCAATTTTTACCATAAATAATGCAGAGATATATATTTTTTGGAGACATTGTAGAAGTTGCAAATGTGTAAAAGTCGCTCAGAAAAGAATACTTTTTTTTTTTAGAAATCTACTTTCTTCACTTCTAAAGAACAAATCCAATTTTGTTCTTTTGTCCATGAGATTTTTTTTTTCACTTTTGATTTTTCACATTTGTCAGTTACAACTTTTTAAAATCATACATAGCTATTTGAAATGTTATTTTCCTATTATAACATTATATTGTAGGTGTTATTTTTGGATAACAATATGGTTCTATTTGATTAAGTTGATTTTTTTTTTTTATAGGTAGAAACATAGAAGAAAATATTCTGAAATTGCTGTCTTAATTTTTTTTAACTACATTTACTGTTAGCGTAGCTTTATTGTTTGGGACAAGATAACTGTTGGGATAAAAGATTAGGTTTGATAATGAAATAAAATTTTTAACTGTAATTAAATAAAATTAATTAATTAAAAAAAGGTTCTTTGCAAGGTTTTTATTACAGTCTGATTTCTTTAAATATTTTATAATCACTAATGGAATTATTATTTAATGTATTGCCATATGTCAGAATGAGGAAAGAGGGAACCTTCCTGTGACAGGAATAAACAGATAGCTAGATAGATAGATAGATAGATAGATATGAGATAGATATAAGATAGATAGATAGATAAATAGATAGATAGAGGGAGGAAGGGTTAAGGACCAGAGGAGTCTTTTTGTTTTTCACTCTTAGCATCCTGTGGGCCATTACTTTTTTTTTAAAGATATATATTTATTTCACTGGTTGAGAAAGTATTTTTATTTATTTATTTTTGCTGGAAGTTTTGAAGATTTTTGAAAATGAATTTGTGGTAAATGTAAATTAAAATTTGCTTCATAGGATTTTTTTTTAGAGCAAAGCATGAAAGCAGGTTCTCCGCCATAATTATATTTTAATGCCCATAACTGGTTGAGGAGGGGCTAAAGGACCAGGGAAAGTGTTTTTGTTTTTGCCTCCTATAATCCTGTGAGTGATAACTTGTTATTTTTCTCTCCAGAACTGCTCGAGGTTCTTGTTATTTGACACGATGAGTTGTTGTCTTGTTCACCATAATAGACTAGATAATATTATACAGTAGTTGGGGTTATTACATGCTCAAAGATACATAATTTTTGTAAAAATAAGGATGTTGAACACTAGGGGCAGTAGTGCAGTGTAATCTGATGTCATGTTGAAAGATAAGGAAACTGACTCAAGTCTTATCACATGACTAGACAGTATGGTCTAGCGGTAGCGCGGCTGCTTCACATGTCTGACTCTGGTGTTCAAATCCTGCTACATCTGAAAGGTTTTCTGAGAATTTCTCTACTTACTATCGGTGATTTGCTCAAATTCAGGTACAGAATCAAAAGAGCCTTTGCAATATTTATTTCAACGCTGTACAACAGCAACAAAAATCCACTACTAACATGAGCACTATAGGTAATGTATGTGAGCGAGAAGACGCCGCTGAATTTGCCGGGCTGAGACTGAGCCTTACTCATCAGTACAATGACAAAGTGTTTTATACTTGTCCTATTACTTGTATTAGCCGTCAGCCCGGCTCACCCCAATCCCTGCACGTTACCCACACAGGAGGTCTTTAAGGAACTGAACAACTTACCATGGTTAGTTCTACGTCATCAATCTCGTATAATATGTAAGAAATCCAAGAAAATATGAAACATTGCAAAAAAAGCCAAAGATATTCATACACAGAGAGAACTGAAATATATGCCACAATATGAAAGAAACCTGTAGAGAAATTCATGGATTTAAGGAGTTTTCCAGGTCTCTGATATTAACCCTTTTTCGGCAAAGCCATTTTTAATTTTTTTCATTTTCGTTTTTTACTTCCCGCCTGCCAAAAGCCATTTTTCAATTAACAGAGTGGTATGAGGGCTTCATTGTTGAAGTCTCAATCGTACTTTGTAATGGTGTCATTTAATCTCCTGTCTGATGTACTGGGGAGCTGGAAAAACATTCAGAGCGAGGTGGAATTAGAGAAAAACTGCATTTGTACCATTTTCTTATAGGATTCATTAATAAGGCGCTCACTGTGCAGCCAAAATGATCTTATCCTTTATTTATCAGGTCATTATGATCACATCGATAAGAAATTTATAAAGAATTTCTTATGTTTGATCACCTTAACAAAAATCTAAACTTAAAAATAAATAAAAAAAAAGTCTTACATTCTGAAATGCTTAACTAATTTTATATTTCTGTATATAAAGCTGTATAAGACGTCTTATATCCAGTTTTACTTTGTCTTTAAACCATTTCTGATATTTTGATCGCTTTTTCTTCAAATTTCTCATATTCTTCAAAACAGCAAAAATACTAGCGTTTTTGATATTGCAGCATTTAAAGTCAGTGTTTTTGCAATGTGGGGCTGCGTGCTTGTTGTTGCTCATTTGGCTATCTTTTATCTTGGTGGTAATTTGCCTAATAAGGCTGCTTTTTGGAATCCGCCATTTGGCTCGGTGATACTTGTGAGGTTTCTTGGCCCTACATGCTGACATTCCTCTTCAGCTTTCTTCTGTACATACTACGAGCGCTCAGTATGTGGATTATATGTAGTTACTTATTTATTAACCCTTTTGCTTCTATTTTTGTTGCTATTTCCACATATTTTTGGGTGGACTTGACACATTATTCGGCACTTCTAGCACTTTGCACTTCCAGTCCTGATGGTGTATTTTGTGTTTTCAGAGCCCTGCCTGGAAGTCTCCGCACATTGTATGCAGCCCCACCGCTTCCGCCAATGACACCGACATGGAGACAATGTATAAAAACATCTCTAAGGTTTGTCGCTTTCCTTCTTACTACATCTGAAGACGAGATCATCCGTTATCTATTCCCAACTGGAAATCTTTCTATTGTCTTTCAGATGAGACAAGCCGCTGTCGCCATTTTAGAATATTTCAACCAAATTCTCCAATTTCTGGGTGAACATTTTCATGAGCTCGGATATGATGAGGAAACATGGGGCAAGATGGAAAAACTTTTACAAAGCCAGATTGAGATCTTATCTCCTTGTGTAAGTCTTCTGTGTCAGCACTGTAGTAATGTATAGCATGAGCTCCCCATGTTACAGGTTACCTATAGATTTAATCTACGTATAAAGTTTCATCCTTGTATTCATGATTCTGTGGGCTCCAGAGCTGAAATCTCTCGAAAACTTACATTTTCTCCCACAGACCATGAGTATCACATAAATCTACATTATTTATCTCTAAACAACTTTTTGTTTCTTGATTTTTCAGGTCCAAAGCCAGAGAAAGAGAGCTGTGGATATGAGGATTCAGCGGGAAATAGTCCATTGCTTTGATAACATGCAGCTCCAGCTGAGAAGTAAGGTAAAAAGTCTGTAGATAAGTGACAATACACATCATGTTCTCACCTCCGCAGGGGGCATTAACATATTTTTATATTATTTTAGAATGATGACGTCTGTGCACTTACAATGATTGGTCAACAGATGAAGAAAATTCTACAATTGACATCACAACTCTCCTCCCGCATGTAAAAGTCGCTCAGGAAAAGATTAATTTTTCTTAGAAATGGACTTTCACTTCTTAAGGACAAATCTAATTTTGGTCTTTTGAGCAGGAGAATTTTTTTTCACCTTTAAGTTTCATACTTGTCATTTCTAATATTATTTTTTTTATTTAAAATTATATTTTAGTTGTTATTTTTGGATCATAATATGTTAGTATTTTATTTAGATGATTTTTTTTGTTTTAGGCTTATACATTGAAGAAAATATTCTGTAATTGTTGTCTGTTAAAAAAGGTAAAGAGCATAGTTTTATAGTTTTATAGTTTGGGACAAGATAAATGTTGGGATGTAGAATTAATGTTAATGATGAAATACATTTTTAAACTTTGACTAAATAAAATTAAATTCATTAGAAAAAAAGGTTGTTTATATTTTTTTTACTCTTTCTTGCATTCTGATTTTTTTTGTGTAGATAATTTCCTCAATTTCTTTAAATAGATTTATCCACCAATGGAATTTTTCTGTAAATTATTAATATTATTTTCTAATGTACAGTTAAACTTTTTATTTTTATCTTTATAGCTACTTGAGGCTCTTGCAATTTCACTCGATGAGTTGTGGTCTTGTATACTGTAAGTGACGAGATAATATTACACAGTAGTACAGGTTATTATGTGTTCAGTGATATCTTTTAGGGTATAAATGAAGATGTTGAACACTAGGGGCAGTAGTGCAGTGTAATCTGATGTGATGGTGAAAGATACAGCAACTCATGAGAAGCCAAGACTGATGCCAGGCTGTATAGTCTAGGGGTAGAGCATCTGCTTTGCATGTAGGATTCAGGTGTTCAAATCCTTCTGTTACATTTATACTGCTCGATTTCAGAAACAGAATCATAAAACTCTCTTAATGTGCTATTTATATCAACGTTGTTCAACAGCAACAACAATCCACTACTAACATGAGAGCGATAGAGAATGAATATGAGCGAGAAGACGCCGCTGAATCTGCCAGGCTGGGACTGAGCCTTACTCATCAGTACAATGACAAAGTGTCTTATACTTGTCTTATTACTTGTATTAGTCGTCAGCCCGGCTCACCCCAATCCCTGCACGTTACCCACACAGAAGAGCTTTAAGGAACTGCACAACTTACTTACCATGGTTAGTTTTAAGACACCGATCTCGTATAATATGTAAGAAATCCAAGAAAATATGAATCATTGCAAAAAAAAAAAAAAAGCCAAAGATATTCATACACAGACAGAACTGAAATATGTGCCACAATATGAAAGAAACATGTAGAGAAATTCATGGATTTCAGGAGATGTCAAGGTCTCTGATATTAACCCTTTTCCTTCGCAGCTATTTTAAATTTTTTAGTTTTTCGTTTCTTACTTCCCGTCTGCCAAAAGCCATTTTTCCGTTAATAAAGTCGTATGAGGGCTTAATTGTTGAAGTCTAAATCATACTTTGTAATGGTGTCATTTAATCTCCTGTCTGATGTACTGGGGAGCTGGAAAAAAATTCAGAATGAGGTGAAATTAGAGAAAAACTGCATTTGTGCCATTTTCTTATAGGATTCATTAATAAGGCGCTCACTGTGCAGCCAAAATTATCTTACCCTTTATTCATCAGGTCATTATGATTACGATGATAACAAATTTGTAAAGATTTTGTTTTGTTTGATCACCTTAAAAAGAACCTTAAGAAGACAGTTTTTTCATCGGAAACAAAGTCGGACATGCAGGACTTTGTGTCTGACGAAAAAAAACGGTTTCGTGGCGCAGAGGGTGTAAGCGCACACCCGCACATTGCTTAAAATACCCATTTAAGTGAATGGGTTTTTAAGCAAAGCATCGCAAATCTTTTCCTATCCAGTTTTTTGACATTTAGGTCGGATTCACGGCGGACAGAGTGCCGGCGCAAGTGTGAACCCACCCTCAACAGATGAAGAAAATTCTACAATTGACATCACAACTCTCCTCCTGCATGTAAAAGGAAAAGAATCATTTTACTTAGAAATGGACTTTCACTTCTTAAGGACAAATCGTTGATTGTAATGTCAATCTGTATTCCCTTAGTCCAGACAGCAGCACAATATGGGTTATCTCTGCCCCTGTGTGTTGTTTAGGACAGTGGAACCTTTAATTAGCACCAAAAAGGTGCCTCCTACTAGCCCTATAAGAGGGCACAAGAGACCTCCCTCCACTGTGTAAATTATAAAGTAAAAGGAAACAAGCTTCTAGGGAGGGAAGCCTTGTGCTGCTGTCTGGACTAAGGGAATACAGATTGACATTACAATCAACGATTCCCCTTACGTCCGACAGCAGCACAATATGGGGAGATAGCAAGTAATTCCCCTAGGGAGGGTTTCCTCGCCTTACAACGTCAAGGACTGTCTGACCAAAGGCAGTTGTCTGGGAACTGCGGACGTCTAAACGATAATGTTTGACAAAGGTCAACTGGGATGACCATGATGCAGCCGCACAAATCTGGTCCAAAGGTAAGGACCGGTACTCAGCCCAAGAAGTCGACACAGCCCTGGTCGAGTGGGCCGTAGAAAAAACTGGAGGGAGTAACTCCTGAATAAGGAAGGAAGACCTAATTGTCTCCTTGATCCATGTGGATAGAGTAGGCTTGGAAGCCTTGAGGCCTTTGTTTTTACCCTGCATATTAATTAGTAGGTTTTCGGCCTTCCTAAACGGTTGAGTGCGGGATAGGTAAATCCGCAGACACCTTACCACATCTAAGGTGTGGAGCTTTTCTTCCTCCTCAGAGGTTGGAGTGGGGAAAAACACTGGTAGCGAAATTAGCTGATTGCTATTATAGCATGAGGGGACCTTAGGGTTAAACCCAGGCAAAAATCTAAGGTGCACCCTATCTGCAAAAAACACAATGTACGGTTCTCTAGAAGAGAGAGCCTGGAGTTCCCCTACTCTTTTGGCAGATGTAATAGCCAACAAAAAAACGGTTTTGTATGCCAAATATTTTAGCTCCGTAGTCTCCAAGGGTTCAAATGGAGGACCGCACAGGCCTGTAAGGACTACCGCAAGGTCCCACTGGGGAACTGGAGATGATACTGAGGGCTTTAGCCTCATTTCCCCTTTAAAGAACCTTGCAACCAGAGGATCCTGAGACAGACGTCTGTTCAAATGAGCGGAGAGGGCCGCAATCTGCACTTTCAAAGTG
Organism: Leptodactylus fallax; assembly: GCA_947044405.1. Lineage (NCBI taxonomy): Eukaryota > Metazoa > Chordata > Amphibia > Anura > Leptodactylidae > Leptodactylus > Leptodactylus fallax. The sequence continues at coordinate 2,547,682 of CAMRHE010000214.1, forward strand.
GCAGGGGCAAGGCCCTTATCCAAACCGTCCTGAAGAAAATTTAAAATATCAGCCGTTGAAGGTTGTAGATTATTAATACCCTTCTTGGAGCACCACTCCATGAAAATCTTGGCTGTCCTCTGGTAGTTCTTATTGGTAGAGTCTGCTCTTGCAGAAGAAAGGGTCTTCAGGACGGTCTCTGACAGTCCTCTATCCTGCTGTACGGACTGCTCAACCTCCAGGCTGTCAGGTTGAATCTCCAGAGATCCTGGCACTTCAGAGATCCTTGGGAAACCAGGTTCTGGATAGGGGGAAGCCTCCAATATATCCCTCGACTCATCTCCATGAGTTGGGAAAACCAAGCTCTTTTTGGCCAGAATGGAATGATGGCTATCACAGAGACTTGGTCCTGTCTGATTTTCATCAATACCTTCGGTATTATTGGAATTGGAGGGAAGATGTATGCCAGCCTGGACCTCCAAGGTATGGACAGGGCATCCACTGCCAAGGGATTGTCCTCCTGGTAAAGGGAACAGAACGTCTCCACCTTGGCGTTGAGCCGGGTTGCCATGAGGTCTATTTCTGGAAGACCCCACTTCAGGGTAATCTGATGAAAGACTTCTGGATTGAGTGACCATTCTCCTGATACGGCATGACCCCGACTCAACCGATCCGCTACTATGTTCAGGGAGCCCTTGATGTGAACTGTGGATAAATGGGTTAGATTTTTCTCTGCCCATGTAAATATCAGATCTTCCTCCCTGAGGAGGGTTGGTGATCTGGTGCCTCCCTGTCTGTTCACGTACAGCACTGTGGTCATGTTGTCTGACCGGATTTTGACTGCTCTTCCCTTGAGAAGAGGTGAGGAATGGAGTAAGGCACGATATACAGCTCTGAGCTCCTTCCAGTTGGACGAGGTCCTTCTTTCTGGAGCGCTCCAGACTCCCTTTATGGAGTTTTCGTCCAAATGGGCTCCCCATCCCAAGAGGGATGCATCTGTAGTCAACAGGGTCCAAGAAGGTTGGACCGTGGACCTTCCGTCTTTCAGGTGCAACCACCACTTGAGGGAAAGACGGGTCCTGGGGGAGAGTCGAATCTTCTTGCTGAATGTAAGAAGGGTGCGATCCCAAGCCTCTAGTAACTCCTTCTGGAGGGGACGTAAGTGCCACAAAGCCCATGGGACTGCCTCCACTGAGGAAGACATCAAGCCCAGGATCTTCATCAATGTTCTGATGGAGGCTATCGGCTTTTTGAAGAGGTGCCGGACTGCACCGACCAGTTTCTCCTTCCTTGCTGGTGTCAAGGAGACCTGCAGGCGGACTGAATCCAGGAAGTAGCCGAGGAACTTCCTTCGGGTTGAAGGGATCGTTACCGACTTCTCCCAGTTTATAAGCCATCCCAGACTCTGAAACAGGGACACGGCTGTCTGTAGATGCTGGAGCAGAACAGACTCTGACTGGGCTTTTATCAACCAGTCGTCTAGATAAGGCACCACGAATATCCCCTGAAGTCTGAGGGCGGCCGCTATAGGAGCCACTACCTTTGTAAAGGTGTGGGGAGCAGAGGAGATCCCGAAGGGTAGTGCTGTGAACTGAAAATGCTTCGTGTGGCCGGAAACTACTACGGCAATCCTTAGAAACCTTCTGTGTGGAGGATAAATAGGAATATGCAAATAGGCGTCTTTTAGATCCAAAGTCACGAAAACATCGCCTTGGAGGAGAAAAGTGGTGACAGACTTTATGGTTTCCATACGGAAGTGCTTCTTTTTGATGAAGCGGTTGAGGTACCTTAAGTCTATGACCATTCTCCATTTGTCTGCCGGTTTTGGTACCAGGAAGACGGGAGAATAGACACCGGATCCTTCTTCTAGAGAAGGGACTTCCTCCAGGGCTCCCTTGTGAATGTATTCTCGGATGGAGCATTCCAATGTAGTCTGCTGCATTATAGGCAGGCTGCGAGTTAACACAAACCGATCCTGAGGAGGATGGAGGAACTCGATTGCATATCCTTTTTGGATTACCTGCAGGACCCATGGGTCTTGAATTTTTTCCTGCCAGCAGTTGAAAAAATGGGGGAGGCGACCCCCGACAGGAATCTCGGCAACAGGAAGACTGCTCTTGATGTCAAAAGCTAGGCTTCTCCTTTTTATCATCAGACTTCGGGGAATCTCCGGACGGCGCCTCTAGAGGAATATCTAGAGCCTCTTTGGGACTGCCGTCCACGACGAGGCGGATAGCCTCTACCATGGCCAGAATTAGATCTACCTCTAAAGGCCTGGGGTAAAGTTTTACCCTTCCTATCAGCCAAGCCCTCCAGGATCTCGTCTAGGGCACTGCCAAAGACTCTACCTGGCTCAAAGGGTAATGTGCACAAATTATATTTTGAGGGGAAATCAGCTCTCCAGGGTTTTAACCATAGAGGTCTTCTTGCTGCAGTGGTAAGTGCCAGAGATTTGGCCGCCAGCCTTAATTGATGGTGGGAGGCCTCCGCTAAATATTCAGCTGCCAGGGAAACCGAGCCTAGAAACCCTAGCAGCTAATCTCTGGAGACTCCAGAATCGATGTCCCTCTCGAGATGAACCAGGTCAGTGCGTAATTTGGCTGACACTTCACAAGACGCAACCGCCACAGCGGTCTGGGCCGAGGCAGAAGACATTAATCTTTGTAATGTCTCGTCCACTTGGAAGACCCTAGGCCCTCTATAGGTGGACGTGGAGGCTTCCCCGTCAACATCACGATCCTTAGACCGGATGGACTTCAGCAGCCGGCTTAATTTTTCGAGTGGGAAGCACGGCCTGCTGGAATCTTCAGTGGAATCGTCAGATGAGAGTGTCTCGTCCACTATCTGATAATCTTCGTCAGCGATGCGTAGGGAGGACTGTGTCTCAACCCGCGGTTTCTTGGCAATCTGGGCGATGGAAGAACGGATCTCCTTAAGAGACTCCTCCATATAGTCCTTTACCCAGGTGACAACCTCTCTTATAGAAGGTTCTTCTGACGGAGGTCCGCGGCATTGGCGACAGCGGGTAAAATCGTAGCCGTCAGGTAAAGGAGTATTGCAATCCAAACACATTAGGTGTTTACGTTTAGAGGACTTTTACCTCCTAAGCCCATCGCCATTACCTGATGCAGAAGATGACATCTGAAACATCAAAAGCCACATGACAATGTAGAATAGAAGATTGCCAAGCATCGCTTACAAGAAGAAAAAACCCAAGGGGTACCTTACTTTTTTTAAATCGGTCACTTGAGAAAAAGATCCCGTCAGGAAAAACCCAGACACCGCAAACCGCAGCAGAGGAGCTAGTAACCACGAGCTCACCCAGTAAAGGACTGAAGCCCTTTTAAATGTAATACAGCAGCGAGGGGAGGAGCCAAACAAAGAAGATATTCATACAGCGCCAAACAAGGTCAAATGCCATAATGGAACATAGAGGAGCATAAGCCTAAGCCAGAGGCTCCACATACAAGCAGCAAAAAACAAATCTATATTTTGCCATTAAAATTCCAATTTTCAAACTTACCGCACTTTTCCGAGAAAACCGGAAGTAGGCCGCGGTGGTGCGCAAAGGCTTCCTTCCCCGGGGAACACGGGACCGAAAAAAGGTTCCGGCCGAAGAGGTTCCCCGCTTACTTCCGGGATCGCACTGCCTGCAGAGCGATGAGCCGGGTAACGCTGCGCTGCGGGGCGGAAAAAGGCCCGAAGGACCGGAGGATCTTAGGAACGTAGGAAAGGACCGAGGTACCCCTAAAAGGTAAGCCAGGAGCTTTTTTAGGAAAAAAACCCCTAGCAACGGGAGGTCACCAGAGACCTCCGTCCACCTGTCCCACACAGGACAGAAAAAAACACAGTGGAGGGAGGTCTCAGGTGCCCTCTTATAGGGCTAGTAGGAGGCACCTTAAATTTGGTGCTAATTAAAGGTTCCACTGTCCTAAACAACACACAGGGGCAGAGATACCCCATATTGTGCTGCTGTCGGACGTAAGGGGAATCTAATTTTGGTCTTTTGATCAGGAATTTTTTTTTTCACCTTTAATTTTTCTTATTTGTCATTTATAAGTTTTTAAAATCATACATAGACATTTGAAATATTATTTTACTATTGGAAAATTATATTTCAGTTGTCATTTTTGGATTTTTATTTAGATGATTTTTTTGTTTTAGGCATATACATAGAAGAAAATATTCTGCAATTGTTGTCTGTTAAAAAAATTAGACAAGATACAGGAACTTATGAGAAGCTAATATCATCACCAGGCTGTATAGTCTAGTGGTAGAGCATCTGCTTCGCATGTAGGATTCAGGTGTTCAAATCCTTCTGTTACATTTATACTGCTCGATTTCAGATACAGAATCATAAAACTCTCTTAATGTGCTATTTATATCAACGCTGTTCAACAACAACAACAATCCACTATTAACATGAGAGCGATAGAGAATGAATATGAGTGAGAAGACGCCGCTGAATCTGCTGGGCTGAGACTGAGTCTTACTCATCACTACAATGACAAAGTGTCTTATACTTGTCTTATTACTTGTATTAGCTGTCAGCCCGGCTCACCCCAATCCCTGCACGTTACCCACACAGGAGAGTTTTAAGGAACTGAACAACTTACTTACCATGGTTAGTTCTAAGTCATCGATCTTGTATAATATGTAGGAAATCCAAGAAAATATGAAACATTGCAATAAAAAAAAAAAAGCCAAAGATAATCATACACAGACAGAAGTGAAATTTGTGTCACAATATGAAAGAAACATGTAGAGAAATTCATGGATTTAAGGAGTTTTCCAGGTCTCTGATATTAACCCTTTTTCAGCGCAGCCATTTTTAACTTTTTTCATTTTTGTTTTTTATTTCCCGCCTGCCAAAGCCATTTTTCAATTAACAGAGTGGTATGAGGGCTTCATTGTTAAAGTCTAAATCGTACTTTGTAATGGTGTCATTTAATTTCCTGTCTGATGTACTGGGGAGCTGGAAAAAATTTCAGAGTGAGGTAGAATTAGAAAAATTAGAAAAACTGCATTTGTGCCATTTTCTTATAGGATTCATTAATAAGGCGCTCGCTGTGCAGCCAAAATTATCTTATCCTTTATTTATCAGGTCATTATGATTACGATGATAACAAATTTGTAAAGATTTTGTTTTGTTTGATCACCTTAAAAAGAACCTTAAGAAGACAGTTTTTTCATCGGAAACAAAGTCGGACATGCAGGACTTTGTGTCCAACGAAAAAAAACCAGTTTCGTGGAGCAGAGGGTGTAAGCGCACACCCGCGCATTGCTTTAAATACCCATTTAAGTGAATGGGTTTTTAAGCAAAGCATCGCAAATCTTTCCCTATCCAGTTTTTTGACATTTAGGTCAGATTCACAGCGGACGGAGTGCCGGCGCAAGTGTGAACCCACCCTCAACAGATGAAGAAAATTCTACAATTGACATCACAACTCTCCTCCTGCATGTAAAAGAAAAAGAATAATTTTACTTAGAAATGGACTTTCACTTCTTAAGGACAAATCTAATTTTGGTCTTTTGATCAGGAATTTTTTTTTTCACCTTTAATTTTTCTTATTGGTCATTTAGAAGATTTTAATATCATACATAAACATTTGAAAAATTATTTTACTATTGGAAAATTATATTTCAGTTGTCATTTTTGGATTTTTATTTAGATGATTTTTTTTGTTTTAGGCATATACATAGAACAAAATATTCTGCAATTGTTGTCTGTTAAAAAATTAGACAAGATACAGGAACTCATGAGAAACTAAAATCGTCACCAGGCTGTATAGTCTAGTGGTAGAGCATCTGCTTCGCATGTAGGATTCAGGTGTTCAATTCCTTCTATTACATTTATACTGCTCGATTTTAGATACAGAATCATAAAACTCTCTAAATGTGCTATTTATATCAATGCTGTTCAACAACAACAATCCACTGCTAACATGAGAGCGATAGACAATGAATATGAGCGAGAATACGCCGCTGAATCTGCCGGGCTGAGACTGAGCCTTACTCATCACTACAATGGCAAAGTGTCTTATACTTGTCCTATTACTTGTATTAACCGTCAGCCCGGCTCACCCCAATCCCTGCACGTTACCCACACAGGAGAGCTTTAAGGAACTGAACAACTTACTTACCATGGTTAGTTCTAAGTCATCAATCTCGTATAATATGTAAGAAATCCGAGAAAATATGAAACATTGCAAATAAAAAAAAAAACAAAGATATTCACACACAGACAGAACTGAAATATGTGCCACAATATGAAAGAAACATGTAGAGAAATTCATGGATTTAAGGAGTTTTCCAGGTCTCTGATATTAACCCATTTTCGGCGCAGCCATTTTTAATTTTTTTCATTTTCGTTTCTTACTTCCCCGCCTGCCAAAAGCCATTTTTCAATTAACAGAGTGGTATGAGGGCTTCATTGTGGAAGTCTAAATCGTACTTTGTAATGGTGTCATTTAATCTCCTGTCTGATGTACTGGGGAGCTGGAAAAAATTTCAGAGTGAGGTGGAATTAGAGAAAAACAGTTTTTTTCATCGGAAACAAAGTTGTACATGCAGGACTTTGTGTCCGACGAAAAAAAACGGATTCGTGGAGCAGAAGGTGTAAGCGCAAACCCGCACATTGCTTTAAATACCCTATCCAGTTTTGTGACATTTAGGTCGGATTCAAGGTGGACGGAGTGCCGGCGCAAGTGTGAACCCACCCTCAACAGATGAAGAAAATTCTACAATTGACATCACAACTCTCCTCCTGCATGTAAAAGTAAAAGAATAATTTTACTTAGAAATGGACTTTCACTTTAAGCTTTAAGGAACTGAACAACTTACTTACCATGGTTAGTTCTAAGTCATCTATCTCGTATAATATGTAAGAAATCCAAGAAAATATGAAACATTGCAATAATAAAAAAAAAAAGCCAAAGATAATCATACAGACAGAAGTGAAATATGTGCCACAATGTGAAAGAAACATGTAGAAAAATTCATGGATTTAAGGAGTTTTCCAGGTCTCTGATATTAACCCTTTTTCGGTGCAGCCATTTTTAATTTTTTTCATTTTCGTTTCTTACTTCCCGCCTGCCAAAAGCCATTTTTCAATTAACAGAGTGGTATGAGGGCTTCATTGTGGAAGTCTAAATCGTACTTTGTAATGGTGTCATTTAATCTCCTGTCTGATGTACTGGGGAGCTGGAAAAAATTTCAGAGTGAGGTGGAATTAGAGAAAAACTGCTTTTGTGCCATTTTCTTATAGGATTCATTAATAAGGCGCTCGCTGTGCAGCCAAAATTATCTTACCCTTTATTTATCAGGTCATTATGATTACGATGATAAGAAATTTATAAAGATTTTGTTATGATTGATCACCTTAAAAAGAATCTTAAGAAGACAGTTTTTTCATCAGAAACAAAGTTGTACGTGCAGGACTTTGTGTCCGACGAAAAAAACCGGATTCGTGGAGCAGAAGGTGTAAGCGCACACCCGCACATTGCTTTAAATACCCTATCCAGTTTTGTGACATTTAGGTCGGATTCACGGTGGACGGAGTGCCGGCGCAAGTGTGAACCCACCCTCAACAGATGAAGAAAATTCTACAATTGACATCACAACTCTCCTCCTGCATGTAAAAGCAAAGGAATAATTTTACTTAGAAATGGACTTTCACTTCTTAAGGACAAATATAATTTTGGTCTTTTGATCAGGAATTTTTTTTTTCACCTGTAATTTTTCTTATTTGTCATTTAGAAGTTTTTAAAATCATACATAGACATTTGAAATATTATTTTACTATTGGAAAATTATATTTCAGTTGTCATTTTTGGATTTTTATTTAGATGATTTTTTAGTTTTAGGCATATACATAGAAGAAAATATTCTGCAATTGTTGTTTGTTAAAAAAATTAGACAAGATACAGGAACTTATGAGAAGCGAAAATCAATACCCGGCTGTATAGTCTAGTGGTAGAGCATCTGCTTCGCATGTAGGATTCAGGTGTTTAAATCATTCTGTTACATTTATACTGCTCGATTTCAGATACAGAATCATAAAACTCTCTTAATGTGCTATTTATATCAACGCTGTTCAACAACAACAACAATCCACTACTAACATGAGAGCGATAGACAATGAATATGAGCGAGAAGACGACGCTGAATCTGCTGGGCTGAGACTGAGTCTTACTCATCACTACAATGACAAAGTGTCTTATACTTGTCCTATTACTTGTATTAGCCGTCAGTCCGGCTCACCCCAATCCCTGCACGTTACCCACACAGGAGAGCTCTAAGGAACTGAACAACTTAGTTACCATGGTTAGTTATAAGTCATCAATCTCGTATAATATGTAAGAAATCCAAGAAAATATGAAACATTGCAATAAAAAAAAGCCAAAGATATTCATACACAGACAGAACTGAAATTTGTGCCACAATGTGAAAGAAACATGTAGAGAAATTCATGGATTTAAGGAGTTTTCCAGGTCTCTGATATTAACCCTTTTTCGGCAAAGCCATTTTTAATTTTTTCATTTTCATTTTTTACTTCCCGTCTGCCAAAGCCATTTTTCAATTAACAGAGTGGTATGAGGGCTTCATTGTTGACGTCTAAATCGTACTTTGTAATGGTGTCATTTAATCTCCTGTCTGATGTACTGGGGAGCTGGAAAAAATTTCAGAGTGAGGTGGAATTAGAGAAAAACTTCTTTTGTGTCATTTTCTTATAGGATTCATTAATAAGGCGCTCGCTGTGCAGCCAAAATTATCTTACCCGTTATTCATCAGGTCATTATGATTACGATGATATCAAATTTATTAAGATTTTGTTATGTTTGATCACCTTAAAAAGAATCTTAAGAAGACAGTTTTTTCATCGGAAACAAAGTCGGACATGCAGGACATTGTGTCCGACGAAAAAAAAACGGTTTCGTGGCGCAGAGGGTGTAAGCGCACACCCACGCACTGCTTTAAATACCCATTTAAGTGAATGGGTTTTTAAGCAAAGCATCGCAAATCTTTCCCTTTCCAGTTTTTTGACATTTAGGTCGGATTCACGGCGGACGGAGTGCCGGCGCAAGTGTGAACCCACCCTCAACAGATGAAGAAAATCCTACAATTGACATCACAACTCTCCTCCTGCATGTAAAAGAAAAAGAATAATTTTACTTAGAAATGGACTTTCACTTCTTAAGGACAAATCTAATTTTAATCTTTTGATCTGGAATTTTTTTTTTCACCTTTAATTTTTCTTATTTGTCATTTATAAGATTTTAAAATCATACATAGACATTTGAAATATTATTTTACTATTGGAAAATTATATTTCAGTTGTCATTTTTGGATTTTTATTTAGATGATTTTTTTGTTTTAGGAATATACATAGAAGAAAATATTCTGCAATTGTTGTCTGTTAAAAAATTAGACAAGATACAGGAACTTATGAGAAGTGAAAAACTTCACCTGGCTGTATAGTGTAGTGGTAGAGCGTCTGCTTCGCATGTAGGATTCAGGTGTTCAAATCCTTCTGTTACATTTATACTGCTCGATTTCAGATACAGAATCATAAAACTCTCTTAATGTGCTATTTATATCAACGATGTTCAACAACAACAACAATCCACTACTAACATGAGAGCGATAGACAATGAATATGAGCGAGAAGACGCCGCTGAATCTTCCGGGCTGAGACTGAGCCTTACTCATAACTACAATGACAAAGTGTCTTATACTTGTCCTATTACTTGTATTAGCCGTCAGCCCGGCTCACCCCAATACCTGCACGTTACCCACACAGGAGAGCTTTAAGGAACTGAACAACTTACTTACCATGGTTAGTTCTAAGTCATCGATCTCGTATAATATGTTAGAAATCCGAGAAAATATGAAACATTGCAAAAAAAAAAAAAAAAAGCCAAAGATTTTCATATACAGACAGAAGAGAAATATGTGCCACAATATGAAAGAAACCTGTAGAGAAATTCATGGATTTAAGGAATTTTCCAGGTCTCTGATATTAACCCTTTTCCGTCGCAGCTATTTTAAATTTTGTAATTTTTCGTTTCTTACTTCCCGTGTGCCAAAAGCCATTTTTCCGTTAATAAAGTCGTATAAGGGCTTAATTGTTGAAGTCTAAATCGTACTTTGTAATGGTGTCATTTAATCTCCTGTCTGATGTACTGGGGAGCTGGAAAAACATTCAGAGTGAGGTGGAATTAGAGAAAAACTGCATTTGTGCCATTTTCTTATAGGATTCATTAATAAGGCACTCACTGTGCAGCCAAAATTATCGTATCCTTTATTTATCAGGTCATTATGATTACGATGATAACAAATTTATAAAGGATTTTGTTATGTTTGATCACCTTAAAAAGAATCTTAAGAAGACAGTTTTTTCATCGGAAAGAAAGTCGGACATGCAGGACTTTGTGTCCGACGAAAAAAAACGAATTTCGTGGCGCAGAGGGTGTAAGCGCACACCCGCACATTGCTTTAAATACCCATTTAAGTGAATGGGTTTTTAAGCAAAGCATCGCAAATCTTTCCCTATCCAGTTTTTTGACATTTAGGTCGGATTCATGGTGGACGGAGTGCCAGCGCATGTGTGAACCCACCCTCAACAGATGAAGAAAATTCTACAATTGACATCACAACTCTCCTCCTGCATGTAAAAGACAAAGAATAATTTTACTTAGAAATGGACTTTCACTTCTTAAGGACAAATCTAATTTTAATCTTTTGATCAGGAATTTTTTTTTCACCTTTAATTTTTCTTATTTGTCATTTATAAGTTTTTAATATCATACATAGACATTTGAAATATTATTTTACTATTGGAAAATTATATTTCAGTTGTCATATTTGGATTTTTATTAAGATTATTTTTTTGTTTTAGTTATATACATAGAAGAAAATATTCTGCAATTGTTGTCTGTTAAAAAAAATTAGACAAGATACAGGAACTCATGTGAAATGAAAATCATCACCAGGCTGTATAGTCCAGTGGTAGAGCGTCTGCTTGGCATGTAGGATTCAGGTGTTCAAGTTCTCCTGTTACATTTATACTGCTCAATTTCAGATACAGAATCATAAAACTCTCTTAATGTGCTATTTATATCAACGCTGTTCAACAACAACAACAACAATCCACTACTAACATGAGAGCAATAGACAATGAATATGAGCGAGAAGACGCTGCTGAATCTTCCGGGCTGAGACTGAGCCTTACTCATCACTACAATGACAAAGTGTCTTATACTTGTCCTATTGTATTAGCCATCAGCCCGGCTCACCCCAATCCCTGCACGTTACCCACACAGGAGAGCTTTAAGGAACTGAACAACTTACTTACCATGGTTAGTTCTAAGTCATCGATCTCATATAATATGTAAGAAATCCGAGAAAATATGAAACATTGCAAAAAAAAAAAAGCCAAAGATATTCATACTCAGACAGAACTGAAATATGTGCCACAATATGAAAGAAATATGTAGAGAAATTCATGGATTTAAGGAGTTTTCCAGGTCTCTGATATTAACCCTTTTTCGGCGCAGACATTTTTAATTTTTTCATTTTCATTTCTTACTTCCCGCCTGCCAAAAGCCATTTTTCAATTAACAGAGTGTTATGAGGGCTTCATTGTGGAAGTCTAAATCGTACTTTGTAATGGTGTCATTTAATCTCCTGTCTGATGTACTGGGGAGCTGGAAAAAATTTCAGAGTGAGGTGGAATTAGAGAAAAACTGCTATTGTGCCATTTTCTTATAGGATTCATTAATAAGGCGCTCACTGTGCTGCCAAAATTATCTTACCCTTTATTCATCAGGTCATTATGATTAAGATGATAAGAAATTTATAAAGATTTTGTTATGATTGATCACCTTAAAAAGAATCTTAAGAAGACAGTTTTTTCATCAGAAACAAAGTTGTACGTGCAGGACTTTGTGTCCGACGAAAAAAACCGGATTCGTGAGCAGAAGGTGTAAGCGCACACCCGCACATTGCTTTAAATACCCTATCCAGTTTTGTGACATTTAGGTCGGATTCATGGTGGACGGAGTGCCGGCGCAAGTGTGAACCCACCCTCAACAGATGAAGAAAATTCTACAATTGACATCACAACTCTCCTCCTGCATGTAAAAGCAAAAGAATAATTTTACTTAGAAATGGACTTTCACTTCTTAAGTTCAAATCTAATTTTGGTCTTTTGATCTGGAATTTTTTTTTCACCTGTAATTTTTCTTATTTGTCATTTAGAAGTTTTTAAAATCATACATAGACATTTGAAATATTATTTTACTATTGGAAAATTATATTTCAGTTGTCATTTTTGGATTTTTATTTAGATGATTTTTTTGTTTTAGGCATATACATAGAAGAAAATATTCTGCAATTGTTGTTTGTTAAAAAAAATTAGACAAGATACAGGAACTTAGGAGAAGCGAAAATCAACACCCGGCTGTATAGTCTAGTGGTAGAGCGTCTGCTTCGCATGTAGGATTCAGGTGTTCAATTCGTTCTGTTACATTTATCCTGCTCGATTTCAGATACAGAATCATAAAACTCTCTTAATTTGCTATTTATATCAACGTTGTTCAACAACAACAATCCACTACTAACATGAGAGCGATAGACAATGAATATGAGCGAGAAGACGTTGCTGAATCTTCCGGGCTGAGACTGAGCCTTACTCATCACTACAATGACAAAGTGTCTTATACTTGTCCTATTGTATTAGCCGTCAGCCCGGCTCACCCCAATCCCTGCACGTTACCCACACAGGAGAGCTTTAAGGAACTGAACAACTTACTTACCATGGTTAGTTCTAAGTCATCGATCTCGTATAATATGTAAGAAATCCAAGAAAATATGAAACATTGCAATAAAAAAAAAAAAAAGCCAAAGATAATCATACACAGACAGAACTGAAATATGTGCCACAATGTGAAAGAAACATGTAGAGAAATTCATGGATTTAAGGAGTTTTCCAGGTCTCTGATATTAACCCTTTTTCGGCTAAGCCATTTTAAATTTTTTCATTTTCATTTTTTACTTCCCGTCTGCCAAAGCCATTTTTCAATTAACAGAGTGGTATGAGGGCTTCATTGTGGAAGTCTAAATCGTACTTTGTAATGGTGTCATTTAATCTCCTGTCTGATGTACTGGGGAGCTGGAAAAAATGTCAGAGTGAGGTGGAATTAGAGAAAAACTGCTTTTGTGCCATTTTCTTACAGGATTCATTAATAAGGCACTCACTGTGCAGCCAAAATTATCGTATCCTTTATTTATCAGGTCAGTATGATTACGATGATAACAAATTTATAAAGGATTTTGTTATGTTTGATCACCTTAAAAAGAATCTTAAGAAGACAGTTTTTTCATCGGAAACAAAGTCGGACATGCAGGACTTTGTGTCCGACGAAAAAAAAACGAATTTCGTGGCGCAGAGGGTGTAAGCGCACACCTGCGCATTGCTTTAAATACCCATTTAAGTGAATGGGTATTTAAGCAAAGCATCGCAAATCTTTCCCTATCCAGTTTTTTGACATTTAGGTCGGATTCACGGTGGACGGAGTGCCAGCGCAAGTGTGAACCCACCCTCAACAGATGAAGAAAATTCTACAATTGACATCACAACTCTCCTCCCGCATGTAAAAGGAAAAGAATAATTTTACTTAGAAATGGACTTTCACTTCTTAAGGACAAATCTAATTTTAATCTTTTGATCAGGAATTTTTTTTTTCACCTTTAATTTTTCTTATTTGTCATTTATAAGTTTTTAATATCATACATAGACATTTTAAATATTATTTTACTATTGGAAAATTATATTTCAGTTGTCATTTTTGGATTTTTATTAAGATTATTTTTTTGTTTTAGGCATATACATAGAAGGAAATATTCTGCAATTGTTGTCTGTTAAAAAATTAGACAAGATACAGGAACTCATGAGAAGCAAAAAACATCAACAGGCTGTATAGTCTAGTGGTAGAGCGTCTGCTTTGCATGTAGGAGTCAGGTGTTCAAATCCTTCTGTCACATTCATACTGCTCGATTTCAGATACAGAATCATAAAACTCTCTTAATGTGCTATTTATATCAACGCTGTTCAACAACAACGACAATCCACTACTAACATGAGAGTGATAGAGAATGAATATGAGCGAGAAGACGCCGCTGAATCTGCCATGCTGAGACTGAGCCTTACTCATCACTACAATGCCAAAGTGTCTTATACTTGTCCTATTACTTGTATTAGCCGTCAGCCCGGCTCACCCCAATACCTGCACGTTACCCACACAGGAGAGCTTTAAGGAACAGAACAACTTACTTACCATGGTTAGTTCTAAGTCATCGATCTCGTATAATATGTAAGAAATCCGAGAAAATATGAAACATTGCAATAAAAAAAAAAAAAAGCCAAAGATAATCATACACAGACAGAACTGAAATATGTGCCACAATGTGAAAGAAACATGTAGAGAAATTCATGGATTTAAGGAATTTTCCAGGTCTCTGATATTAACCCTTTTTCGGCTAAGCCATTTTAAATTTTTTCATTTTCATTTTTTACTTCCCGTCTGCCAAAGCCATTTTTCAATTAACAGAGTGGTATGAGGGCTTCATTGTTGACGTCTAAATCGTACTTTGTAATGGTGTCATTTAATCTCCTTTCTGATGTACTGGGGAGCTGGAAAAAAATTTCAGAGTGAGGTGGAATTAGAGAAAAACTGCTTTTGTGCCATTTTCTTATAGGATTCATTAATAAGGCGCTTGCTGTGCAGCCAAAATTATCTTACCCGTTATTCATCAGGTCATTATGATTACGATGATATCAAATTTATTAAGATTTTGTTATGTTTGATCACCTTAAAAAGAATCTTAAGAAGACAGTTTTTTCATCGGAAACAAAGTCGGACATGCAGGACTTTGTGTCAGACGAAAAAAAACGGTTTCGTGGCGCAGAGGGTGTAAGCGCACACCTGCGCATTGCTTTAAATACCAATTTAAGTGAATGGGTTTTTAAGCAAAGCATCGCAAATCTTTCCCTATCCAGTTTTTTGACATTTAGGTTGGAATCACGGCGGACGGAGTGCCAGCGCAAGTGTGAACCCACCCTCAGCAGATGAAGAAAATCCTACAATTGACATCACAACTCTCCTCCTGCATGTAAAAGAAAAAGAATAATTTTACTTAGAAATGGACTTTCACTTCTTAAGGACAAATCTAATTTTAATCTTTTGATCTGGAATTTTTTTTTTCACCTTTAATTTTTCTTATTTGTCATTTATAAGATTTTAAAATCATACATAGACATTTGAAATATTATTTTACTATTGGAAAATTATATTTCAGTTGTCATTTTTGAATTTTTATTTAGATGATTTTTTTGTTTTAGGAATATACATAGAAGAAAATATTCTGCAAATGTTGTCTGTTAAAAAATTAGACAAGATACAGGAACTCATGAGAAGCAAAAAACATCAACAGGCTGTATAGTCTAGTGGTAGAGCGTCTGCTTTGCATGTAGGATTCAGGTGTTCAAATCCTTCTGTCACATTCATACTGCTTGCTTTCAGATACAGAATCATAAAACTCTCTTAATGTGCTATTTATATCAACGCTGTTCAACAACAACAACAACAATCCACTACTAACATGAGAGCGATAGAGAATGAATATGAGCGAGAAGACGCCGCTGAATCTGCCATGCTGAGACTGAGCCTTACTCATCACTACAATGCCAAAGTGTCTTATACTTGTCCTATTACTTGTATTAGCCGTCAGCCCGGCTCACCCCAATACCTGCACGTTACCCACACAGGAGAGCTTTAAGGAACTGAACAACTTACTTACCATGGTTAGTTCTAAGTCATCGATCTCGTATAATATGTAAGAAATCCGAGAAAATATGAAACATTGCAAAAAAAAAAAAAAAAGCCAAAGATTTTCATACACAGACAGAAGAGAAATATGTGCCACAATATGAAAGAAACCTGTAGAGAAATTCATGGATTTAAGGAATTTTCCAGGTCTCTAATATTAACCCTTTTCCGTCGCAGCTATTTTAAATTTTTTAATTTTTCGTTTCTTACTTCCCGTCTGCCAAAAGTCATTTTTCCGTTAATAAAGTCGTATAAGGGCTTAATTGTTGAAGTCTAAATCGTACTTTGTAATGGTGTCATTTAATCTCCTGTCTGATGTACTGGGGAGCTGGAAAAACATTCAGAGTGAGGTGGAATTAGAGAAAAACTGCATTTGTGCCTTTTTCTTATAGGATTCATTAATAAGGCGCTCACTGTGCAGCCAAAATTATCGTATCCTTTATTTATCAGGTCATTATGATTACGATGATAACAAATTTATAAAGGATTTTGTTATTTTTGATCACCTTAAAAAGAATCTTAAGAAGACAGTTTTTTCATCGGAAAGAAAGTTGGACATGCAGGACTTTGTGTCCGACGAAAAAAAAACGAATTTCGTGGCGCAGAGGGTGTAAGTGCACACCCGCACATTGCTTTAAATACCCATTTAAGTGAATGGGTTTTTAAGCAAAGCATCGCAAATCTTTCCCTATCCAGTTTTTTGACATTTAGGTCGGATTTACGGTGGACGGAGTGCCAGCGCAAGTGTGAACCCACCCTCAACAGATGAAGAAAATTCTACAATTGACATCACAACTCTCCTCCCGCATGTAAAAGGAAAAGAATAATTTTACTTAGAAATGGACTTTTACTTCTTAAGGACAAATCTAATTTTAATCTTTTGATCAGGAATTTTTTTTTTCACCTTTAATTTTTCTTATTTGTCATTTATAAGTTTTTAATATCATACATAGACATTTGAAATATTATTTTACTATTGGAAAATTATATTTCAGTTGTCATATTTGGATTTTTATTAAGATTATTTTTTTGTTTTAGTTATATACATAGAAGAAAATATTCTGCAATTGTTGTCTGTTAAAAAAATTAGACAAGATACAGGAACTCATGTGAAATGAAAATCATCACCAGGCTGTATAGTCCAGTGGTAGAGCGTCTGCTTGGCATGTAGGATTCAGGTGTTCAAGTTCTCCTGTTACATTTATACTGCTCGATTTCAGATACAGAATCATAAAACTCTCTTAATGTGCTATTTATATGAACATTGTTCAACAACAACAAAAATCAACTGCTAACATGAGAGCGATAGAGAACGAATATGAGCGAGAAGACGCTGCTGAATCTTCCGGGCTGAGACTGAGGCTTACTCATCACTACAATGACAATGTGTCTTATACTTGTCCTATTACTTGTATTAGCCGTCAGCCCGGCTCACCCCAATCCCTGCACGTTACCCACACAGGAGAGCTTTAAGGAACTGAACAACTTACTTACCATGGTTAGTTCTAAGGCATCGATCTCGTATAATATGTTAGAAATCCGAGAAAATATGAAACATTGCGAAAAAAAAAGAAAAGCCAAAGATTTTCATACACAGACAGAAGAGAAATATGTGCCACAATATGAAAGAAACCTGTAGAGAAATTCATGGATTTAAGGAATTTTCCAGGTCTCTGATATTAACCCTTTTCCGTCGCAGCTATTTTTAATTTTTTAATTTTTCGTTTCTTACTTCCCGTCTGCCAAAAGCCATATTTCCGTTAATAAAGTCATATAAGGGCTTAATTGTTGAAGTCTAAATCGTACTTTGTAATGGTGTCATTTAATCTCCTGTCTGATGTACTGGGGAGCTGGAAAAACATTCAGAGTGAGGTGGAATTAGAGAAAAACTGCATTTGTGCCATTTTCTTATAGGATTCATTAATAAGGCGCTCACTGTGCAGCCAAAATTATCGTATCCTTTATTTATCAGGTCATTATGAT
Source organism: Leptodactylus fallax (assembly GCA_947044405.1). Classification (NCBI taxonomy): domain Eukaryota; kingdom Metazoa; phylum Chordata; class Amphibia; order Anura; family Leptodactylidae; genus Leptodactylus; species Leptodactylus fallax. The sequence continues at coordinate 2,565,534 of CAMRHE010000214.1, forward strand.
TAATGACGTTACCCACACAGGAGAGTTTTAAGGAACTGAACAACTTACTTACCATGGTTAGTTCTAAGTCATCGATCTTGTATAATATGTAGGAAATCCAAGAAAATATGAAACATTGCAATAAAAAAAAAAAAAGCCAAAGATATTCATACACAGACAGAAGTGAAATTTTTGCCACAATATGAAAGAAACATGTAGAGAAATTCATGGATTTAAGGAGTTTTCCAGGTCTCTGATATTAACCCTTTTTCGGTGAAGCCATTTTTAACTTTTTTTCATTTTTGTTTTTTACTTCCCGCCTGCCAAAAGCCATTTTTCAATTAACAGAGTGGTATGAGGGCTTCATTGTTAAAGTCTAAATCGTACTTTGTAATGGTGTCATTTAATTTCCTGTCTGATGTACTGGGGAGCAGGAAAAAATTTCAGAGTGAGGTGGAATTAGAGAAAAACTGCTTTTGTGCCATTTTCTTATAGGATTCATTAATAAGGCGCTCACTGTGCAGCCAAAATTATCGTACCCTTTATTCATCAGGTCATTATGATTACAATGATAACAAATTTATAAAGATTTTGTTATATTTGATCACCTTAGCAAAAATCTAAACTTAAAAATAAATAAAAAAAGTCTTACATTCTGACATGCTTAAGAATTATTATATTTCTATATACAAATCTGTATAAGACGTCTTAGATCCAGTTTTACTGTTTATTTAAACCATTTCTGATATTTTGATCGCTTTTTTTTCAAATTTTTTTGGAGTCACAACAGCAAAAAAACTATTGTTTTTGATATTGCAGCATTTAAACTCAGTGTTTTTGCAATGTGGGGCGGCGTGCTTGTTGTTGCACATTTGGCTACTTTTTATTTTGGTGGTAATTTGCCTAATAAGGCTGCTTTTTGAAATCCGCCATTTGGCTCGGTGATACTTGTGAGGTTTCTTGGCCCTACATGCTGACATTCCTCTTCAGTTTTCTTCTGTACATACTACGAGCGCTCAATATGTGGATTATATGTAGTTACTTATTTATTAACCCTTTTGCTTCTATTTTTCTTGCTATTTCCACATATTTATTGGGTGGACTTGACACATCATTTGGCACTTCTAGCATTTTGCACTTCCGGTCCTGATGGTATATTTTGTGTTTTCAGAGCCCTGCCTGGAAGTCTCCTCCGCACATTGTATGCAGCCCCACCGCCTCCGCCAATAACACCGACATGGAGACAATGTATAATAACATCTCTAAGGTTTGTCGCTTTCCTTCTTACTACATCTGAAGACGGGATCATCCGTTATCTATTCCCAGTAGAAAATCTTTCTCTTCTCTTTCAGATGAGACAAGCCGCTGTCACCAACTTAGAATATTTCACCCAAATGCTTCAATTTCTGGGTGAACATTTTTATGAGCTCAGATATGATGAGCAAACCTGGGGCAAGATGGAAGAACTTTTACAAAGCCAGATTGAGATCTTATCTCCTTGTGTAAGTCTTCTGTGTCAGCATTGTAGTAATGTATAGCATGAGCTCCCCATGTTACAGGTTACCTATAGATGTAATCTACATATAAAGTTTCATCCTTGTATTCATGATTCTGTGGGCTCCAGAGCTGAAATCTCTCGAAAACTTACATTTTCTCCCACAGGCCATGAGTATCACATAAATCTACATTATTTATCTCTAAAAAACTTTTTGTTTCTTGATTTTTTAGGTGCAAAGCCAGAGAAAGAGAGCTGCGGATATGAGGATTCAGCGGGAAATAGTCCGTTACTTTGATAACATACGGTACAAACTGAGAAATAAGGTAAAAAGTCTGTAGATAAGGACAATACACATCATGTTCTCACCTCCGCATGGGGCATTAACATATTTTTATATTATTTTAGAATGATGACGTCTGTGCACTTACAATGATTGGTCAACAGATGAAGAAAATTCTACAATTGACATCACAACTCTCCTCCCGCATGTAAAAGTCGCTCAGGAAAAGATTAATTTTTCTTAGAAATGGACTTTCACTTCTTAAGGACAAAACTAATTTTGGTCTTTTGAGCAGGAGAATTTTTTTCACCTTTAAGTTTCATACTTGTCATTTCTAATATTATTTTTTTTTATTTAAAATTATATTTTAGTTGTTATTTTTGGACCATAATATGTTAGTATTTTATTTAGATGATTTTTTTTGTTTTAGGCTTATACATTGAAGAAAATATTCTGTAATTGTTGTCTGTTAAAAAAGGTAAAGAGCATAGTTTTATAGTTTTAATAGAATTAATGTTAATGATTAAATAAATGTTTTAACTTTGACTAAATAAAATTAAATTCATTAAAAAAAAATGTTGTTTATATTATTTTTACTCTTTCTTGCATTCTGATTTTTTTTGTGTAGTTAATTTCCTCAATTTCTTTAAATAGTTTCATCCACCAATAGAATTTTTCTGTAAATTATTATTAGTTTTTAATGTACTGTCAAACTTTTTATTTTTATCTTTATAGCTATTTCAGGCTCTTGCAATTTCACTCGATGAGTTGTGGTCTTGTATACTGTTAGTGACTAGATAATATTACACAGTAGTACAGGTTATTATGTATTCAGTGATATCTTTTTTGGTTATAAATGCAGACGATGAACACTAGGGGCAGTAGTGCAGTGTAATCTGATGTGATGGTGAAAGATACAGCAACTCATGAGAAACCTAGAGCGACACCAGGCTGTATAGTGTAGTGGTAGAGCATCTGCTTCGCATGTAGGATTCAGGTGTTCAATTCTTTCTGTTACATTTATTCTGCTCGATTTCAGAAACAGAATCATAAAACTCTCTTAATGTGCTATTTATATCAACGTTGTTCAACAACAACAACAATCCACTACTAACATGAGAGCGATAGACAATGAATATGAGCGAGAAGACGACGCTGAATCTGCCGGGCTGAGACTGAGCCTTACTCATCACTACAATGACAAAGTGTCTTATACTTGTCCTATTACTTGTATTAGCCGTCAGCCTGGCTCACCCCAATCCTTGCACGTTACCCACACAGGAGAGCTTTAAGGAACTGAACAACTTACTTACCATGGTTAGTTCTAAGTCATCAATCTCGTATAATATGTAAGAAATCCGAGAAAATATAAAACATTGCAAATAAAAAAAAAGCCAAAGATATTCATACACAGACAGAACTGAAATATGTGCCACAATATGAAAGAAACCTGTAGAGAAATTCATGGATTTAAGGAGTTTTCCAGGTCTCTGATATTAACCCTTTTTCGGCGCAGCCATTTTTAATTTTTTCATTTTCGTTTCTTACTTCCCGCCTGCCAAAAGCCATTTTTCAATTAACAGAGTGGTATGAGGGCTTCATTGTTAAAGTCTAAATCGTACTTTGTAATGGTGTCATTTAATCTCCTGTCTGATGTACTGGGGAGCTGGAAAAAATTTCAGAGTGAGGTGGAATTAGAGAAAAACTTCTTTTGTGCCATTTTCTTATAGGATTCATTAATAAGGCGCTCGCGGTGCAGCCAAAATTATCTTACCCTTTATTTATCAGGTCATTATGATTACGATGATAAGAAATTTATAAAGATTTTGTTATGTTTGATCACCTTAAAAAGAATCTTAAGAAGACAGTTTTTTCATCGGAAACAAAGTCGGACATGCAGGACTTTGTGTCTGACGAAAAAAAAAACGGTTTCGTGGAGCAGAGGGTGTAAGCGCACACCCGTACATTGCTTTAAATACCCATTTAAGTGAATGGGTTTTTAAGCAAAGCGTCGCAAATCTTTCCTTATCCAGTTTTGTGACATTTAGGTCGGATTCACGGAGGACGGAGTTTTGGCACAAGTGTGAACCCATCCTCAACAAATGAAGACAATTCTTCAATTGACATCACAATTCTCCTCCCGCATGTAAAAGGAAAAGAATCATTTTACTTAGAAATGGACTTTCACTTCTTAAGGACAAATCTAGTTTTGGTCTTTTGATCAGGAATTTTTTTTTTCACCTTTAATTTTTCTTATTTCTCATTTATAAGTTTTTAAAATCATACATAGACATTTGAAATATTATTTTACTATTGGAAAATTATATTTCAGTTGTAATTTTTGGATTTTTATTTAGATGATTTTTTGTTTTAAGTATATACATAGAAGAAAATATTCTGCAATTGTTGTCTGTTAAAAAATTAAAGAACATAGTTTTATAGTTTTGGACAAGATAACTGTTGGGATAAAGAATTAAAGTTGATGATGAAGTAAAATTTTTAACTTTGATTAAATGAAATTAATTTAGTAGAAAAATGTTCTTTGTTTTTTTCTTTTTACTTTTTCTTGCATTCTGATTTTTTTGTGTAGATAATTTCCTCAATTTCCTTAAACATTTTTGGAATTTTTCTGTAAATTATTATTATTTTTTAAATGTACTGTCAAACTTTTTATTTTTATCTTTATAGCTTCTTGAGGCTCTTGCAATTTCACTCGATGAGTTGTGGTCTTGCATACTGTTAGTGACTAGATAATATTACACAGTAGTACAGGGTATTATGTGTTCAGTGATATCTTGTTTGGTTATAAATGCAGACGATGAACACTAGGGGCAGTAGTGCAGTGTAATGTGATGTGATGGTGAAAGATACAGGAACTCATGAGAAGCCAAGACCGACACCAGGCTGTATAGTCTAGTGGTAGAGTGTCTGCTTTGCATGTAGGATTTAGGTGTTCAAATCCTTCTGTTACATTTATACTGCTCGATTTCAGAAACAGAATCATAAAACTCTCTTAATGTGCTATTTATATCAACATTGTTCAACAACAACAAAAATCAACTGCTAACATGAGAGCGATAGAGAACGAATATGAGCGAGAAGACGCCGCTGAATCTGCCGGGCTGAGACTGAGCCTTGCTCATCACTACAATGACAAAGTGTCTTATACTTGTCCTATTACTTGTATTAGCCATCAGCCCGGCTCACCCCAATCCCTGCACGTTACCCACACAGGAGAGCTTTAAGGAACTGCACAACTTACTTACCATGGTTAGTTCTAAGTCATCGATCTCGTATAATACGTAAGAAATCCGAGAAAATATGAAAAATTGCAAAAAAAAAAAAAGCCAAAGGTATTCATACACAGACAGAACTGAAATATGTGCCACAATATGAAAGAAACATGTAGAGAAATTCATGGATTTAAGGAGTTTTCCAGGTCTCTGATATTAACCCTTTTTTCGGCAAAGCCATTTTTAATTTTTTAATTTTCATTTTTTACTTCCCGACTGCCAAAAGCCATTTGTCAATTAACAGAGTGTTTTAGAGGGCTTCATTGTTGACGTCTAAATCGTACTTTGTAATGGTGTCATTTAATCTCCTGTCTGATGTACTGGGGAGCTGGAAAAAATTTCAGAGTGAGGTGGAATTAGAGAAAAACTGCTTTTGCGCCATTTTCTTATAGGATTCATTAATAAGGCGCTTACTGTGCAGCCAAAATTATCTTACCCTTTATTTATCAGGTCATTATGATTACGATGATAACAAATTTATAAAGAATTTATTATGTTTGATCACCTTAGCAAAAATCTAAACATAAAAATAAATAAAAAAAGTCTTACATTCTGAAATGCATAACTATTATTATATTTCCATATATAAAGCTGTATAAGATGTCTTAGATCCAGTTTTACTTTTTCTTTAAACCATTTCTGATATTTTGATCGCTTTTTCTTCAAATTTTTCATTTTCTTCAAAACAGTAAAAAAAATAGCGTTTTTGATATTGTAACATTTATTCTCAGTGTTTTTGCAATGTGGGACTGCGTGCTTGTTGTTGCTCATTTGGCTACCTTTTATTTTGGTGGTTAATTGCCTAATAAGGCTGCTTTTTTGAATCCACCATTTGTCTCTGTGATACTTGTGAGGTTTCTTGGCCCTACATGCTGACATTCCTCTTCAGTTTTCTTCTGTACATACTACGAGCGCTCAGTATGTGGATTATATGTAGTTACTTATTTATTAACCCTTTTGCTTCTATTTTTCTTGCTATTTCCACATATTTCTTGGGTGCACTTGACACATTATTCGGCACTTCTAGCACTTTGCACTTCCGGTCCTGATGGTGTATTTTGTGTTTTCAGAGCCCTGCCTGGAAGTCTCCTCCGCACATTGTATGCAGCCCCACCGCCTCTGCCAATGACACCGACATGGAGACAATGTATAATAACATCTCTAAGGTTTGTCGCTTTCCTTCTAACTACATCTGAAGACGGGATCATCCGTTATCTATTCCCACCTGGAAATCTTTCTCTTCTCTTTCAGATGAGACAAGCCGCTGTTGCCATCTTAGAATATTTCACCCAAATGCTTCAATTTCTGGGTGAACATTTTCATGAGCTCGGATATGATGAGCAAACATGGGGCAAGTTGGAGGAACTTTTACAAAACGAGACTGAGATCTTATCTTCTTGTGTAAGTCTTCTGTGTCAGCACTGTAGTAATGTATAGCATGAGCTCCCCATGTTACAGGTTACCTATAGATTTAATCTACGTATAAAGTTTCATCCTTGTATTCATGATTCTGTGGGCTCCAGAGCTGAAATCTCTCGAGAACTTAAATTTTCTCCCACAGGCCATGAGTATCACATAAATCTACATTATTTATCTCTAAACAACTTTTTGTTTCTTGATTTTTTAGGTCCAAAGCCAGAGAAAGAGAGCTGTGGATATGAGGATTCAGCGGGAAATAGTCCGTTTCTTTGATAACATACGGTACAAACTGAGAAATAAGGTAAAAAGTCTGTAGATAAGGACATCATGTTCTCACCTCCACAGGGGGCATTAACATATTTTTATATTATTTTAGAATGATGATGTCTGCACACTTACAATGATTGGTCAACAGATGAAGAAAATTCTACAATTGACATCACAACTCTCCTCCCGCATGTAAAAGTCGCTCAGGAAACGATAAATTTTTTTTTAGAAATGGACTTTTACTTCTTAAGGACAAATCATTGATTGTAATGTCAATCTGTATTTCCTTAGTCCAGACAGCAGCACAATATGGGGTATCTCTGCCCCTGTGTGTTGTTTAGGACAGGTGGAACCTTTAATTAGCACCAAAAAGGTGCCTCCTACTAGCCCTATAAGAGGGCACAAGAGACCTCCCTCCACTGTGTAAATTATAAAGTAACAGGAAACAAGCTTCTAGGGAGGGAAGCCTTGTGCTGCTGTCTGGACTAAGGGAATACAGATTGACATTACAATCAACGATTCCCCTTACGTCCGACAGCAGCACAATTTGGGGAGATAGCAAGTAATTCCCCTAGGGAGGGTTTCCTCGCCTTACAACATCAAGGACTGACTGACCAAAGGCAGTTGTCTGGAAACTGCGGATGTCCAATGATAATGTTTAACAAAAGGTCAACTGAGATGACTATGATGCAGCTGCACAAATCTGGCCCAATGGTAAGGACCGATACTCAGCCAAAGAAGTCGACAACCCAGGTCGAGTGGCCGTAGAAAGACTGGAGGCAATAACTCCTGAATAAGAAAGGAAGACTTAATTGTCTCCTTGATCCATGTGGATAGAGTAGGCTTGGAAGGCTTGAGGCCTCTGTCTTTACCCTGCATATCAATTAATAGGCTTTCAGCCTTCTTAAGCGGTTGAGTGTGGAATAGGTAAATCCACAGACACCTTACCACATCTAAGGTGTTGAGCTTTTCTTCCTCCTCAGAGGTTGGAGAGGGGAAAACACAGGTAACGAAATTAGCTGATTGCTATTATAGTATGAGGGGACCTTAGGGATAAATCCAGGCAAACCTAAGGTGCACCCTATCTGCAAAAACAAAATGTACGGTTCTCTAGAAGAGAGGGCCTGGAGTACCCCTACTCTTTGGCAGATATAATAGCCAACAAAAAAGTGGTTTTGTAGGCTAAATATTTTATCTCCGTAGTCTCCAAGGGTCCAAATGGAGGACCGCACAGGCCTGTAATGACTACCGCAAGGTCCCACTGGGGATGATACTGATGGCTTTAGCCTCATTGCCCCTTTAAGGAACCTTGCAACCAGAGGATCCTGAGACAGACGTCTGTTCAAATGAGCGGAGAGGGCCGCAATCTGCACTTTCAAAGTGGCAGGGGCAAGGCCCATATCCAAACCGTCCTGAAGAAAATATCAGCCGTTGAAGGTTCTAGATTATTAATACCCTTCTTGGAGCACCACTCCATGAAAATCTTGGCTGTCCTCTGGTAGTTCTTATTGGTAGATTCTGCTCTTGCAGAAGAAAGGGTCTTCAGGATGGCCTCTGACAGTCCTCTATCCTGCTGTAGGGACTGCTCAACCTCCAGGCTGTCAGGTTGAATCTCCAGAGATCCTGGCACTTCAGAGATCCTTGGGAAACCAGGTTCTGGATGGGGGGAAGCCTCCAATATATCCCTCGACTCATCTCCATGAGTTGGGAAAAACCAAGCTCTTTTTGGCCAGAATGGAATGATGGCTATCACAGAGACTTGGTCCTGTCTGATTTTCATTAATACCTTTGGTATTATTGGAATTGGAGGGAAGATGTATGCCAGCCTGGACCTCCAAGGGAAGGACAGGGCATCCACTGCCAAGGGATTGTCCTCCTGGTAAAGGGAACAGAACTTCTCCACCTTGGCGTTGAGTCGGGTTGCCATGAGGTCTATTTCTGGAAGACCCCTGTTCAGGGTAATCTGATGAAAGACTTCTGGATTGAGTGACCGTTCTCCTGATACGGCATAACCCCGACTCAACCGATCCGCTGCTATGTTCAGGGAGCCCTTGATGTGAACTGTGGATAAATGGGTTAGATTTTTCTCTGCCCATGTAAATATCAGATCTGCCTCCCTGAGGAGGGTTGGTGATCTGGTGCCTCCCTGTCTGTTCATGTACAGCACTGTGGTCATGTTGTCTGACCGGATTTTGACTGCTCTTCCCCTGGGAAGAGGCAAGCAATAGAGTAAGGCACGATATACGGCTCTGAGCTCCTTCCAGTTGGACGAGGTCCGTTTTTCAGGAGCGCTCCAGACTCCCTTTATGGAGTTTTCGTCCAATGGGCTCCCCATCCCGAGAGGGATGCATCTGTAGTCAACAGGGTCCAAGAAGGTTGGACCGTGGACCTTCCGTCTTTCAGGTGCAACCACCACTTGAGGGAAAAAGACAGGTCCTAGAGGAGAGTCGAATCTTCTTGCTGAATGTAAGAAGGGAGCGATCCCAAGCCTCTAGTAACTCCTTCTGGAGGGGACATAAGTGCCACAAGGCCCATGGGACTGCCTCCACTGAGGAAGACATCAAGCCCAGGATCTTCATCAATGTTCTGATGGAGGCTATCGGCTTTTTGAAGAGGTGCCGGACTGCTGCAACCAGCTTCTCCTTCCTTGCTGGTGTCAAGGAGATTTGCAGGCGGACTGAATCTAGGGCTCCCTTGTGAATGTACTCTCGGATGAAGCATTCCAGGGAGGCTGCGAGTTAACACAAACCGATCCTGAGGAGGACGGAGGAACTTGATTGCATAACCTCTTTGGATTACCTACCAGACCCATGGATCTCGAATTTTTTCCTGCCCGCAGTTGAGAAAGTGGGAGACACGACCTCTGACAGGAATCTCGGTCACAGGAAAATTGCTTCTGATGTCAAAAGCTAGGCTTGACTTTTTTATCATCAGACTTCGGAATCTCCGGCCGGCACCTCTAGAGGAATAACTAGAGCCTCTCTGGACTGCCTTCCACGATGAGGCGGATAGCCTCTACCACGGCCAGAGCCAGACCTATCTCTGAAGGCCTGGGGTAAAGTTTTACCCTTCTTGTCGGCCAAGCCCTCTAGGATCTCGTCTAGGGCACAGCCAAAGACTCTACCCGGCTCAAAGGGTAATGCGCACAAATTATACTTTGAGGGGAACACATCTCTCCAAGGTTTTAACCATAGAGGTCTTCCTGCTGCAGTGTTCTTGGTAAGTGCCAGGGATTTGGCCGCCAGCCTTAATTGATGGTGGGAGGCTTCCGTTAAATATTCAGCTGCTAAGGAAACTGAGCCTAGAAACCCTAGCAGCTCGTCTCTGGAGACTCCAGAGTCGGTCACTTTCGAGGTGGACCAGGTCAGTACATAATTTGGCTGACACTTCACAGGACGCAACCGCCACAGCGGTCTTGGGCGAGGCAGCTGAATAAGCCTTATTGAAGGTATTGTCGAAGCGCCTGCCATGGCGTCGTGCAGATTTGCTCCATCATCTGATGGTACCTTAGTGCGACAGGACAGTTTAGCCACCGCCATATCCACCTTGGGAGGAGGACCCCATTGATCCCATTGAGCAACTGGGAATAAAGCGCTGAACCTCCTAGGAACCACAAGAGGTTTTTCAGGACTTCTCCACTCTGAGGACATTAATTTTTGTAATGTCTGGTCCACTTGGAAGACCCTAGGCCCTCTATAGGTGGACGCGGAGGCTTCCCCGTCAACATCACGATCCTTAGACCGGATGGACTTCAGCAGCCGGCTTAATTTTTCGAGTGGAAGCACGGCCTGCTGGGATCTTCAGTGGAATCGTCAGATGAGAGTGTCTTGTCCACTATCTGATAATCTTCATCAGAGATCCGTAAGGAAGATTGTCTCTCAATCTGCGGTCTCTTGGCAAACTGGGCGATGGAAGAACGAATCTCCTTTAAGAGACTCCTCATATAGTCCTTTACCCAAGTAACAACCTCTTATAGAAGGTACTTCCGGCGGAGGTCCGCGACACTGGTGACAGCGGGTAAAATCATAGCCGTCAGGTAAAGGGGTATTGCAATCCAAACACATTAGGTGTTTCAAGCTTAGAGGAATTTTTCCTCCTAAGCGCATCGCCATTATGTGATGCAGAAGATGACATCTGAAACATCAAACAGCCACATGACACTGAAACAGGGAAGATCGCCAAGCATCGCATAAAAAACCCAAGGGGTACCTCTTTTTTTTTTGTTTTTTTTTTGAATCGGTCACTTGAAGAGAGAAAAAAAAACGTCAGAAAAAAAACAGCCACCGCAACCCGCAGCAGAGGAGCTAGAAACCACTCACTCAACAAATAAAGGACTGCATTCAGACCTTTTAAATGTAATCCAGCAGCGAGGGGAGGAAGCCAACAAAGAAACATTTATACAGCACCAAAACAAGTCAAACACCATAATGGAACATAGAGGAGCATAAGCCTAAGCCAGAGGCTCAAAATACAAGCAGCAAAAATCAATTCTATATTTTGCCTTTAAATTTTAAATTTCCAAACTTACCACACTTTTTCCGAGAAAACCGGAAGTAGGGCGCGGTGGTGCGCAAAGGCTTCCTTCCCCTGAGAACATGGGACTGGAGAAAAGTTCTGGCCGAGGAGGTTCCCCACTTACTTCCGGGATCGGGCTGCCTGCAGATGGATGCCGGATAACGCTGCGCTGCGGGGCGAAGGCCCGAAGGACCGGAGGTTTTTTCTTTGGGACCGAGGTACCCCAAAAAGGTAAGCCAGGAGTAAATAAAACCCCTAGCAACGGGAGGTCACAAGAGACCTCCGTCCACCTGTTCCACACAGGACAGAAAAAAACACAGTGGAGGGAGGTCTCTTGTGCCCTCTTATAGGGCTAGTAAGAGGCACCTTTTTGGTGCTAATTAAAGGTTCCACCTGTCCTAAACAACACACAGGGGCAGAGATACTCCATATTATGCTGCTGTCGGACGTAAGGGGAATCTAATTTTGGTCTTTTGAGCAGGAGAATTTTTTTTCACCTTTAAGTTTCTCACTTGTCATTTGTAATATAATTTTTTTATTGTAATATTATATTTTAGTTGTTATTTTTGGATCATAATATGTTAGTATTTTATTTAGATGATTTTTTTTTTGTTTTAGGCTTATACATAGAAGAAAATATTCTGTAATTGTTGTCTGTTAAAAAAGATAAAGAGCATAGTTTTATAGTTTTATAGTTTGGGAGAAGATAACTGTTGGGATGTAGAATTAATGTTAATGATGAAATAAATTTTTTAACTTTGACTAAATAAAATTAAATTCATTAGAAAAAAAGGTTGTTTATATTTCTTTTACTCTTTCTTGCATTCTGATTTTTTTTGTGTAGATAATTTCCTCAATTTCTTTAAATAGATTTATCCACGAATGGAACTTTTCTGAAAATTATTATTATTTTCTAATGTACTGTCAAACTTTTTATTTTTCTGTTTATAGCTACTTGAGGCTCTTGCAATTTCACTCGATGAGTTGTGGTCTTGTATACTGTAAGTGACTAGACAATATTACACAGTAGTACAGGTTATTATGTGTTCAGTGATATCTTGTTTGGTTATAAATGCAGACGATGAACACTAGGGGCAATAGTGTGGTGTCATCTGATGTGATGATGAAAGATACAGGAACTCATGAGAAGCACAGATCGACGCAAGGCTGTATAGTCTAGTGGTAGAGCGTCTGCTTTGCATGTAGCATTCAGGTGTTCAAATCCTTCTGTTACATTTATACTGCTCGATTTCAGAAACAGAACCATAAAACTCTCTTAATGTGCTATTTATATCAACGTTGTTCAACAACAACAAAAATCCACTGCTAATATGGGCACTATAGATAATGTATATGAGCGAGAAGACGCCGCTGAATCTGTTGGGCTGAGACTGAGCCTTACTCATCAGTACAATGACAAAGTGTCTTATACTTGTCCTATTACTTGTATTAGTCGTCAGCCCGGCTCACCCCCATCCCTGCACGTTACTGTAAAATAGTGTCCGTTAATTGTAAAATACTTTACAATTTAATGAAATCCTTACTCACATGTTGACCCATAAGGTAACATTATTGGAGGACTCAGCTTCTTATAAAACTTGGAGATTTATTGAAGCCTTCATGGAAAAACAGATACATGGAAAACTTCCAGCATAACAGAAACATCAGTCAATGTCTTACATCATAGGAGAAATTCAGAGTTAGGTTTCTTCAAGATGATTCTCTTCCAGACATCTTGGCTCATGCTTATTCATCAATGTGTGTTGGTCTTCTGTAGGACAATTCTGCCATCCTTCCAAGGTCTCAGAGGAAGTAGACAGGTCGGAAGAGAGAGACACCCAAAGTGAGAGACAGAGACCCAGACATGTGTGTCTGTCAATCATTTATATTCATGAGAGGGGGTGTTTCCCACCATCCTTATACTTTCTACTACTGTATTTGGACAATACTAAAATAGTGTACCCAAACCGCACCCATGCACCATGAGTTTTGTCAGCAGAATACACTTAACCCTTAAAGGTCTTGAATATTGCAGTCAAATATTATTTAACATTTCCCCCTCTTGAGGGTGATATACATCTGTTTGAACCCTCAAGATACATATCATTAGACAATATTCATTAGACAATATTCATTAGACTACATCTTCTTTCTTCTTTTTGAATACTAGAACTTAATTTTCATAAATAAATTAATTGTCCATATAACAATAATTTTATCAAATTGCAATGAATTATGACATTAATAAATGTTATGGTAAACCGTGATTAAATAGGAAAATGATTTGATATACTAACTAAACTAGACTTCTAGTCTTCTTTCATCGTCTTCTTCTGGTCATCTTCTTCCGTCATAATAGAAGGTTTAACACAAATGTTCATTGTTGAAGGTTTTGACTTGTTAACGTAAAGTTCTTTAGTTTATAGATTTCCGTCATGTTGTGCAGATATTATCACATTGTCCAATAAAGTTCATATTATGAAGATATTGATATAGCAACACAGTCCATATATTAAGTATGTATTCCTTCTGATAACTTTGTCATCAGACACAGACTGTAGTGAAATTCTTCTTCACCTTGACCACTTGTCAGTTGTGGAGCAACTGTGACACTTCTGAGGCAGCACTGCAAAGTGTTAATTTTGACACGCATCTTTGCTGCTTTGTCACTTCAGTTCATTTATTATTAACAGTCTAATATATAGAATAAGGTGGGTCTGGGAGGGGCTTAAGTCAATTTCGGGTCATAAACAGTCGGTCTGCCAGATTGAGGCAGATGTTAACTGGCTTAATGAACTAAACCTATTCTTCAACAGATTTGATCACACACCAGCTCCTCCCACCCCAGAATGTCCTTCAGCTCCCCTCACCACAATGACTTCACCCCATTCACCCCATGTGGCTACTTCCCAACAGACCAGTAAATCCAGAAATCTGTCTTTATCTGACCACAATCTGACCTTCACACGGGCCCAGGTGAGGAAGGAGATGAAAAAGATCAAGGCGAGGAAAGCCGCAGGGCCAGATGACATCAGTGCAAGGCTAATTAAGACTTGTGGGGACCAGCTGTGTGGTATAATTACATATATGTATAATATGAGCCTGAGGCAGGAAATAGTCCCTGAATTATGGAAATCTTCTTGTGTGGTACCAGTTCCAAAGAAACCTCACCCTATGGACCTCAACGACTACAGACCTGTAGCACTGACATCCCACTTGATGAAGATCTTAGAGAGATTGGTTCTCACACATCTTCGCCCTCTAGTGAGCCCCGCTATGGACCCTCTCCAGTTTGCTTATCAACCGGGCATTGGGGTAGATGATGCCATCATCCACCTTCTGCACAGGGCTCTGTCTCACCTGGAAAAACCAGGGAACACGGTGAGAATAATGTTCTTTGATTTCTCCAGTGCTTTTAACACCATACAGCCCAGGTTACTGAGAGACAAGCTGGGCCTTGCTGGAGTGGACCACCACCTCTCCAACTGGATCCTAGACTACCTCACAAATCGACCTCAATACGTGAGAGCCCAAGACTGTGTGTCAGGTACCGTGATCTGTAATACGGGGGCACCTCAGGGTACGGTTCTCGCCCCTTTCCTCTTCACACTGTACACTGCTGATTTTAGGTGCAACTCATCCAGCTGCTACCTACAGAAGTATTCTGACGACTCTGCAATAGTAGGCCTCATCACAGACGATGATGACAAGGAGTACAGAGAACTGAACCGTTTTTTTGTGGACTGGTGCCACCAGAACCACCTGAAGATTAACGCGGGGAAGACCAAGGAGATGGTGGTGGACTTCCGTAAAGGCAGATGCCCTCCAAATCCAGTGGACATCCTGGGGACGGGCATCGAGATTGTGAACACCTATAAGTACCTGGGTTTGCTCCTTAATAATAAGCTGGACTGGGCAGATCATATGGAGGCCCTGTACAGGAAGGGCCACAGCAGGCTCTACCTGCTTAGGAAGCTGAGAGCCTTTGGAATCCGGGGGGCACTTCTTAGGACTTTCTTCAACTCAGTAGTGGCATCAGCCATCTTCTTTGGAGTGGCCTGCTGGGGGAGCAGTATATCAACCAGGGACAGAAAGAAACTTGACAAGCTGATTAGAAGGGCCAGCTCTGTCCTGGGGAGCCCACTGGACCCAGTGCAGGTGGTGGGTGACAGAAGGATACTGTCCGTGGTGAGCTCCATGCAGAAGAAGAAGTCCCATCCCATGCATGAGACTGTGATAGCGCTGGGTAGTACTGTCAGTGACCGACTGCTCCACCCTAGGTGTGAGAAGGAGCGCTATCGGAAGTCTTTCCTCCCCACCGCGGTTAGGCTGTACAACCAACACCGACCTAAGCGGAGATCATTACATACAGAGAACTGAAATATCTCTCTGCCTGTTATATCCCCCCCCTCCTCTGCTACGTCCTATCTGTCTGTCTGCTATTAATGTAATGCCTCTCACATTGGAACATTCCTGTACATGTTGTATTTGTATTTGTATCTGCTTATCTTATCTTTGCTGCTGTAACACACTGAATTTCCCCACTGTGGGACTATTATTATTATTATTATTATTATTATTATTATTATTATTATTATTATTATTATATATGTAGTAGGGTTCATTATCCATTACCCTTTTGCTTACCAAGCAACTTTCCTTGAAGTTTTGCAGTTGATGGGACTCCATAAGAATGTTGATGAACAGTCTTTATAACTCAGTCCAATTATCATCAATATTTCCAAACTCCAGTAATAATTTTCATCAGTAACTGTTAAATTATGAACACAATCCTTGGCATAGGCTTACGTGTATAGCTGTTATACCTTTAAGTTGTTTCTTTCTGTACATCTTTTCCTTCTTGTAACTGTCAGTCTTTTATTAATATTTGATATCAAACTTTATCATAATCATGGACTTGATTGAAGATAAATTTCCCTATGCCTAATACTCAACCAACTAGGTGACTTACTACCTTATGATATCACAGTGTACCATATCATTTCATAATAATAATTATCATTTTTATATTCCAAATATTAATATGATAATAACAATTATTGATATTCATATTTTATCAAATGATCACACAATACTCCTTTGGATACAATAATACATACATACATATATATATATATATATATATATATATATATATATATATATATACATCTATGCTATACATATCAACATATATATACTTTAGTTCACTTGTGATGACAAATTGCAACATAATCTTGAAACATAATGTGATTTCATTATTAATTACCATTTTATAAAGAATCACAATATTTATTCTTTGATTATAACTTAGCATAAATATACTAAACATCAATATGTTCCAATATGAATGTGTTATCATACTTAATCATAAATTTTAACATACAATCACTTTGCTATCCTTTTTAATATAGAAATACCTTTATATTTTATTAAATATTATTGTGCTCTTTATTTAAAACAGGATATTCAACTTTATTCATTTAGTAAAAAAAATATATGAATACCACATCTTACAGTTGCTTTGTCCTTTTTTTTAACAACTGGCTCTTCACAGAAAACTGTGACCTTTAACCTTTTAAATACCATCACTCCAAGCATAGTATAAACTGACACTTGCAAAAAGTGACCAACTTTTGACTCTGCTCAGAATCAAATTTAATCCTTTTACCTAGTTAAATGTGTATATTTTTGTGTAATGATTGTATATATGTAAACACATTAAACAACATATGAAATAAGTATTATAAAACATAAATATTCCAAAATATGTCACATTCTATAATCAGAAGTTTGCAAAATAAACCAAGAATATATCTCTTGATATAACTTCTCTTTGATCTTAATATTAATTGTCCTTTCATAAAGAAGATCATTTACATATAAGACAATTATATTTTCCCAATGTTTATAGGTGATTAATATATGTGTATGTGTACCTTTGTAAGAATACATAACCAGTGATACAATAAGATAATCCTTGTTATAGATCATGTCCAGCTTTACACACTATGAATAATATATTTATCTTTCCTTGATAAAATTACCCCAATAAACCTTTGTCATTTTAACCAAATATATCGGAAAGCTATCTGTATTATCTTTGTGAAAAGCTAATTTTTTTTTTTTTTTACTATCTAAATATTCATGAACAAAGATGTACTACATGTCTTAGCAGCTGTCACTTACACTCAAACCTCATGTGTGCTTCTGTAGCTTTAAGAACATATGAGTTTCCTTTGATGTATCTCAAATATATCTGCTATTTCCCAATGAACATTCAATATAATGGATCACATAGAACAAAAAATAAATATAGACGTCTTTAGATGTGTTATACTTTTTCCTTGGATGCATCCTGGTTTTTCTTAGGCCTATCTCTAACATATTACAGAACTGCAGTTAACATAAATACATGACATCAACACCTACACTACAATGGACCCAACAAGATCACGTCACCATTTGTTCCTTGTCAATCAACTGACCACACTAAGTCACACTGATGCTTTCAGAGTTGCATGCACTTACACAAAGAAAAACTACATGCATATTGTATGTGGACTTATTTTCCTTTACTATGCATTGCTATTAGTCACACCATATTAATCTGTTTATCAAATTAATTGTTAGACAATTCATGCATATATTGGGCTATAATGAAAAATTGATGAGTGATTCAACTGTTGCTTTTTCATATATGAAATATCTAAGGAGAAAAATAGATAGAAATTTAGCAAAAAATCAAATTGATATGCTAACAATTTTAACCAATGGAAAAGTTTACTTTCTTGACTTCTAATACTATATGATCATATTATATATATATATATATATATTTGTTTTGCACATTCTCTGTATCCAGAGTGGGATGTAAGCAAAATATATATATATCACCACTTAACTTGACACTCATGTATATATGTATATTATAATATGATGCATACATATAGTATTATTATCAATATCAGAATCAGGACTAATTTATAAACATCATCATAACTATCTGAATTATACCTGATCATTCTAATTTCTCCTCATATGAAAGATCTTTCTACAGCCTGAATAGTAAAATGATGCCAATAGACAGTCGTTAATATAGCAATATTTTTAAGCTCGACCCATAACCTTCCTGTCAATAACATCCACTAATAGGTTGAGTAATGTTCTGCCATTTAGATATTCTAAGCTTTCTGACATTTTTCTGTTCTGAAATAGATCAGATGTCAAGGAAGGGTTGCTATGACAGTCTAACATTTTGGGAACATCTGTTACTCTGTCAGGATTGCTATTTTGTACATTCTTTCCTATGTGACTGACTCTATCAATAGCTTTGAATGGCTGAGTGGTTGACATTTGCTTATTTACAACTGATAATGGGATCTTTATGAATGGAACTTCTTTCATGACAAATGGCTTATATGCAACGTGTAATTTCCTACGTTTCTCATAGATTTCCTCACTTTTCTTTCTATGAATAGGTGACACTGTAATCTGATTTGACAGATTTCTTTTAGGTGGCTTTATTCTTTGATTTGTCCCTGTTTGTCTTACATTTGTCATCTGTCTCTGATGTCTTCTGGCCATGTCCAGTAAACTAACAGCTTCAAATAAAGACTTTTTATCTGATGCAATAGCGAGAGTGACTGGATCCAGAAATCTGAATTTCTTCACAAAAGTTCTCACCATCGCTTGAGAGTTGACTTTTCTAACCACAGCCTTATAAGTCCTCTCAAATCTAGACATAACTGAATATGTAGATTCAGCTCTGCCAATTTTTATTTCATTCAGAATTTCAGATGTTGGAATGCTGTCACCTGTAGTACACCAAATTAATTTCTTTAATCGGTCTACATCACTGTCCTGTAACCATTCATTTGACTCATTGTCATACGACATCTTTGCTGATAGACATCTTGCAAAGTTTGCAGGAAGCCAAGTTCTAAATAAGAGATTTCTCTCTTCCGTAGATAGATCAAGCTTATCTGCATAACTTTCAAAAATTTCTGAGTTTCTACACACATGGATATTTACATCATATGTGGGAATGTCCTTACTCAGATTGGTCAAATGTCTCTGCAACTTTATTTTCAGCTTAGTTTCTTTATTTTGTAATTCCTTATATACTGACATCTCTGCGTCTGTGCTATTATTATGGCCATCCTGAGTCTTTACAGGCTCCATTTGTTCACTAGCCTGTGACGAGCTATCTGTGCTCATTAGAGTCACATGACACTTCATGTCAGCATGCTGAAATTCCTGTGAATCTGTTTGAACAGCTGTCTCTTGTGTATTAACAGAAATTACATTGTAGACTTCTTCCTCTGGTAACTTTTCTGATATAATCTTATGGAATACTTTAACCATATGCATAATATTCCTTAACTTCTCTTTCTCTTTTATAACACACAATGATTTCTTAGTTTCTATGATAGAATTTGCTTGTGCACACTGTGCATACAAGTTCTTCCATATATTCTGTAACCTTTCACTAGGCACAAACTTAAACTCTAAGTTACACTTTTTAGACAACGACTGTATAATTTCCATAATTAAATGTAAAATTTTTACTTACAACCGTAGAAAACCGTCACCTTGTAACTTGTAGCTTCTCCTTGGAACAACTGGTTCCTTTCATCAGCACGTCTCAGTACGCCTGGCATCTGTAGTCCTCCTTTATTGCTTGTAGTGTCAGAGCAAAAAATTTTCTGTTCCTCACAAGCTTTACTCACACAGACTTCCATCTGTAGAGGTTACTGGAACACGTGCAACTTTCAGGTGTAAGCATATTTCATTCATCTAGGTAATTTTCGAAATTTCCTGAAGCTTGCAATATAAAACGTGCAAAATACTATCTCTTCCCCCTCTTGCAAGTAGAAGGAATGAGAAAAAACAGGTAAAAAATCGACTGGGCTGCCTCTCCAATGTAAAATAGTGTCCGTTAATTGTAAAATACTTTACAATTTAATGAAATCCTTACTCACGTGTTGACCCATAAGGTAACATTATTGGAGGACTCAGCTTCTTATAAAACGTGGAGATTTATTGAAGCCTTCATGGAAAAACAGATACATGGAAAACTTCCAGCATAACAGAAACATCGGTCAATGTCTTACATCATAGGAGAAGTTCAGGGTTAGGTTTCTTCAAGATGGTTCTCTTGCAGACATCTTGGCTCATGCTTATTCATCAATGTGTGTTGGTCTTCTGTAGGACAATTCTGCCATTCTTCCAAGGTCTCAGAGGAAGTAGACAGGTTGGAAGAGAGAGACACCCAAAGTGAGAGACAGAGACCCAGACATGTGTGTCTGTCAATCATTTATATTCATGAGAGGGGGTGTTTCCCACCATCCTTATACTTTCTACTACTGTATTTGGACAATACTAAAATAGTGTATCCAAACCACACCCATGCACCATGAGTTTTGTCAGCAGAATACACTTAACCCTTAAAGGTCTTGAATATTGCAGTCAAATATTATTTAACAGTTACCCACACAGGAGAGCTTTAAGGAACTGCACAACTTACTTACCATGGTTAGTTCTAAGTCATCGATCTCGTATAATATGTAAGAAATCCGAGAAAATATGAAACATTGCAAAAAAAAACAAAAGCCAAAGATATTCATACACAGACAGAACTGAAATATGTGCCACAATATAAAAGAAACATGTAGAGAAATTCATGGATTTAAGGAGTTTTCCAGGTCTCTGATATTAACACTTTTTCGGCAAAGACATTTTTAATTTTTTCATTTTCGTTTTTTACTTCCCATCTGCCAAAAGCCATTTTTCCGCTAATAAAGTTGTATGAGGGCTTAATTGTTGAAGTCTAAATTGTACTTTAGTAGTATAATGTTGTACCGTGTTAGCCATTGAAAGTAGTGGAAGAGTGAAGAAATCAGGCGATACCTTTTAGAGGCTAACTGAGTATATTTATAAGTAAGCTTTCAGGAGTACTCGCTCCCTTCATCAGACATGGTGTGATACAAGAACTGAAAATTAACAGATTTTTATACACATGGTTTTCAAAGCATTTTAGAGTCCTTAAAAAAATTGCAATCTAAGTAGAGAAGTTATTTACAACAGGTCAAAAAAAAAAAAAAAAAAAAAAAAAAAAGTCTGTTTTTTTTTTTTTTTTTTTTTTTTTTTGACCTGTTGTAAATAACTTCTCTACTTAGATTGCAATTTTTTTAAGGACTCTAAAATGCTTTGAAAACCATGTGTATAAAAATCTGTTAATTTTCAGTTCTTGTATCACACCATGTCTGATGAAGGGAGCGAGTACTCCTGAAAGCTTACTTATAAATATACTCAGTTAGCCTCTAAAAGGTATCGCCTGATTTCTTCACTCTTCCACTAAATTGTACTTTGTAATGGTGTCATTTAATCTCCTGTCTGATGTACTGGGGAGCTGGAAAAACATTCAGAATGAGGTGGAATTAGAGAAAAACTGCATTTGTGCCATTTTCTTATAGGATTCGTTAATAAGGCGCTCACTGTGCAGCCAAAATTATCGTACCCTTTATTCATCAGGTCATTATGATTACGACGATATCAAATTTATTAAGATTTTGTTATGTTTGATCACCTTAGCAAAAATCTAAACTTAAAAATAAATAAAAAAAAGTCTTACATTCTGATACGCATAGCTATTATTATATTTCTATATACAAAGATGTATAAGTGTCTTATTCTATTGCGGAGAAAGTTCTACTTTTTCTTTATACCACTTTGGGGAATTTCTGATATTTTGATCATTTTTTAGTCAAATGTTTTGGGGATTCAAAATGGCGAAAAAAACAGCTATTTTGCCATTTTGATTTTTTTCTGTTATAACATTTGCCGCATTGGAAAAATATTTTTGTAGTTTGGGCACGGAGATGTCTAATGTGTTTTTTTGTCTTTTTCCAATTCATAGTTCAGGAAAACAACTTTAGGATAAGGCCCTACACAGGGAATCACTGCAAAAAAAATGCTGCAAAAAGATTGTGGCGGAAACGCATCCTGTTTTTTATCAACAGTGTTTTTAATAGAAAGTCTGTGTTTTTTAAATCACAGCATTTCCGCTGCAAATTTTTTTCTGCAATGTGTGGATGGGATTAGCCAGATTCCCATCCATTTTGCAGGTACTGTAAAATGTCACAGTTTTTTGCCATGACGTTTCCGCTGCAGCCAAAACGCTGCGTTTTCTCAATGTGGGGCCCCGGCCTTATTTTGAGGCCACACATTATGTAAAAGCTGCGTGCTTGTTGTTGCACATTTGGCTACTTTTTATTTTGGTGGTAAAGCACCTAATACGGCTCCATTTGGACTCCGCCATTTGGCTCGGTGATACTTGTGAGGTTTCTTGGCCCTACATGCTGACATTCCTCTTCAGCTTTCTTCTGTACATACTACGAGCGCTCAGTATGTGGATTATATGTAGTTACTTATTTATTAACCCTTTTGCTTCTATTTTTCTTGCTATTTCCACATATTTTTGGGGTGGACTTGACACATTATTTGGCACTTCTAGCACTTTGCACTTCCAGTCCTGATGGTGTATTTTGTGTTTTCAGAGCCCTGCCTGGAAGTCTCCTCCGCACATTGTATGCAGCCCCACCGCCTCCGCCAATTACACCGACATGGAGACAATGTATAATAACATCTCTAAGGTTTGTCGCTTTCCTCCTTACTACATCTGAAGACGGGATCATCCGTTATCTATTCCCAGTAGAAAATCTTTCTCTTCTCTTTCAGATGAGACAAGCCGCTGTCACCAACCTAGAATTTTTCAAACAAATGATTCAATTTCTGGGTGAACATTTTCATGAGCTCGAATATAATGAGCAAACCTGGGGCAAGATGGAAGAACTTTTACAAAGCCAGATTGAGATCTTATCTCCTTGTGTAAGTCTTCTGTGTCAGCATTGTAGTAATGTATAGCATGAGCTCCCCATGTTACAGGTTACCTATAGATTTAATCTACATATAAAGTTTCATCCTTGTATTCATGATTCTGTGGGCTCCAGAGCTGAAATCTCTCAAAAACTAAAATTTTCTCCCACAGACCATGAGTATCACATAAATCTACATTATTTATCTCTAAACAACTTTTTGTTTCTTGATTTTTCAGGTCCAAAGCCAGAGAAAGAGAGCTGCGGATATGAGGATTCAGCGGGAAATAGTCCATTTCTTTGATAACATACGGTACAAGCTGAGAAATAAAGTAAAAAGTCTTTAGATAAGGACAATACACATCATGTTCTCACCTCCGCAGGGGGCAATGACTTATTTCTATCTTATTTTAGAATGATGACGTCTGCGCACTTACAATGATTGGTCAACAGATGAAGAAACTCCTATAATTGACATCACAACTCTCCTCCCGCATGTAAAAGGAAAAGAATAATTTTACTTAGAAATGGACTTTCACTAGTTAATGACAAATCTAATTTTGGTCTTTTGATCAGGAATTTTTTTTTCACCTTTAATTTTTCTTATTTGTCATTTCTAAGTTTTTAATATCATACATAGACATTTGAAATATTATTTTACTATTGGAATATTATATTTTAGTTGTCATTTTTAGATTTTTATTTAGATGATTTTTTTGTTTTAAGCATATACATAGAAGAAAATATTCTGTAATTGTTGTCTGTTAAAAAAATTAATGAACATAGTTTTATAGTTTTGGACAAGATAACTGTTGGGATATAGAATTAATGTTGATGATGAAAGAAAATTTTTTACTTTGATTAAATAAAATTAATTCATTAGAAAAAGTTTCTTTGTTTTTTTCGTTTCACTTTTTCTTGCATTCTGCTTTTTCTTTTTGTGTAGATAATTTCCTCAATTTCCTTAAACATTTTTGGAATATTTCTGTAGAGTATTATTATTATTTTTCTAATGTACTGTCAAACTTTTATTTTTATGTTTATAGCTATTTGAGGCTCTTGCAATTTCACTCGATGAGTTGTGGTCTTGTATACTGTAAGTGACTAGATAATATTACACAGTAGTACAGGTTATTATGTGTTCAGTGATATCTTTTTTGGGTATAAATGCAGATGTTGAACACTAGGGGCAGTAGTGCGGTGTAATCTGATGTGATGGTGAAAGATACAGCAACTCATGAGGTGCTGAGACCAACACCAGGCTGAATAGTCTAGTGGTAGAGCGTCTGCTTTGCATGTAGGATTTAGGTGTTTAAATCCTTCTGTTACATTTATACTGCTTGATTTCAGAAACAGAATCATAAAACTCTCTTAATGTGCTATTTATATCAACGCTGATCAACAACAACAACAATCCACTACTAACATGAGAGCGATAGACAATAAATATGAGTGAGAAGACGCCGCTGAATCTGCCGGGCTGAGACTGAGCCTTACTCATCACTACAATGACAAAGTGTCTTATACTTGTCCTATTACTTGTATTAGCCATCAGCCCCTCTCACCCCAATCCCTGCACGTTACCCACACAGGAGAGCTGTAAGGAACTGAACAACTTACTTACCATGGTTAGTTCTAAGTCATCGATCTCGTATAATATGTAAGAAATCCGAGAAAATATGAAACATTGCAAAAAAAAAAAAAAAAGCCAAAGATATTCATACACAGACAGAAGAGAAATATGTGCCACAATATCAAAGAAACCTGTAGAGAAATTCATGGATTTAAGGAGTTTTCCAGGTCTCTGATATTAACCCTTTTTCGGCAAAGCTATTTTTCATTTTTCATTTTCGTTTTTTACTTCCCGCCTGCCAAAGCCATTTTTCAATTAACAGAGTGGTATGAGGGCTTCATTGTTGAAGTCTTAATCGTACTTTGTAATGGTGTCATTTAATCTCCTTTCTGATGTACTGGGGAGCTGGAAAAACATTCAGAGTGAGGTGGAATTAGAGAAAAACTGCATTTGTGCCATTTTCTTATAGGATTCATTAATAAGGCGCTCACTGTGCAGCCAAAATTACACAGACAGAACTGAAATATGTGCCACAATATGAAAGAAACCTGTAGAGAAATTCATGGATTTAAGGAGTTTTCCAGTTTTTCACTGTTAGTTTTTCACATTTGCCAGTTGTAAGTTTTTAAAATCATACATAGCCATTTGTAGTATTATTTTCTTATTGTAAAATTATATTTTAGTTGTTATTTTTGGATCATAATATGTTAGTATTTTATTTAGATTTTTTTTTGTTTTAGGCAAATACATAGAAGAAAATATTCTGTAATTGTTGTGTATTAAAAAAAATAAAGAGCATAGTTTTATAGTTTGGGATATAGATTAATGTTGATGATGAAATAAAATTTTTACCTTTGAATAAATAAAATTAATTCATTAGAAAAAAAGTTTATTTTTTTATTTTTTTTTATTTTTATTGCTGATTTTTTTTTCTGTAGCTAATTTCTTCAATTTCTTTAAATATTTTTCTCCACTAATGGAATTTTTCTGGAAATTGTTATTATTTAATGGACTTTCATATTTCAGAATTCATATATAAATATATATATATATAGAGAGAGAGAGAGAGAGAGAGAGAGGGGTTAAGGTTTCCTCCTAGCATCCTGTGAGTCATGACATTATATTTGTAGACCTATTCTGGGTCCAAGAAAGGTCTGTTTGTTTAGTGTAGGGTCCTATGTGAATGAGGTCGCCCTGTCAGGTCAGATACAGGGGCAAGTACAGGGGCAGGTACAGGGGCAGGTACAGGCTTCTTACTGTGTGATCAAATGTATATAACAAAGAGCCTGTAATTTCTATGTATATTTTATAGATGATATTAGTTGATTGTAACAATAGTAGTAATGCTTTTCTATTCCTTATACCTTTGTGCTGTGAGCAGAGGCTGCTGCATTTTCTATATTTATATACTGCCACAGTAGTTGGCACCTGTTCACATTGGGAGGTGCAGTCTGATTTCTCTTTTGTATATAGAGATATACATTTGTGTCTGTGTATCTGCTTGAGAAAGTTTTTTTCTTTTCTTTGTTGGGCATGTTGAAGATTTTTTAAAAATTATTTGTACTAAATTTAAGTTAAAATTTTTTTTTTTTTTTAATAGAAGAAAGAACATGAAAGAACTTTTTGCCTGAAATGTTTTTATTTTTGCTTCCTTGCATCCTGTGAGTGATAACTTGTTGTTTTTATCTCCATGGCCGCTTGAGTCTCTTGTAATTTCACACCATGAGTTGTCGTCTTGTTTACTATAAATGGCCAGATAATATTATACAGTAGTTTGGGTTGTTACAAGCTCAGGAATACATCATTTTTGTAAAAATGAAAATATTGAACACTAGGGGGTAGTAGTGCTGTGTAATCTGATGTCATCGTGAAAGATAAAGGAACCAATGAGAAAATGGGAAAAAATCCTGACCATATTTCCTAGTGGTAGTGAGATGACTAAAGATACTGGAATCTGGAGATCGAATCTTCCTGTGATTGTAAGTTTTTCTGAGATCTTCTATATGTAAAATAAGTAATTTGCACAATTACAGCCAGACTGATCCTTACTTATCACTACAATGACACTGTATCTTATACTTGTCCTATAACTTGTATTAGCCGTCAGCCCGGCTCACCCCGATCCCTGCACGTTATCCCTGCGCGTTATCCCTGCGCGTTATCCCTGCGCGTTATCCCTGCACGTTATCCATGCACGTTATCCCTGCACGTTATCCATGCACGTTATCCCTGCACGTTACCCACACAGGAGGTCTTTAAGGAACTGCACAACTTAATTAACATGGTTAGTTCTAAGTCATTGATATAAGAAAAAAAATAACTGCAAAAAAAAAAAAAACAATGACAAAAAATATTCATGTACAAAACTGAAAGACATATGACAATTTGGAAGAAACCTGGAGAGAAATTCCTGGATTAAAAGTGTTTTTGTGTTTCATACAGTTGAGCGATCGGGTCTGATCTGAAATAGATGACCGGTCCAAAGACAGCTCATGAAAACCAGAGTTGCAGAAAACCCCTTTAGGCTGAGGCCCCTCAATTGTGAGAAAAACACTGCCATGTACAGTACCAAAAAAGTGAGCGAGATTCCATTAAACTCATCCACACCTGGCGGCAAAAAAAACTGCAGAAAAGCTCCATTTTGAAAAACGCAGCAGGTTAATTTTAGTTGCGGATTCGCAAGAATTTTCCTGATTTATTTAGGGGAAGAAAAAAATGCAGCAAAAAGTCAATGAAAAATTTAGCAGAAAAAAATATTCTCTGTATTTTCTGTTTAAAATTATTCTAAAGACATTTACTGTTGAAATAGATAAAGAGCAGAACTTTATTGTTTTGGACAAGACATGTTGGGAGATCTATAATCAGAAGTATATATATATATTTTTAACAATGATTAAATAAAATGTATTTATTTTAAAAATGTCCTTTTTGTAGTTTTTCATTGTGGACTGATTTATTTTATTCAGTTAATTTCTTTTGAAATATTTAAACAATTTTAACGGGATTTTTCTTAAATTTTTTTTTTTCAATGTATTATCATATGACTGAATGACAGTACATTGGTGCCTGGGCATATAAAATGCACATTCCCCTTATGTCCGACAGCAGCACAATATGGGGTTTCTCTGCCCCTGTGTGTTGTTTAGGACAGGTGGAACCTTTAATTAGCACCAAAAAGGTGCCTCCTACTAGCCCTATAAGAGGGCACAAGAGACCTCCCTCCACTGTGTTTTTTTCTGTCCTGTGTGGAACAAGTGGACGGAGGTCTCTTGTGACCTCCCGTTGCTAGGGGTTTTATTTACTCCTGGCTTACCTTTATGGGGTACCTCGGTCCCAAAGAAAAAACCTCCGGGCCTTCGCCCCACAGCGCAGCGTTATCCGGCATCCATCTGCAGGCAGCGCGATCCCGGAAGTAAGCGGGGAACCTCCTCGGCCGGAACTTTTCTCCGCTCCCGTGTTCCCAGGGGAAGGAAGCCTTTGCGCACCACCGCGCCCTACTTCCGGTTTTCTCGGAAAAAGTGCGGTAAGTTTGGAAATTTAAAGTTTAAAGGCAAAATATAGATTTGATTTTTGCTGCTTGTATTTTGAGCCTCTGGCTTAGGCTTATGTTCCATTATGGCGTTTGACTTGTTTTGGTGCTGTATAAATGTTTCTTTGTTGGCTTCCTCCCCTCGCTGCTGGATTACATTTAAAAGGTCTGATTGCAGTCCTTTATTTGTTGAGTGAGTGGTTTCTAGCTCCTCTGCTGCGGGTTGCGGTGGCTGGTTTTTTTCTGACGTTTTTTTTCTCTCTTCAAGTGACCGATTTAAAAAAAAAAAAAAAAAAAAGAGGTACCCCTTGGTTTTTTATGCGATGCTTGTCGATCTTCCCTGTTTCAGTGTCACGTGGCTGTTTGATGTTTCAGATGTCATCTTCTGCATCATGTAATGGCGATGCGCTTAGGAGGAAAAATTCCTCTAAACTTGAACACCTAACGTGTTTGGATTGCAATACCCCTTTACCTGACGGCTATGATTTTACCCGCTGTCACCAGGGTCGCAGACCTCCGCTGGAAGTACCTTCTATAAGAGGTTGTTACTTGGGTAAAGGACTATATGAGGAGTCTCTTAAGGAGATTCGTTCTTCCATCGCCCAGATTGCCAACAGACCGCAGATGGAGACACTCTCATCTGACAATTCCACTGAAGATCCCAGCAGGCCGTGCTTCCACTCGAAAAATTAAGCCGGCTGCTGAAGTCCATCCGGTCTAAGGATCGTGATGTTGACGGGGAAGCCTCCGCGTCCACATATAGAGGGCCTAGGGTCTTCCAAGTGGACCAGACATTACAAAAGTTAATGTCCTCAGAGTGGAGAAGTCCTGAAAAACCTCTTGTGGTTCCTAGGAGGTTCAGTGCTTTATTCCCAGTTGCTCAATGGGATCAATGGGGTCCTCCTCCCAAGGTGGATATGGCGGTGGCTAAACTGTCCTGCCGCACTAAGGTACCATCAGATGATGGAGCAAATTTGCACGGCAGGCGCTTCGACAATACCTTCAAGAAGGCTTATTCAGCTGCCTCGCCCAAGACCGCTGTGGCGGTTGCGTCCTGTGAAGTGTCAGCCAAATTATGTACTGACCTGGTCCACCTCGAAAGTGACCGACTCTGGAGTCTCCAGAGACGAGCTGCTAGGGTTTCTAGGCTCAGTTTCCCTAGCAGCTGAATATTTAACGGAAGCCTTCCACCATCAATTAAGGCTGGCGACCAAATCCCTGGCACTTACCAAGAACACTGCAGCAGGAAGACCTCTATGGTTAAAACCTTGGAGAGATGTGTTCCCCTCAAAGTATAATTTGTGCGCATTACCCTTTGAGCTGGGTAGAGTCTTTGGCTGTGCCCTAGACGAGATCCTAGAGGGCTTGGCCGACAAGAAGGGTAAAACTTTACCCCAGGCCTTCAGAGGTAGGTCTGGCTCTGGCCGTGGTAGAGGCTATCCGCCTCCTCGTGGAAGGCAGTCCAGAGAGGCTCTAGTTATTCCTCTAGAGGCGCCGGCCGGAGATTCCGAAGTCTGATGATAAAAAAAGTCAAGCCTAGCTTTTGACATCAGAAGCAGTTTTCCTGTGGCCGAGATTCCTGTCGGAGGTCGTGTCTCCCACTTTCTCAACTGCTGGCAGGAAAAAATTCGAGACTCATGGGTCCGGTAGGTAATCCAAAGAGGTTATGCAATCAAGTTCCTCCGTCCTCCTCAGGATCGGTTTGTGTTAACTCGCAGCCTCCCTACAATGCAGCAGACTACATTGCAATGCTCCATCCGAGAATACATTCACAAGGGAGCCCTGGTGGAAGTCCCTTCTCTAGAAGAAGGATCCCGTGTCTATACTCCCGTCTTCCTGATGCCAAAACTGGCAGACAAGTGGAGAATGATCATAGACTTAAGGTACCTCAACCGCTTCATCAAAAAAAAGCGCTTCCATAGGAAAACCATAAAGTCTGTCACCACCTTTCTCCTCTAAGGTGATGTTTTTTGTGACTTTGGATATAAAAGATGCCTATTTGCATATTTCTATTTACCTCCACACAGAAGGTTCTTTTCTAAGGATTGCCGTAGTATTTTCCGGCCACAGGAAGCACTTTCAATTCACAGCACTACCCTTCGGGATCTCCTCTGCTTCCCACACCTTTACAAAGGTAGTGGCCCCCATAACGGCCGCCCTCAGGCTTCAGGAGATATTCTTGGTGCCTTATCTAGACGACTGGTTGATAAAGGCCCAGTCAGAGTCTGTTCTGCTCCAGTAACTACAGACAGCCTTCAGAGTCTGTGATGGCTTATAAACTGGGAGAAGTCAAAAACGATCCCTTCAACTCGAAGGAAGTTCCTCTGAGAAAACTACTTCCTAGATTCAGTCCGCCTGCAAATCTCCTTGACACCAGCAAGGAAGGAGAAGCTGGTTGCGGCAGTCCGGCACCTCTTCAAAAAGCCGATAGCCTCCATCAGAACATTGATGAAGATCCCGGGCTTGATGTCTTCCGCAGTGGAGGCAGTCCCATGGGCCTTGTGGCACTTACGTCCCCTCCAGAAGGAGTTACTAGAGGCTTGGGATCGCTCCCTTCTTACATTCAGCAAGAAGATTCGACTCTCCTCTAGGACCTGTCTTTTTCCCTCAAGTGGTGGTTGCACCTGAAAGACGGAAGGTCCACGGTCCAACCTTCTTGGACCCTGTTGACTACAGATGCATCCCTCTCGGGATGGGGAGCCCATTGGACGAAAACTCCATAAAGGGAGTCTGGAGCGCTCCTGAAAAAAGGACCTCGTCCAACTGGAAGGAGCTCAGAGCCGTATAGCGTGCCTTACTCTATTTCTTGCCTCTTCCCAGGGGAAGAGCAGTCTAAATCCGGTCAGACAACATGACCACAGTGCTGTACGTGAACAGACAGGGAGGCACCAGATCACCAACCCTCCTTAGGGAGGCAGATCTGATATTTACATGGGCAGAGAAAAATCTAACCCATTTATCCGCAGTTCACATCAAGGGCTCCCTGAACATAGTAGCTGATTGGTTGAGTCGGGGTTATGCCGTATCAGGAGAATGGTCACTCAATCCAGAAGTCTTTCATCAGATTACCCTGAACAGGGGTCTTCCAGAAATAGACCTCATGGCAACCCGACTCAACGCCAAGGTGGAGAAGTTCTGTTCCCTTTACCAGGAGAACAATCCCTTGGCAGTGGATGCCCTGTCCTTCCCTTGGAGGTCCAGGCTGGCATACATCTTCCCTCCAATTCCAATAATACCAAAGGTATTAATGAAAATCAGACAGGACCAAGTCTCTGTGATAGCCATCATTCCATTCTGGCCAAAAAGAGCTTGGTTTTTCCCAACTCATGGAGATGAGTCGAGGGATATATTGGAGGCTTCCCCCCATCCAGAACCTGGTTTCCCAAGGATCTCTGAAGTGCCAGGATCTCTGGAGATTCAACCTGACAGCCTGGAGGTTGAGCAGTCCCTACAGCAGGATAGAGGACTGTCAGAGGCCGTCCTGAAGACCCTTTCTTCTGCAAGAGCAGAATCTACCAATAAGAACTACCAGAGGACAGCCAAGATTTTTATGGAGTGGTGCTCCAAGAAGGGTATTAATAATCTAAAACCTTCAACGGCTGATATTTTAAATTTTCTTCAGGACGGTTTGGATAAGGGCCTTGCCCCTGCCACTTTGAAAGTGCAGATTGCGGCCCTCTCCACTTATTTGAACAGACGTCTGTCTCAGGATCCTCTGGTTGCAAGGTTCCTTAAAGGGGCAATGAGGCTAAAGCCATCAGTATCATCCCCAGTGGGACCTTGCGGTAGTCATTACAGGCCTGTGCGGTCCTCCATTTGGACCCTTGGAGACTACGGAGATACAATATTTAGCCTACAAAACCACTTTTTTGTTGGCTAGTATATCTGCCAAAGAGTAGGGGTACTCCTGGCCCTCTCTTCTAGAGAACCGTACATTTTGTTTTTGCAGATAGGGTACACCTTAGGTTTGCCTGGGTTTATCCCTAAGGTCCCCTCATACTATAATAGCAATCAGTTAATTTCGTTACCTGTGTTTTTCCCCTCTCCAACCTCTGAGGAGGAAGAAAAGCTCAACACCTTAGATGTGGTAAGGTGTCTGTGGATTTACCTATTCCACACTCAACCGCTTAAGAAGGCTGAAAGCCTACTAATTGATATGCAGGGTAAAAACAAAGGCCTCAAGGCTTCCAAGCCTACTCTATCCACATGGATCAAGGAGACAATTAAGTCTTCCTTTCTTATTCAGGAGTTATTCCCTCCAGTCTTTCTACGGCCACTCGACCTGGGTTGTCGACTTCTTTGGCTGAGTATCGGTCCTTACCATTGGACCAGATTTGTGCGGCTGCATCATGGTCATCTCAGTTGACCTTTTGTTAAACATTATCATTGGACATCCGCAGTTTCCAGACAACTGCCTTTGGTTAGTCAGTCCTTGACGTTGTAAGGCGAGGAAACCCTCCCTAGGGGAATTACTTGCTATCTCCCCATATTGTGCTGCTGTCGGACGTAAGGGGAATCGTTGATTGTAATGTCAATCTGTATTCCCTTAGTCCAGACAGCAGCACAAGGCTTCCCTCCCTAGAAGCTTGTTTCCTGTTACTTTATAATTTACACAGTGGAGGGAGGTCTCTTGTGCCCTCTTATAGGGCCAGTAGGAGGCACCTTTTTGGTGCTAATTAAAGGTTCCACCTGTCCTAAACAACACACAGGGGCATAGATACCCCATATTGTGCTGCTGTCTGGACTAAGGGAATACAGATTGACATTACAATCAACGATTCATTTTGTAGGTATCAGATCAGAAAAAGAGAGCCCCTTCCCCATTTATCAGCACCTCGGACTGCATTGATCACAGTCCAGAAAGGATTAGACGGAGGTTTCTCCCCTCCAGACAGTTGTGGAGTTTATCACTGCAGTGATCTAGTATGAAATCAGATTGGCATGAGATCACTTTCACTTATATATATGTCTTAATAAGGAAAGGTTAAGGAGAAGGGGTTAAATGTTTTTGTTTTTGCCTCCTAGCATCCTGTGAACCAAACATTTTTATGTCCATATCTGCTTGAAGCTCTTGTTATTTTTCACGATGAGTTGTCGACGTATTCACCATAATTGACTAGATAATATTATACAATAGTTCGGGTTGTTACATGCTCAGGAATTCCTAATTTATATGAAAATGGACAATGAGCACTAGGAGTATGAGTGAGAAGATGACGCTGAATCTTCCGGGCTGGCACTGAGTTACTCATCAGTATAATGACAAGGGCCCGGATTTACTAATAGTTAGACAGTCAGTCTGACAATACACAGATTTATCACAGGGGCAGATGCTGAATGATAAATCTGGTAGATCTTTACACCGTCTAGTCCAGGGGTCCCCAAACTTTTTACACAGGGGGCCAGTTCACTGTCCCTCAGACCGTTGGAGGGCCGGACTATAAGAAAAACTATGAAAATCCCTATGCACACTACACGTATCTCATTTTAAAGTAAAACAAAAAGGGAACAAATACAACATTCAAAATAAAGAAATAGTAAATTTAAGTCAACAAACTCACCATTATTTCAATGTGAAGTATGGGCCTGCTTTTGGCTAATGAGATATACAAATACAAATACAGCACAGTGCACCTCTGAAATGTGCTTCTCTCTTCCTGCAAATAGGTCCAGCACTCTGCCCCCATATAAGTCCAGCTCTTTCCCTTATATAGGTCCCATGCCCCCCCCATATAGGTCCCATGCTCTTCCCCCATATAGGTCCCATGCAGTCTCCCTCATATAGGTCCCATGCAGTCTCCCCCATATAGGTCCCATGCAGTCTCCCCCATATAGGTCCCATGCAGTCTCCCCCATATAGGTCCCATGCCCCCCCATATAGGTCCCATGCAGTCTCCCCCATATAGGTCCCATGCTCTTCCCCCATATAGGTCCCATGCAGTCTCCCCCATATAGGTCCCATGCTCTTCCCCCATATAGGTCCCATGCAGTCTCCCCCATATAGGTCCAATGCCCCCCCATATAGGTCCCATGCAGTTTCCCCCATATAGGTCCCATGCTCTTCCCCCATATAGGTCCCATGCAGTCTCCCCCATATAGGTCCCATGCTCTTCCCCCATATAGGTCCCATGCAGTCTCCCCCATATAGGTCCCATGCCCCCCCATATAGGTCCCATGCAGTCTCCCTCATATAGGGCCAGGTCTCTCCCCCATATAGGTCCAGGTCTCTCCCCCATATATGTCCAGCTCTCCCCCATATAGGTCCCATTAATCCCCCATATAGATCCAGCTCTCTGATCCCCCTCCATGCCCAGTAAAAAAAAAAAAAAGTGAAAATATACTTTACCTAGCACTGCAGCCGCTCCCGTGCTGTGGTCCCGGCTCCTCTGTCTTCGGCTGTAAGGCCTAGATGAGCACGTCGTGCGTCATGACGTGATCATTCTAGGTCCGGACGACGAACGCCGAGCGTCTACACAGGAACAATAATAATAATAGTCCTTTAATAGTCCCACAATGGGGAAATTCAGTGTGTTACAGCAGCAAAGATAAGCAGATACAAATACAAATACAACATGTACAGGAATATTCCAAGGTGAGAGGCATTACATTGATAGCAGACAGACAGATAGGGCGTAGCGGGGGGGGGGGGGGATTTAACAGGCAGAGAGATATTTTCAGTTCTCTGTGTGTAATGATCTCCGCTTAGGTCGGTGTTGGTTGTACAGCCTAACCGCGGTGGGGAGGAAAGACTTCCGATAGCGCTCCTTCTCACACCTAGGGTGGAGCAGTCGGTCACTGACAGTACTGCTCAGCGCGATCACAGTCTCATGCATGGGATGGGACTTCTTCTTCTGCATGGAGCTCACCACGGACAGTATCCTTCTGTCACCCACCACCTGCACTGGGTCCAGTGGGCTCCCCAGGACAGAGCTGGCCCTTCTAATCAGCTTGTCAAGTTTATTTCTGTCCCTGGTTGATATACTGCTCCCCCAGCAGGCCACTCCAAAGAAGATGGCTGATGCCACTACCGAGTTGAAGAAAGTTCTAAGAAGTGCCCCCCGGATTCCAAAGGCTCTCAGCTTCCTAAGCAGGTAGAGCCTGCTGTGGCCCTTCCTGTACAGGGCCTCCATATGATCTGCCCAGTCCAGCTTATTATTAAGGAGCAAACCCAGGTACTTATAGGTGTTCACAATCTCGATGCCCGTCCCCAGGATGTCCACTGGTTTAGGAGGGCTTCTGCCTTTGCGGAAGTCCACCACCATCTCCTTGGTCTTCCCCGCGTTAATCTTCAGGTGGTTCCGGTGGCACCAGTCCACAAAATCCCGGTTCAGTTCTCTGTACTCCCTGTCATCATCATCTGTGATGAGACCCACTATTGCAGAGTCGTCAGAATACTTCTGTAGGTAGCAGCTGGATGAGTTGCACCTAAAATCTGCAGTGTACAGTGTGAAGAGGAAAGGGGCGAGAACCGTACCCTGAGGTGCCCCCGTATTACAGATCACTGTACCTGACACACAGTCTCGGGCTCTCACGTATTGAGGTCGAACGAGACTTCCCGTGTAGCGCTCGGCGGATTATTTCAATTGTAAGCGCCTGTGCGCTCACAATTGAAATAACACAAGGAAATTGCGACGCGGGCCGGGTAAATGGCCTCCAGGGGCCGGATGCGGCCCGCGGGCCGTAGTTTGGGGACCCCTGGTCTAGTCTAAGCTTAAACCACATTGTGATCCTGAATTTTTGGACACATTTTGTTCTGAGGAACCACACCTACATGTCTAGCATGTTGAAAAATTTTAGCTCAACCTAGACGATGTTTACACCAGTGTCTAGACATAACCACATTAGTAAATCTAGGCTAATGTGCCTTAATCTTGTCCTATTATTTGTATTTGTTGTCAAGTAAGAATAAGAGATGAAATTTGAATTTAATAAAGTTAATTTATTAATGAAAATGAATTTATTTTAAAAATTGTTTTTTTTTGTGATTTGATTTTTTTTAATTTGATCTCCTTGATTTTTTTAAACAATTTTATGATTATATCAATTCCATGGAGTTGTACATTGTATTAATTCCATGGTGTTATAAATATTATATTAATTCCATGGTGCTGTACATTATTTAATTCCATGGTGTTGTACATTATTATATTAATTCCATGGTGCTCTGTACATTATTATATTACTTCCATGGTGCTGTACATTATTATATTAATTCCATGGTGCTGGACATTATTATATTAATCCCATGGTGCTGTACATTATTATATTAATCCCATTGTGCTCTGTACATTACTATATTAATTACATGGTGCTCTGGACATTATTATATTCATTTCTTGGTGCACTGTATATAATTATATTAATTCCTTGGTGCACTGTATAATATTATATTAATTCCATGGTGCTGGACATTATTATATTAATGCCATGGTGCTTTACATTATTATATTAATTCCATGGTGCTTTGTACATTATTATATTAATTCCTTTGTGCTCTGTACAATATTATATTAATTCCATGGTGCTGGACATTATTATATTAATTCCTTGGTGCTGTACATTATTATATTGATTCCATGGTGTTTTGTACATTTGAGGGTTTATATACAATATATAAAACAAGTACAATACTAACAGTGACCAACTGGTATAATGGGATAGAGGGCCAACTGAAGGCAGTTGTGTGAAGAATGCATAGCAGAAGAACGTTGTAGGAGGTCTTGAGAGGATCGGAGGTTACATGTGGGTAGGTAACAGGAGATTATGTCAGAGATGTATGGAGGGGACACATTGGGGATGGCTTTGTGTGTATGTGTTAACATTTTAAACTCTACTCTCTGGACAATGGGCAGCCAGTGAATGGAATGGACAGAGGTTAGCTGCTGATGAAAAACTGGGGGAGAGGTGGATTAAGTGAGTTGCAGAGTTTAGGGTGGACTGGAGGAGGGCAAGAGCATTTGCTGAGAGGCCATGGAGAAGGTGGGAGATTATGAGGGCGTGGACTAGAATTTTTGTAGTTTCAAGGTTGAGAAAGGAGCGCATTTGATGGATGTTCTTGAGATGGAGGCGGCAGGAGGTGTTGATGGCTTGGATGTGTGGCTTGAAGGATAATATAGAGTCAAGGATTATCCCAAGGACCTGGGAGATTGGGGAAAGTGTGTTACCATTCACTTTGATAGATGTAGGCTACGGCTGCTAGAAATTCTGGAACTCTGGACGACAGAGAGGTAATGTCTAGTCCAGAGATATATATTTAAGTGTCATCAGCATAGCAATGGTATTGACAATATTGGGATACTATGAGATGGCCAAGGCCAAGACTGTAGATGTAGAACAGGAGGGGTCCCAGGACAAACCCGTGGGGGACACCTACAAAAAAAGGGCGTGGTAAGGAGGTGGTGTACGAGTGGGTGAGGCTGAATGTACAGTTGATGTAGTTTGAGGAGATTCAGGAAAGGGCCAGGTCTGAGATGTCAATGGATGAGAGAGTTTGTAACAAGAGGGAGTGGTTGACAGAGTCGACGGTGGAGGAAACGTCCAGGAGGACAACAGAGTAGTGCTGCTTGGCTTTTGCAGTTAGTAGGTCATTTGTGACTTTAGCTAGGGCAGTTTCTGTGGAGTGATGGGGTTTGGATGCCTGACTGTAATATGTCAAAGAGAAAGTTGGACAAGGGATAGGAGAATAGTTCAGAGTGGACGTGTTATTCAATGAGTTGTGAGCAAAGAGATAGGGTGATAGTTGGCTGGAGAGGACAAATCGAGGGAAGGTTTCTTAAGGATGTGTGTGACAGTAGCATGTTTAAAGGCAGAAGGAAAAGAGAGAGGTTGAAGAGGTATTCAACTCATTGGCCTCTGGTGGACGCAGATGAATTGGAATTGGCTCAGCCTAGACTTACTGCCTGGAACAGCGGGACAGCACTATAAATGCTGGATTGTCCAGCTATCTCAAAGGGGCCCCCTCTATCATAGGGCCTGCATTCACACTGCTGGGGCTAACAGGGATCAGAAAGAGAAAGCCCCTTCACCGTTTTCCAGGGCTACATTGATCACACTTCAAAAATGTTTAAAGGGTGGGATCAGAAATCTTTCCATTCCAGCCAGTAGTGCAAAGTATCACAGCAGTGATCTAGTATGTAATCGGGTGGGCAGGAGATCAACTTCACTGCCTAGGGGTTGTAGTGCTGTGTAACCTGATGTCATGGTGAAAGATAAAAGAACGTATGAGATCCTTGGCACAAAATCAGATAGTGTAGTCTAGTGGTAGAGCAACTATAGAGAACATGTATGAGCAAGAATACAGCACTGAATCTTCTGGGCTGGCACGGAGTTACTCATCAGTACAATAAAAAGAGAGCCAATTTACTAATAATCAGTCAGTCTGACAATACACCAGATATATCACAGGGGCAGATGCTGGATGATATTTGTGGTGTATCTTTACACTGTCTAGTCTAAGCTTTTGTCAGAATTTTTTGACACTATTTTTGCTAATTTTTGGTGCATCTTGGTACATTTAAGCCTCGCCCCCTTTTCTGAGAAGCCCCACCCACATGCACCAAAGATGCACCATGTTTACACCATTGGCTAGGCCTAAGCACAATTGCAAATCTGGGCCAATGTGCCTTAATCTTGTCTTATTACTTGTATTAGTTGTCAGCACGGCTCAGGCCTATGCCTGTACATTACCCACACAGGATGGCTTTAAGGAACTTTGCACTTTTCTTGAGAACCTGGTTAGTTCTAAGTCATTGATCTAGTATAATATGCAGGAAACAGAGAATTCTCCCCAGAAAAAAAGAAAACAAATAAAAAAAAATGACAAAAATATTCAAACATCTACAGAAGTAAAATATATGGCACAATAGAAAGAAACATATAGACAACTTCATGGGTTATAGGAGTTCCCCAGGACTCTGATATTAATGACCTGCTTCATAGAGCTGAGCAGTGGAGTCACCGGGTGTCAGACCCGATGATGTGATATTGGTGACTGATCCAGAGATATTTCATTAAAATCTACATAGTGGAAAACCCTCTTAGGCTGAGGTCACACGCTGCACATTTATTGGTGTTTTTTTTTTGTCAGGGCTAAGAATTTTTTGAAAAGAAAAGGGAAATATATGACAAACTCTTATTCTTCTCCTATCTGCTAAATCCATTCTTGGCTTTGGCTTATAAAAACTGCAGCAAAAAAGGCAGCTTTTTCCTCAATGTGTGGTCTTAGTCTTAGAGTGCCAAGTACTAAAGCACCTAATACGGCTCCATTTGGAATCCGCCACTTGGCTCGGTGATACTTGTGAGGTTTCTTGGCTCTACATGCTGACATTCCTCTTCAGCTTTCTTCTGTACATACTACGAGCGCTCAATATGTGGATTATATGTAGTTACTTATTTATTAACCCTTTGGCTTCTATTTTTCTTGCTATTTCCACATATTTTTTGGGTGGATTTGACACATTATTTGGCACTTCTAGCACTTTGCACTTCCGGTCCTGATGGTGTATTTTGTGTTTTCAGAGCCCTGCCTGGAAGTCTCCTCCGCACATTGTATGCAGCCCCACCGCCTCCGCCAATGACACCGACATGGAGACAATGTATAATAACATCTCTAAGGTTTGTCGCTTTCCTTCTTACTACATCTGAAGACGGGATCATCCGTTATCTATTCCCTGCTGGAAATCTTTCTCTTCTCTTTCAGATGAGACAAGCCGCTGTCGCCAGCCAAGAAGTTTTCAACCAAATGCTCCAATTTCTGGGTGAACATCTTCATGAGCTCGAATATGATGAGCAAACCTGGGGCAAGATGGAAGAACTTTTACAAAGCCAGATTGAGATCTTAACTCCTTGTGTAAGTCTTCTGTGTCAGCATTGTAGTAATGTATAGCATGAGCTCCCCATGTTACAGGTTACCTATAGATTTCATCTACGTATAGAGTCCTTGTATTATACTTCTCAGCTGGAAATCTCTTGAAAATCTACGCTTGCTCCCACAGACCATGAGTATCACATAAATCTACATTATTTATCTCTAAACAACTTTTTGTGTCTTGGTTTATTTTAGATCCAAAGCCAGAGAAAGAGAGCTGCGGATATGAGGATTCAGCGGGAAATAGTCCATTACTTTGATAACATATGGTACAAGCTGCGATATAAGGTAAAAAGTCTGTAGATAAGGACAATACACATCATGTTCTCACCTCCGCAGGGGGCATTAACTTTTTTTTATCTTATTTTAGAATGATGACATCTGTGCACTTACAATGATTGGTCATCAGATTAAAAAAATTCTACAATTGACATCACAACTCTCCTCCCGCATGTCTATGTCACTTGGATTATAGAGCACCATGTGACCTCCGCGGAGTTGACGTCTTCTAACAAGATCTTCAGTAACATCGAGCAAACAACCGAAACCTGTGATTCTCTCAACGACTGACTTGAGGCCAGGTGTGTGGCCCAACCATGTTTTTATAATCCTGGACAACCCATCAACAACCAAATGTATCTCAAACTCTAATATTGGAATTATTACATCTACTTGAACTGAACATTCTTGACGCAGGAAATAATAACTTATCAACTGGAATTTACATTCCACCATTTTTCTTCCTGATATCTGAACAATAAATATTTTTGAAAAAAAAAGGGATGTTTCTATGTTATAATCTTTAGAATTTTAACAATTAATTGTATTTATATCAAAATTTATTTTATAACTTTTTAGGGCTGCCGGGACCCCAAATTTGTGCAGTTTTCACCATAAGTAATGCAAATATATAATTTTCTGGAGACTTTGTTGATGTTTGAAATGAAAAAAAGTAGCTTGAGGCTAAAACCCCACGTTGCGGAAACGCAGCTTTTTTTGTTGCAGATTTTGCTGCAGTTTTTTGAGCCAAAACCAAGAATGACTACAAAAGAAACGGGAAATATATGGGAAGCTGTTATGCTGATTAATCCAATCCTGGCTTTGGCCCAAAAAAACGCAGCAAAATCTATAACAAAAAAAGCTGCGTTTCCGCAACATGGGGCCGTAGCCTAAAAAAGGAAATTTACTATACAAAGCCAATTTTGGCCTTTTGGCCAGAAATTTTTTTTTTTCACTTTTGTCAGTTTTGATTTTTTTAAAAATTATACATAGCCATTTGAAACTTTATTTTCCTTTCTGAAGTTGGATATTATAGGTAATATTTTTTTATATCAATATGGTAGCATTTTATTTAGATAGTATTTTTTTTATTATGGACATATATGAAGTAGAAAATATTCTGTAATTGCTGTCTTTATTTTTTATTGTGAAAAAAATAATTATTATAAAATCTATTATTAAATAAAATTTCTAACTTTGTTTAACCCCTTCCTGTCAAAGGCATTTTTTGATTTTCAATTTTTATTTTTCACTCCTTGCTTTCCAAACCCCATAACTTTTTTTATTTTTCGTTCTCAGAGCCATATGAGGGCTTATCTAAAGTATTAGAGCGGAAATCACTAGAAAGTATTAGAGAGGAAATCATTAGACAGCTCTAGGGGCAGTGACAGAGCTGTCTTAAAGGGGTATTCCCATGAACATAACCATATCTATATTTGTAGATAATTAAAAGTTAAACATTTTTGCAAATATAAGTAGTTTAAAATTCTGCAGAGTTTTAAAGATTTTCTCTAACTATCTTAGAGGTGACATCTGTTCTCTTGATCGGTTGCCAATGGTTACGACCACAAGTGCAGAAACTTTCTATGGTTTGGGACTTGTCAAAAACCCAGCCATAATTTTCTTATTGTAGCCGGGTTATCAGGCAGGGACACTACATGTATCAGAAGATATCCCGGCCACAATAAGCAAATCATTGCTGATTTTCTGCCCTTAGAAAGGTCCTGCATTCATGGTCGTATCCATTAGCAACTGATCAAGACAACAACTTGTGACCACAACATAATTTCGAGAAAATCTTTAAAACTCTGCAAAATGTTTAATTACTTATATTTGTAAAAATGTTTAACTTTTAATTATCTACAAATTTAAAAAAGATTATGTTTAGTGGGAATACCCCTTTAAGTTCCCAGTCATGGCATTCATGTTCCTGGGGCTAAGGATCAAAAAAAGAGAGCCCCTTTTCCCGTTGTCAGCACAAGGATCTACATTGGTCACACGACAGAAAGGATTAGACTACAGGATCAGAGTTTTTTTTTTCATTCTTGCCGGGAGTGCAATGAATCACAGCAGTGATCTAGTATATAGTCGGGTGGTCACGAGATCGCCCTCACCTCCTTATATATCAAAATGAGGAAAGGGGGAACCTTCCCACGACATACCTATATGTGATATGACATTTGCCTGGGCTAAAAAGAAGGAGTTAAATATTTCTGCTTTTGCCTTAAATTTTTTTAAATTTTTATGTTCATAAATGCTTGAGGAGGAAGTAAAGGACCAGAAAATTTTTTTGTTTTTGCCTCCTATAATCCTGTCAGTGATAACTTGTTATTTTTATCTCCATAACTGCTCGAGGTTCTTGTTATTTGGCACGGTAATTCGGGTTATTACATGCTCAGGGATACTTAATGTGTGTAGAAATGTAGACATTGAACACTAGGGGCAGTAGTGTGGTGTAATCTGATGTCATGGTGACAGATAAAGGAGCTCACACGAAGCTTGGCCCAAGGCCAGACAGTGTAGCCTAGAGGTAACGCATCTGCTTAAGATACTGGAGTCTGGAGTTTGGATCTTGCTGTAGCTGATCTTTATTCTCAGGCTTTCTCTTTACATGACAAAAATCTCTGACAATTCTATACTATTTATATCAACATTGTACAGCAGCGCCCAAAATCCACTACTAGCATCCAACTATGGAGAATATGTATGAGCAAGAAGACGACGCTGAATCTGCCGGTCTGGGACTGAGCCTTACTTATCACTACAATGACAAAGGCCCAGATTTACTAATAGTTAGACAGTCAGTCTGACAATACACCAGATTTATCACAGTGACTGATGCTGGATGATAAATCTGGATCTTTACACTGTCTACTCTAAGCTTATACCACCTTTAAAATGGTTTACTTAGAGACAGACTTTTTTGACACTATTTTGGCGTATTTTTGGTGCATTGTGGTACATTTAAGCCTCGCCCCCTTTTCTGAGGAACCCCACCCACATCTAGAATGTCGAAAAAATTGTAGCCCAAACCAAATGTGCCAAGATGCACCAGCTCAGGCCATTACCTGCACATTACCCACACAGGACAGTACCCACACGTTACTTAAGGACATGGTTAGTTCTAAGTTATTGCTCTAGAGTAATAAGCAGGAAAAGAAAACTTACAAAAAATTATAAATTTACAAAAATATTTAAACTTATAAAAAAGTAAAATATGTGGCCCTAAATGAAAGAAACACTGTATAGAGAAATTCATGGGTTAAAGGCGTTCTCCAGGACTCCGACATTAATGACCTGCTTCATAGAGTTGGGCGGTGGAGTTATTGGGTGTCGGACCCGATGATGTGACATTTATGACCGCTCCAGAGATATGTCATCGAAATCAGAATTTTAGTAAACCTCTTTAGGCTGATGTCACACGTCACACATTTTGCATTGCTTTTTTGAACCGAAGTGAAGAGTGCCATCAATAGGAATGGGATGTCCATAGGAAGTTCTTATTCTTCTCCCTACTGCTAAATCCCCTCTTGTCTTTGGCTAGGAAAAAAAAGCGAAACTCTCCAGCAAATAAAGCAGGTTTCCTCAATGTGTGGCTTTAGTCTTAGAGTGCTGAGTACTAAAGCATCTAATACGGCTCCATTTGGAATCCTCCATTTGTCTCGGTGATACTTGTGAGGTTTCTTGGCCCTACATGCTGACATTCCTCTTCAGCTTTCTTCTGTACATACTACGAGCGCTCAGTATGTGGATTATATGTAGTTACTTATTTATTAACCCTTTGGCTTGTATTTTTCTTGCTATTTCCACATATTTTTGGGTGGACTTGACACATTATTCGGCACAGTCCTGATGGTATATTTTGTGTTTTCAGAGCCCTGCCTGGAAGTCTCCTCCGCACATTGTATGCAGCCCCACCGCCTCTGTCAATGACACCGACATGGAGACAATGTATAATAACATCTCTAAGGTTTGTCGCTTTCCTTCTTACTACATCTGAAGACGGAATCATCCGTTACCTATTCCCTGCTGGAAATCTTTCTCTTCTCTTTCAGATGAGACAAGCCGCTGTCGCCATCTTAGAATATTTCAACCAAATGCTCCAATTTGTGGGTGAACATTTTCATGAGCTCAGATATGACAAAGAAACTTGGGGCAAGATGTAAGAACTTTTACAAAGCCAGATTGAGATCTTATCTCCTTGTGTAAGTGGATCTTCTTGAACTGGACATTCACGATTCGGGAAATAATTGTAAATCATCCGGACTTTACATTCCACCATTTTCCATTCTGATATCTGAGAATAATAAATATTTTTGAAAAAGGAATGTTATTATTTTATAATCTTTAGTATTTTTACCATTTATTGTATTTAGATCAACATTTTGAAATAACTTTTTTTGACTGCAGGGACCCCAAATCTGTTCAGTGTTTTTTT
This sequence comes from Leptodactylus fallax, assembly GCA_947044405.1. NCBI lineage: Eukaryota > Metazoa > Chordata > Amphibia > Anura > Leptodactylidae > Leptodactylus > Leptodactylus fallax. The sequence goes on from CAMRHE010000214.1 coordinate 2,610,349, forward strand.
GTTTGTTTGTTTTTTCCATAAATAATGCAGATATATCATTTTCTGGAGACTTCACTGATGTTCCAGATGAGGAAAAAGTGGTCAAGGAAATATACTTTCATTTCTTAACTCCTTCCTGCCAGTGACATTTTTTCAATTTTCATTTTTGACTCCCCGCCTCCCAAACCCCATAACTTTATTATTTTTCCGTTCCCAGAGCCATATGAGGGCTTAATGTTTGCAGGACAAATTGTTCTTCATGATGATATCATTTATTATTCTGTACGATATACTGGGAAGCTGGAAAAAATTCAGAATGTGATGAAATTGGAGAAAAAGTGCATATGTGCGACTTTCTTACGGGCTTCGTTTTTACAGCGTTCACTGTGCAGCCATAATGACATGTCACCTATATTCTATGTTTCCGTGTGATTCTGGGGATACCAAATTTATATAGTTTTATTTACACTATAACTCCTTTAACAAAAATCTAAAACTTTGAAAAAAAAATATTTTTTTTTCTAAAAGTCGCCATAATCTGACACCCATAACTTTTTTACACTTCCATGTTCGGGGATGCATAGGGCGTCTTTCTTTGCAGGGCCAGGTGTACTTTTTAGTTATGCTATTTTGGAGAATTTCTATTGCTTTGATCACTTTTTTTTCAAATCAGCAAGGAAAAACAATGAAAAAACAATTTGGCACTTTTGATTTTTTTTCCCACTATGGCGTTCATCATACGGAAATTTTTTTTTTTATAGGTTTGTAGACCCAGGGATACCTAATGTGTATGTGTTTCACAGCACTGAAGTTCTTTTATAAGTGTTCTAGGGAAAGGGGGGTGATTTGAATTTTCAATATTTTTTATTTTTTTATATATTTTTAAAAAAATTTATTTATTAGACTCCCTAAGGGTCTTGAACCCCAGGGGGTCTATTCATTGCAAAATAACAGTACTTGCATAAGATAATGAGAGACAGTCCCAGGAGGCTGTCATAGTTCGCTCTGGGCGCTGGTGAACCCCAGCAAAATGGTGGCGCCCGTGTACCGCCGACAAAATGGCGCCTTGATCAGCTTTGACCGAAGTGCCAGGAGGGTTAATGCCTGCGATTATTGGCACTGATCATGGATATTAGCGCCAGGTGTCTGCTGTATCCATAGCTGTCATATTAGTAGTGGATTTTCCTTGTTCCTGTGCAACATTGAAACGAGCAGCACAGCGATTGACTCTTCACCTGTAACTGTGCAAACAGAAGGTCTCAGAATAACTTTCAGGTACGGCAAGCTCTGAATCCCAGACTCAGACATTTTACGTCGCTGCTCTACCACTAGTCTATACTGTCTGGGCTCGTGCCAAGTTTCTCATGAGTTCCTGTATCTTTGGCTATGACATCAGATTACACAGCACTACTGCCCCTAGTGTTCAACATCTTCATTATTACACAAATTAGCACATAATAACCCGAATTACTGTATAACATTATTACCGTGAACAAGACATGGGAAATAAAAAGAGCCTCGAGCAGTTATGGACATAAAAATAAAAAGTTATCACTCACAGGATTATAGGAGGGCGAAAACAAAAACTTTATCTCTCAAGAGAAGAAAACAAAATCTTGAAGATACGGGAGGGAAATAAACGGATTATATCCAGCTAACAGCTAAGATGGAATAAGCATGTAACCTTAAACAATGTCCCATCATTGATCCCCTCTTTCCACCCAGTACAAACATTCACTGCCTTCCGATATACACCCCATGTATGTGATAAAGATCACGTGATCGGCGGCCTCTCTTCGGTTGGAATGGAGTAGACTCAGATCATGGCCGATCATCCCCTTCTTTACCATGATCAATATACTTTAGATTATAATTTAATTTTATTTAATCCAGGTAATATGAAAATCATATAAAACATACAGATTGTGTATCCGCACACTTGTCTTGTCTCGTACAATTAAGTTTTGTTCTGTACACATTTAAAGGGTGAATGTGATAAAAGAACAATGGCAGTGTTACTTTATATATCTATAGCTATAGATATATATATCTATCTTTATATATCTATATCTCGGCAACTCAAAAATCCATCGAAATGAACATCTACCATATTGTTATCCCCAAAGCTTGAACAAAAATTTTACGACATCCTAAAAATTTGGGCGTGGTTTTGGCTTAAATGTGCCAAAATAGATTTAAAAATTGGTCTTAAACTAAGTATAGTTGAAGCTTAGACTAGACAGTGTACCAGTATAGTCTACCACTAGACTGTTTGGTTTCATGCCAAGATTCTCATGAGTTACTTTATCTTTCACCATGACATCAGATTACACCGCACTACTGCCCCTAGTATTCCATGTCTTATGTATCCCTGATATTTTAAAAAATTTACTAAACAAAAAAAAAAAATCACACTGCACTGAAAAATTCAAAAACACATTTTTTTAACTCATTTTTATTTAAACAAATACATTTTATTTCATTATAATTCTATATTCCAACAATTAACTTTTCAAAAACAATAGAGTTATGTTCTTTATTTTTTTTAACAGTAAATCTTGTTAAAAAATAAAGACATCAATTACAGAATATTTTCTTCTACGTGTATGCCCATAATGCAACAAATCATCTAAATCAAATACTGCCATATTGTTATCCAAAAATAATGCCTAAAATATCTCTCTAATAGGAAAATAAAGTCTCAAACGGCTATGAATGATTTTAAAAAGTGTTGAGATCTTTCAAAATTCAAAAATAAAAAAAATCTCCTGGTCAAAAGGCAAAAATTAGCTTTGTCGTTAGGAAATAAAAGTAATTTTTTTTTTTATAAAAATAGAAATATTGTTTGGAACATCAACAATATCTCCAGAAAACTGTATATATGCATTGTTTATGGGGAAAAAAGAAAACTGCATAAACTTGGGGTCCTTGCAGTCCTAAAAAAAAAAATTGAAAAAAATTTTTTTTATCCAATGTGGGGGAGGTAGCTTGGTAACAGCACAGGTACGGATCCAAACAGTCAGAGACAGGGCCACAAAGCTCTGGTGCAACAGGTTTATTAAAAAAAAAATGGCAAAAATAAATAACCCTTATGTCAGGTAAAACAGGCAAAGTAAACACAGCCTTAAGGCAAATAAGAAAACAAAATCCTACTCGTCTGAGCCTCTAACTGAACAGAAATAATCCTAGCTATACGTGTGGCTTGCTTCAGCCACACAAGCAAAACAAAATAGCACAAGGCCCAGGTCTCACCAGACTCTCCGCTCCAGACAGACCCAGGCGCCTCCACTCTCTTCCAGGGTCTGCCCTGAAGTGCAGGCTCTGTAGGCTTTTATGGGCCAGTAATGAGGCCTAGGACTTACACCTGGGCTGAGGCCTACTCAAAACACGCCCTGAACCAGACATATGTTAAAAATCGGGGGCTAATATAGCGAGACTCCCGTACTCTGCCTGTCACCTTCTCACACCAAATACAATAAATTGTACAAATGCTAAATATTATAAAATGGAAACTTTCCTATATTGAGAAATATTTATCATTCAGATATCAGGAGGTAAAATGGTGGAATGTGAAGTCCAGCTCATATACAATTATTTCTCGGGTCGTGAATGTCCAGTTTAAGAGGACGTCCATCCAAAGAAAAATCCTGAGCAGATGTTAACAATTCTGGCGTTAGAGTTCCAGATAAGTTTGGTCGTTGTTGGGTTGTCCAGAATTAGTAAAAAAAAAAATTGAATTTTTCCAAAAACACTGCCACACCTGCCTGCAAGTCAGAAGGAGATGGTGAGAATCTCGGAGTTCGGTTGTTTGTTTCACATTATTGAAGTTCTTGCTAGAAGACGTCATCTCCACGGAGGTCACATGGTGCTCTATAATCCACATGATATAGACATGCGGGAGGAGGCCAATTTTACCTGTGGAAAAATTTAACAAGGAAAGAAAAACGTGGCGCATCTTTTGGTTTGGACAAAAATTTTTACAAACTCCTAAAATTTGAATGTGGTTTCTTAGAAAAAGGGGGTGAGGCTTAAATGTGCCACAATGCGACAACAATGTGACAGAATAGTTTACATTTCTCTCATTGTAGTGGTGAGTAAGGCTGTTTCTCTTGCTTTGGACCTAAAAAAAATCAAGAAACAAAAAGTTGTTTAGAGATAAATAATGTAGATTTATGTGATACTCATGGCCTGTGGGAGCAAATGTAAGTTTTCGAAAGATTTCAGCAGGCATTTTTCGATTTTCGTTTTTGACTCCTCGCCTTGAAAACCCCATAAATTTGTTATTTTTACGTTCACAGAGCCATATGAAGGCTTAATGTTTGTGGGACAAATTCTACTTTATAATGGTACCATTTAATATTCTGTACGATGTACTGAGAAATTGTAAAAAAATTCAGAATGGAGGGAAATTGGAGAAAAGGTGAGTATTCTATGGTTCTGTACAATTCTGGGGATACCAAATTTACTAATTTTTTTTTTTTACATTTTAGCTCCTTAAAAAATATCCAAATCTTTGCAAAAAAATAATTTTTCTTAGCGTCACCATAGTCTGACACCCGTAATGTTTTTTTTTTTTTTTTTTTTTTATAATTCTTTGATGCATAAGGGGTCTTTTTTGCGGAGCCAGCTTTACTTTTTTAGCTATACCATTTTTTTTCCATGATTGTGGATGACTTGTGGACATGTTTTTTGCGGATCAATATTTGCGGACACAATAGCAAAAAAAAAGGGAGTTGCTTTAACAAAACCCCCATCACCTTTCACTGTGAGCCCAACAGGTGGCGCTATATCACCACCCTTATAACATAATGTGTGTAATATCCTGGAAAACCTAATTCCGGCTCAATGTAATGGCCTGTTATATAGATTATAACCTGTACTTTTAATGTTTTGTCCTCGTTCCCCTACATGGTGACCTTTTGTGGCCTGCAGTGAACCTATCAATGGGAGCTCTGCTAGTAAAGTCATATAGGCATCCGGGATGACATTTATGAAAAATGTATTTTATTATATATATATATATATATACAGCATATGTAAAATAATGTATGTATGTTTTTGAAGTTTATTTTGATATATACGGCCCGGTCACATTGACTATAATAGGGTCCATTGAGTTTCTGTTCTTTAATTGAAATCACAGATGAAAAAGTTGGGCTTGCAGCTTTTTTGTCCAGCAATAGATAGATCTGCACTGGACAGCACCGGAGTAGATGTGAACGTAGCTTAATAGTGTCAGGTCTAAGACTGTGTCTATGGTTGACCGGGTTGTTTTTAGATTGTTTTTTAGGATATTAATATTTTCTTCCTTATTTGACCCTAAGACACAGAAGTGCAACATGAAGCTTCTGCGCCTCATGCAAAATCTATACCAGGTCCCCCAACTATAATGTATTGCTTATGATATTGGTCTCCTCATATTTAGAAGAGACCCCTTATGGACCCCCTAAGGCTCCTGGGCCCAAGTGTGGCCATACCCTTTGCACCCCTCAAGTTACATCCATGTTCAGGCAACTCAGCCAATAACTCTACAATCTCCTGTGCAGCCATGACACTAGATCACCATGACATAACAGTGCACGAGAATAAGGAGCAGCCATGACCCATGTAAGTCACGTTGTACCATAAGAGGGGTCAGAGAACGGGATCTCTCACTGTGACCGACTGCTAGGATGGCCTTAGAACATACTTGCCAATATTAGGTTGTTGGTCTCTGGGAGAATTGTAAGACTTTCCAGCTGAAGCCACATCACCTGTAGCATATCCATGTCCCTTCATACCATCATCATACCCGTTTTTTGTATATCGCCCCCTTTGGGCACTAAGTGTCTCACATGTAAAGTGACTGTTATCATGGCGGTCTAGGAGATTTGCTTGGTGGACTGGAAGTCTAGGAGTAATTTTTCAGGAGCCTTCTGGGGCTTCTGGGAGAGTTGGCCATAGAGAGGGAAAGGGAGAAACTTCGGTGTGACCAGAGAACAAGGAATTATCCCCGTGAGAGTTAATATGGCGGACAATAGAAGCTCTTGGATGTGGTGTCTGAGTGAATTCTGGCTTTATCTATCCTTGTATTAGTTGTCATGTACTATTATTTTGGATTGGGGCACCTTGGACCCACCAGAAGAAAGGATTCTGAGGTTTACCCTCGATCTATACCGAAAGTTATATCACATAATAACACAGAATATATCACCTATAAGATCTAATAGGCTATTTGAAAGTCATCCCATAAGAAATAGACCCATGTGGTAAGTGATTGCTCCAATCAACCCCAAATAGGGTCCACTGCCTGACCTTCGAGACCCATTACTGTGCCAGAGCCTGGGATCAGTAAAGGTTTCTGTGGTGCTTTGGGGAGTCCCAAAAGAGACTTTCCAACTTTCCAATTTATATATTGATGACCTCATCCTGTTTTAACCATTATTAACCACGGATCGAGGTATTTTTTGGGATTTAAGACTACCCATTTTTTTATATATTTATTCCTGACCTATCATAACTATTTTTTTAATTGCTTCCACATGTAATATTTTGGGGTACAAATATGTTATTTAATTTTCAAGAAATTTAATTTTAGGAAGACAAACCAAAAAAAGTTTTTTTTTTTTTTTTTTTACATAATTTGTTGCTGATCTGAAATACAAAAAAAAATATTTATTTGAAGTGCAAGTTGCCTAGGTTTTTGGGTTTCTATTAAATAAAATATTAAAATGATGATTACTATTGTTATTATTAATTATTATTATTATATAATTATTAAATATTAAAATTATATTTAAAATTGTTTTGTGTTCCATTTATTTTTTTAAAACCATATTCTATTTTATTGAGATTTTTATTTTACATCACTTTGATGTTCTGGCATACCTATGTATATAAGTATATTCTGCCTGTGTACAGAATGCACAGGCATTACAACAGACAACCCAGGGGACCTTTTTCCGATCTAAGCTGTCTCCATAGTGACATTAACTAAGGTCATCATGCCAATTTGACAGTGTCACTGAGTTACCAGTTGGGAATGAAGTTCTCTTGTATCTTAGTAGTGGGAGCATAAGGTCACCTCGATGTTATAGTGTGTCAACATACCCAAATTAGCACAGACCACTAACATACAATTCTAACAAAAAGTGAAGGGGTTAAAAGGGCTGTATGAGAAAAACATGGTTGCTTATGTCTATCAACATCACCACTATTATCCATAGGCCGTGTGCAATATTGCTACTTCTCTCTAAAGCTGGTCATAAACACTGTACTAGATGGAATTTGGGAAAATCCTGATTTTGGTTGGTTGGCCAACCTTCTAATGAGGAATTGGAAGCAATAGCTATCTAATCTAGTCTAATGTGTATGACCAGCATAAGCAAATGAAGCTGTCCTGCAATACCAGACACAGCCATTGGCCACATGTGGCGCTGTTTCTGAGAGATTTTTACAACCCCCAACCAGATTCCCACTGTGAGACACAAAGCTTCATATGAAACCACTGACCCGAGAACTTTGAAGATATTACCGTCTCGTGACACAACTGTATTTTCTTCAGATCATCACAATTTGTAAACAAACGTTTTATAGATATTCCGTCACACAAGGAAACGCATGAATATCTTCCGATTGAATACATACATTTCCTCATGTAGGAAATATTACAAGTCCGGTGAGTTCAGTAGCGATTGTAGGTTAGTCTTCTAGGAAGAACGGTGACTCAGATGAGACAAATAACCGTCTTACTCTAGTAATGTAGTATCTCCTGAGTCACAGCCACGTGACCAGATAAGAGTTCTGTAAATCCTGTAAATCTGCAAAGAGTAGACAAAAACTTGATCTTAGGACATGAAACACTATGTATCACGTTAGGGTCTTCTCTGTGTCAGAGTCAGCTGCACAATCCACTGAAAATCTGCAGAGAGAAAAATCCTGAATGGAGGAATTTTCTCTCCGCCAATTTCAGTATAAAAAATTGGGGATACCCAACAGATCGCATTATAGTCTATGGGGTCTGTGGACCCAAACAACGGAGAGCCCAACGCAAGTGTGAACCTAGCCTTACAGGAAAAATATTCCATCTATGTGTATGTTGTAGAGGAAAGTCACATGCGCTTGTCATCGGAGGTATGGCCAATGAGAAGACCATCCAATGGAACATAAATTTTTCTCGGACAATGTTTACTTGATTTCTTGCCAAATTTCACCATCAACAAGGCCAATTCTTCTTTGTGATGATGTTTCTTACTTTGTCCCTCATTCAGTTTTGGACACCAGCTACACCAGCTGACCCTTCACTACTTCGCTGGATACAGTTTTGCTGCCCTAACTAGCCATGATGCTACAGTTACTGATTTCAAACCTGGAAATTTTGACTACATTTGACATCTGGCTACATATTATTCTCGTCTTCACTTGATGTTTTTTGAAGAGGTTACCACTGATCAGTGACTATCCTGAGGACAAAAATTTGGGGAGTAACCTGCAACAAAGACTTTCATGAGGGTGAAGACGAGGGGTGCGTTGTTACACGTGGAAACATTTCTGATATAGTCTGAACAAATGTTGTCAGAACATCCATATATGTATTAGATGTTCGGTGGGTTCCAACAAAATTGTCTTTTTGGTTTTTGGTCAACTTGGGTCTAATGTGCACGGTCACCTTTATTGAGCACCGGCTATGTTATCTCCTGTTTACAGTTTAGCTCAGCTCTATGAGATTACAAGGTGGATTTAATGATACAGATAAATATTAGCTGGGCGGAAAGCAAACAAAAAGGCAAATAAATGGAAATATAATATATACACAGCAGTGAAGAACATACCTACATAACATTACAACTAAAGATTACCAAACCTGGCAACTTGATATAGCTAAAACATTTGCTGGACATCCATGGAAGATATACCTGGTCTGCACCAGTGAGTCTTAAATTTCCTGCAACTTTTTGAAAAAAAAAGGCCTAAAAGGTGCAAATAAAAATGTCCAAGTCTGTATTGACACTAAGCTTAGAAAGGTCACCAGTTCTATCACCTTCAATCCACTTTCATACTGTCCAGTCTATTTGTATATTATTTTTGGTGACTATTGGTGTTCTCACTTTCGGGGAAAAAATTTTGGAAGTTTTGTGCAGTTTCTGATGAGTTTTTTTTCAAGTCAATACTAGGAGTGTATCATAATGGACAACTACGAAGGAAATTATTTTGGGTTAAACCCTGACTAGTGTGAACTTAAGGAAGACCTATCACCACCTCCACCAACTCCCAATTCTTTGCATCCTAAAATAGGCACTGTTCCACTGATTCTGGGACAATTGTAATTTTTTCTCTAGTCCCCACCATTCCTAAGCAATCAGTGCTGTAAGTTTTGGTGTCACTGTCAGTCCTAGACTGGAGCAGACAGCTGAGGACTGCCCACTTGACAGTAAAGAGCCAACGTAACTTATTGGTGTTGAAACTAAAAGTAATGATTTCTCGGGAACGGTAGGGGCTAGAGAAAAAATTCCAACTGTGCCGGAATCAGTTGAGCAGCACTTATTGAAGGATGCAAAGAGTTGGAGTTAAGACACAAAAATGGACAGACACATTGGAGTCTATTAGGCTTCTGTATATGTTAAGTATGTTAAGTAATTTTCTGGTGCCAGGGTAACACTTTTAGATAGTACTAATCACAAGGGGCACATGTCATAAATTTCTGATAAGGACTGATGGGACCTCTTGTTGAGAGAATGGGGAGTCCCTGCTACCCCTGTGACACGAGTGGTCTTCTCTCTACCTTGTACCTATTTCTTGCATATTCCTGCCACCAAGTTTCACACTAATCCTAACCTTCTCATTTAGCCACTAGGGAGCATTCACATGTATGCATCATGGCCTACACTCACATTTATCATCAGTGCAAGAGTGGTAAAGGGAGCTGCTGTCCAATGATGGGACTCCATTGACTACATTAGAATTACATTGCCAAATTCATAGAAAGCCATTAATCTATCGGTACGGTAGCAAGGGGACCCAGAGAAAAAACATACTCAAGATGTTGCCCTTAGTTGGAGTCGAACCCTGGGCCTCAGTGCTGCTGACCAGTGACCCCGGGTTATTGGAATAGTCACCTATTTATCAGTAACATATTTTATATGGAAGGGCCTGAGTCATGACATTGGCAATGATATTAGAAATAAAACCTGTTTTGTAAAAACAACTCGGGCACAATACCTGGTGGGTAACGCCTCAATGTGACTTTGTGTTTTCCCTGGTAATGGTTATTCATACCAGAGACCTTAATTCCCATAACAAGTGTAAGCATGTGTCTACAAAACTCTTCATCCATAAACATGGAAATCATTTTCTTCCGCATTCTTCGGAAGCATTTACATCCTTGATATAACTTATTCACTGTGAAGGTTTCTGCTGTAATTTCCATCTCACCACCATAAAAAAAAACATGAAAAAAATACAAATAATAATAATAATAATGTTTCATTGACCATATCAGGCCAGTGGATTATGTGAAGACTGCAGCAAAAATTATACAAAGCAAATGTAAAAAATAATAAAAAAAAAAAATAAAGCAAAAAGCAAAGTAACACAAAGTCTAAATTGTCTCAAAGTCATAGTGATCACCTGTGATGAATTATTAATTTTTTTTTGCATTTTAGTTGCCTTTTATATGGCTCAGTAAGACAAAGAACAAGTTAAGACCATGTTCACATGATCAGGATATGTCAGGAGACATAAAGCCCTTTCACCACCTCCACTGCTCCACTGATTCCAGCACAGTTTTTTCTCTTGCCCTCACCATTCCTGAGCAATCACTTCTGTTACTTTCAGCTCCAGTTTCTGTTTCAGGCTGTCAGATGGGTGGCCCCGGTGCCTAATTAGCATATTGAGTCCTGAAACGAACAGATTGCTCAGGAATGGTGGGGGCTTAGAAGAAAAAATCCAACTGTGCTGGAATCAGTGAAGCAGCAGCTATTGAAAGAGACAAAGAGTTGGAGTTGGTGGGGGTGGTGAAATTCTGCCTCATCATTATGGCAAAAAAATTCCACATGTAAATGCTACTCGAAATGATAATATACAGAAAAAAATATAGAAAATAATACTTTTTTAAATTTATTTTTTAGAGGTGCTGTCACTTTAAATGTGGCCTGGGCTGCCCACTGCTGTCCTCAGGTCTGTGCCTTTGATAAGAAAGGAGGAAGAAGTGAAGCTCATCTTGTGAGTCTACAAACAGTCTTTGTTGTTCCCTTTAGTAATGTCCTAGTGCACAACACAAAGCCGTGCGGAACCACAACAAACAAAAGCGTAGAGAATCTAAGCAGCGACCCCGGAACTACACACTACAATGTACATAGAGATTTTATGGGATTGCCATAGCCAGACAACTCCTGGGCATACATTAGGTGTAGATAATGGAAATTTAGATTTTAGTGCCCGCTGTAACTGTAAAGAATCCTTTCCTATATAGAAGTTCTATCGTTAGTTGACTTAATGGAACTCAGGATTCCCAGCCAGTTTCTTATTCTGGTACTTACCAGGCCTGAAGCTGTGTAGCGCCGGCTGACAAGGGCAGGCACGTTCAGCTTATTCTCCTTGATTCTCTTAGATTCTTAATTTCACAGAATCTGAAACTTTAGTGATTTGCGTCGCGCAAATCTAAACATATTTATGATAGAGACAATTACGGCACACACAGGGCGCACCTGTCATAATATAGTGCGCTGAACACAAGACTCCGAATTACATGCAAATTAGTCTGAAGGCTAGAACAGGAAAAAGTCTCGGTATTTTGTGTCAGGGAAATTCCATGGTATTGGTTTCTTGTATCAGCTCTCTTGTGTGGTGATCACATCTAGGACGCTTGGTTCTGGTACCCTATATAGGCCATCACTTTGGTCCTTGTACTGTATGTATGTGCTGTGCATCAGGTCATTTTAATATCTTGAGACTAGTGAGGGGCCACAATCTGTACACATCCAGGGCCCATGGTAGCCTTTAGTCTCCTATGTAACCTTCATGATATGGATCTAGCCTCATCTCCTATGTATAGGGCAGCACAGCTTTCTTCCTAGTCTTTTCTAACACCAGCTTTTACTATTTCTTGTAAAGTGATCCTGGATTCCCCGCCATGCTGAGCACATTATCACTTCCCCAGTTAGTAAACTGTGGATCGCTTACATTATTTTACAGATTATATTCTTTGCTGTTACTACAGATACAATCTGATAACCAGGTAATGATTTATCTTTTAATCCTATGTATAGAAGGCAGGACTGGTGTCACTATTGTTATGGTTTATATGTTTGCTTTTTCCGTAGGCATGTATTTTATATAAGTCCTTCCCCTTATGCAGTCTCTGCAATCTTTATATAATAGTATGTCTAAATAAAACATTCATATAGTAACCAAATAAGATACCACTACACAAGGACCAGATAATACAGTGACGGAATCTTACGTCTGTCTAAAGACCAAATATTACTACAACATATAGCTGAATAATCCCACCATATCATAACCAAAACCTGCCACAATGTCATTATACAATAATACCACCATACCGTGATTAAATAACACATCTATAACATTACTGAATAATACCACCATACAATTACAGAATAATGTCACCATTCTATGAGTAAATAATACCATCATTCAACAAGTAAAGGCTACCACCCTACTATGAGTGAATAATACCCCCATACCATGAATAAATAACACCATGAGTAAATAATACCATCATATCCTGAATAAATAATACCACCATACCAGGATTAAATAATACCACCATACCGTGAGTGAATAATACCACCATACCATGTGTATATAATACTACCATAACATTTGTATATATTACTACCATACCATGAGTGAATAATACCACTAATTCATGATTTAATAATACCACCATACCATAAGTAAATAATACCCCATACTATGAATAAATAATACCACCATACATTGAGTGAATAATTCCAACATATCATGATTGAATAATACCACCATATCATGAGTAAATAATACCACCATACCATGAGTGAATAATACCACCATACCATGTGTATATAATACTATCATACCATGAATGAATAATACCACTATTTCATGATTTAATAATACCACCCTATCATGAGATAATAATACCACCGTATCATGAGTAAAGAGTACCACCAGATTATGAGTGAATAATGCCACCATATCATGAGTGAGTAATAGCACCATACCATAAGTGAATAATAACACAATAACATGTGTGAATAATGACACCATATTATGAGTAAAAAATGCCACCATACCATATGTAAATAATACTACCATATCACGAGTAAATAATGTCACCATACTACGAGTGAATAATACCACCATTCCATGTGCAAATAATACCACCATAACATGAATAAATAAATTCTCCATTCCATGAGTAGATTATACCACCATATCACCATACTTTAACTGAATAAACCACCGTACTGTGAAAGTATAATGACGTACTGTCACTAAAAAATATCACTATACCGTTACTAAATAATACTGTCAAACCATGAGTAAATATTTTCACCATACTATTATTGAATAATACTGCCGTGAAATTACTAATTAATACCACCATACCACGAGTAAACAATACAACCTAAACATTACCGAATTATACCGCCATACCATGTCTGAATAATACCAAGTTACTGTGTCAACAGTCAGGCCTCACACATGGCATGGTCAAGTGTCAGTGTAAATATCCTTGTTGTTGTAGACCCCAACCTAGGCGTGACCTCAGGCATTGATCACTGATTCCATAGTGTCTGACACTTCCAGTTTTTGTGTACATATTAGGTGACTTTTCATTAAGAGATTAGTGTTAAAATCCAATTTAGCAATTGTTCCAATGACTTTACTGAGTAAACACTGGCAGCAATAATGATAATAGGATCGTGTTCCTGCCCGGAGGGGTTTATTATGAGAATAGACAATGTATCCGGCAATACTGTGAAAAAATCCCTGTGTATAACCAGTATGGCAACTGGATTCCACTAACTCCAGGAAAATAATGTGCAAAAATATTCAAAAATATTCCACATAGCATTGAAGAGTCTGTATTACGTCCTTAACACCCCAACCCTTGAATCCCTAAAGTTGAGGGTCTAGGTCCAAGGCATAATTCGACATCTCCCCATTCCTACCTTTTGCCAATAATAACTGTGGGGTCTTGTTATGTGGCTGAGGGGTCTTCAGGCCCCTTAAGGCTCCAGGTCCTGTTTTCAAGACCTCCCACCCTTGTGTCGATATGACCTAAGACTGATTACTTTGAGTTCCTATATAAATGAATAAGACAACCATTTATCTTAACCCTTCCTGAACTGTGATATACAACTGTAAAAAAATGTCGAAAACATATTAAATATCAGCATCATTGGAATACCCTGTACAATAAATACAACTTTTTTCATTTGCAATGTAAAAACCAATAATGGAAATTGCTTTTTTTTTTCATCTTAACTCCAGCCCTACCAAAAAAAATGATCATTTACCTTTAAAAGGTATCTCATTAGACAGAGAACAATGTGTGTAAATAGAAAAATATATTCAAAAAGTTGAGGTCAGAATGCAATGAGACAAAAACAAAAACAATCCTGTAAATAGACACCTAATTGTAGTCATCTAAGTGCATTTTTCAGGCTGTGATCCTGGCCATTTAACCCTTTAGACCATACTTGCCAACCCTTCCTTCTAAAGATAGTGGGTAACTTTCAGAAGAGTAGCAGGCAAATCTTTTTAAATGCCATGTCTGCTTTGAAATTACCTTTGCCTATTGTTACAGTCCTGTCCGCACCCAGGTGCCACCCCAGACAATGTCCTGGCACCAGCCCAAGTGTCAGGATTCTGTCACCTGCAGCTCTGGGTGCGAAGAGGAATTGATGTGCTCATCATTCAGATGTCTAGGTGACTATATAAAAGTTTCGTCCAAGAAAAACTTTTTGGGAACAGTGCGACCCAAATTTAAACATTGTTGTAGTCCCACAGATGATCACCGATGACCACAGCACTAAAACATCTAAAACATCTTAGCTCATGAGAAGCCCAGCAAACAGCTCCCAACTTCCTTCCTGAACTCTGTGACTTTGGCAGGAGGATTTTTTTTGAGTAAAATCCATTCACACTGTACATCAAAGCTTTACTGAAATCAAAAGGGTCCCTGTGGTCTCCAGTGCTTTGGAGGGTCCCCGACAATACAATATATGACTAAACCAATGTCCTCTTATCTTTAAGGAGGTGTCCACATTGTTGGATAAGCACCTCTGGTAACTGTGTAGCATAATGTGTACGTTTAGCACCTGAGGATTCCGTCCATTGTTACTAATGTCCATTGTATGGAGGAGTTTCAGCTTTGGAAAGACCTCATTGTATTGGAGGAGTTTTGGAAATCTTAGAGGGACTTCACTGTGTGGAGAAATCTTGGGAGTCTTGGAGCAACCCCATTGTATGGAGGAGTCTTAAAAGTCTTGCGGGAACCTCAATACATGAAGGAGTCATGGAAGTCCTGGATGGTCCTCACTATGTGAAAGAGTCTTGGAAGTCTTGGATGGGCCTCAGAAATTTCACACTTTGAACCAATGCAGAATGAATTGTAGTCACCAAACCTCTAGTCTTGGAGGGATCGCTGAATAATTGATAATTTTTTGTGATGGCTTTATAGTGGTGCTATATAAATAAAATGTATTATTATTATTATTATTATTATAGAAATTGCGATCTTTCTTCTTTTGGAACTTTTTACTAGGGAAGAAGCCACTGGATATCTCCATTGTAACCTCCATGTCATAGGCAGGAAAGATAGCTTCAAGTGTCGACCCATAGGCATTAGAGGAATAGTAACTGTAACATAAATTCCTATGATACCCATATTGAACTATTTTGATTTGGGTTGAGGTACTCTCTGAGAATTACCATTGGTATCTCTTCCTGGTCCAGTGGTTGGTTCAAGGGCAATAACTGGGGCAGAGTTATAACACAGTTCACAGGCAACTTTCATAGAGGCTCCAAGCGTACAGCAATCACTGCCCCTTTATTTTTCGTTTCTACCCCAGTCACTATACAGGAAGCAGCTGTATCCGACCATAGAGAATGGAGCGGCTCTGACATGACAGCAGCTTCGTTTTCATATGTACGTAATCTCAAAGCACATAGGACATGTTCTGCTAGAAGGCCTCAACCGATGCCAAAAATGTGAAAAATTCTGCAACTTTTTTATACATTTTGTGACTCAATTCCTCGCCATCTTAATAAACTCTGCACACTGTCAGTGAATGGAAACATAGCTGGAGGTTTGGTACAGACTGATCTAGTCTGGAAAATCTGTGCACTAAGGATAGGTCAATTGTCTGGGGTCTATCTCTTGGCCACAATGTGACAGCCTCTCCTCCATTCAGATCTTCATGTGCTCCAGCAGATAATGTTTCCAACAATACTCGGAACAGGAGACTTCTGGTAATTTCATGGCCATGAATAGAATCTGTAATTACAGACACAATAAAACTAATTGTTCTTACCTTACAGTATGACTATTAAGACCAGCGAGGGTAGAATTACATTTTCCACCAGGTTGGTTATTTTCTATAAGCAGGGGAATATCTCTAGTCTGTATATTGATGTCATCGTAAAACTTAGTTACTTTGTAACACATTACATGACTTCAGAGCTGAAATCTCCCAACTTTCCTTAGTGGTGAGATGTCTACATAAAGCTTATTTAGTGATTTGCATTTTGGGAAGTGATGTCTTTACACCAGGAAATGTACAGTAATCTAGGGTGAACTAACTTCCCCTACAGGCAAATGGTCATAGACCCTTAACTTCCTGTTATTGCAGAAAGTTGGTGGGCACTTGAGAAAGGCTGTTATACTTCCACACACATGGTCATTTTTCAGCCCTTTGAGTTGATTCCATATATTTAGTGGGTCCATAGGTGCTACTCACTAAATAGGGTCCTTTCATTCTATAAGTAGCCTACTCTTGGGTAGCGCATGCATGGTGGTGCATGGCAGTCAACAGTTCCCTTTGAGCCCCTTCTTTGCTCAGGCCTCTGACAGCAGTACCTCCTGATCTGCCTTAATGGCAGTCATGAACTTGACCCTTGTTCAAAAAGTAGCAACAAACCAGCACTTTTTGGATTTATGCAGGGATGGCTCACCACAATTCCACCACAATTTCCGCCCGAGTGCTGACTATCCTTACCTTCTACAACTGCTACTAGTTCAGATACGGCTTCTGTCTTGAGGACTCTATTATTAGTGTCCACTTATGAGTGTGAGATCTGTGCAATTAAACCTCAGTCTGTGTCTCAGAAAATATTCTGTAGATATTAGAAATGTAGAATGATCTGGAAACTGGACCTATAATTTCACTGTAATAGAAAATATATCAATTGGAGCATAGTTTTAATAGGAAGCATGTTCGGAACAGACTACATGAGTGGACAAAAGGGGCAGTAGCCCAGAGACCCCCACTACGTCTGTATACTGCCTCCAAAGTGTCTATTGTTTTAATAATGATGAAAAGCTGTGCGTGCCATACCACATTTGTCCTGCGGAGGTGCCATAGCAAAATGAAACCTTGCAGTCAGATTCCACTGCAGATTAGATTGTCACAGATCACTTGAAATTCCACCATTGAGAGGCATAACATACAGTGATTGTTGAGGGCTCCTAGCCATAGACCTCAATCTGTCCTTGGCTGTTTTAGGGTTAAATGGTTTCAATAAACAGGTTCTCCATTCCATTACCTGTTGACCTGTCCTGCACTGAAAGCTGAAAGACCTGTCTAACAGGTCACCAGGGGATAAAGCGTCACATGCATTTGGTCTTTTTGTGATCATATCTGTTGTTCTTTACATAGTCGCCAACATAACTGACGTAAAACCATACGACATTGCAAATATGCTCACATAGTCCTCAAGCGGAATTAAAGGGAACAAAAGGAAGCATCTCCACCCAATATACATTATTCACAAACGTAACCAGGCTCGCAAATTCTGCCAGTTTCCTGTTACCATGGAGCAGTGCATTGTGGGAGCTCAGAGGACGGTGAAATTCAACTGTTATATCTCATGTCTGAAAGCAGGGCGGAGCTAAACTGTTTCTCAGGGCAACCAGCAGAACTTTGAAAGCAAATGGGTAAGTGGAAAAAACTCAAAAATTTATCCAAAATTGGGAACAAAGGAAATATGTACATGGAGGGAACCCAAAAATGATACAAAAACAGTAAAAAAGGAAATATATAAATGGGAAAAAACTCAAAAATGATACAAAAATAATAACTTTATATGGTCATCATCATCGGTTATCAACTTTTAGGTAAAGTGAAATGTGAAAAACAGTGTATCAAAAATTATACTTTACAGTCAAGCCTTGGGTGTTCATAGACGTTGACCGATATCGTTGGATCCCATTGGTCTTGGCTGGATCGGTCAATGATGTAATACGTATGGCAGGATAAGTGCCCATGACTGCGGGGTGGGGAGAAAAATCTAAATATATCTGACAAGGGTGTATATACCTTAAAGACAGTTCATGTGTTTGCCATTTATACATGGGGAACTATAGGATCTCACATAGGACTTACGTCTTCTCCCCAGTTGATGCCTACCAGAACGGGATCCCTTGTCCCCTTGTTTGAATGGAGCTGTAGTCAAGTATATGCCCTGCCACTCCATTTAATGTCTATGGGCCTATCTCCACTAGTCCCTTAGAACTTGAGTGGAGAGGTAGCACACATGTTCGTCTACGACTAAATTCAAAAAATTGAAACGGGACCCCAATTCTCATGATAGGTGAGGGCTTCAGTGGTGAGACCCACACGGATCAGACACTTAATAAGTGTTAGTCTTGGGACAACCCTTGGGCAAAAAAAATGAGTGCATGTTAATGCGTGGAATGGGTGACTGACATACAGTAGATGCTTAAAAAAGGGGTTTATAGGATTACATAAACATGGCTGCTTTTTTTCAAAAACAGTGCCACACCTGTCCACAGGTTGGGTCCGGTATTGCAGGGAGCTGAGCTGCAATGCCAGACACAATCCTTGGACAGGCTTGGTTCTGTTTTTGGAATAAAGTGGTCATGTTTTAGTAAACTCCTTCAAGATGACGATGGATATTGGGCAACATGAGAACAATTGTTCATCTGAGAATTCTCTACCAGCCAGCAGCCAACGGATGAGCAAATACATGTCGCAATTACATGGCCTTAGTTGTCGTACCAGAGGTCACCGTACAAAAACTTTCTATAAACCATATGACACCTATGAGACACATTCAACGATCTTTGGGTTGAACTTCACTCCTCAGCCTTGAACCTAGACTCTTGTTTCAGGAGCCCTAAGATCTGAACACGGTGGATATTCCTGTTCTCCTTCTTGAGAATAAACGACGGCCCTCTCAAAGTCACGAGTGCAGCTGAAACGATACGATTCCTGTATGTGCTGTGTCACTTCGCACGCCTTAGAGATGAGCACACACAATGGAATTAGCCTAGGGCTGGTGTTTTCGTAGCCTTCACCTGAGCAACATAATTGGTTGTGTTTTTTTGCAATCTCCCCAGGGTTGGAAGGTTCAGCTGTGAGCTTTTCGTGATACATCCTTACAAGAAAGTCTGTCCCTGAATGGGTTAATCCCAGGAATCCTGGGTAGGAGGTGCAATCTCAGTATGTTTGGGGAGGAGGGGTTTACTACACCTGTGTCAATAGGTAACTCATTCCCTATACTGATCAGCACTGCCCCTACCAGAGGTGATAGTGGCTGAGAGTTACAGCGGAGACAGCACAAGCCGGGTAGGAAATCTGGATCTACTACGTAAGGTTTATGACAGTCCCATAAGGGATCTATATTTATACGTGTGATACATAGATTTTATAACATTGTCTTTTTAATATATTTAGATCTTTTATGTTTGTATAGAATTATTTTTTACATTATTTTTATGTAGTATTTCTATTATATTTAGTTTATAGTGTTATATTTTATTATTTTAGTATTACTCTACAAGACTATGCTATAAGTATCATAGTTTTACTACTTTACCATTATTATGCTTTAGTCATTTCTGATAATGTAGAATATTTTTTTTTTTTGTCTGTGCTGAAATTGTGATTCCAGTGACATCTGAATATGTTTTTTAATTTTTGTCTCCGGTAACAAAAATCCAAGAGCGCCTCATACCTTTTGATATATGTTTGGTGAAATGTATGGAGTATTGCAAAATACAGTAAGGCTAAAGCCACACTAAAGCTAAAAAACGCTGCAGTAAAAATGCTTGACCTTCCCCGCCCGTATAAGACTGCGGTCACCCTTGCGTTGTGTGACTGTTCGGGGATTCTGTTCCCCATTCTGCTTAAAATATACGGAAAGAAAAGTCCTGCAGGCAGGTCTTTTCTCTCCGCTGATTTTGGGCAGAAACCTGGCGGACTCCATTAATTGGATAGGGTTTCCCAAGCAGAGCCGAAGAATGGAAACCTGAACGCTAGTGTGAACCTAGCGTAAGTCCTTGTGTGGATGAGGAAGCACATTAATTTTTTTTTTTTTTGCTATGTTTCCGCAATGTGTGGCCTTAGCCTAAGGACTTATTCACACGACAACGAAAAATAGAGATGTCCGTCACATGTTCATTTTCCGAATACTCACGTACTCAATGTGTCTGTTCACATGTCCGTTAAACTGACATACACTATCTTTGTCCATGAACACTGACATAGATAGTGGAATCTGAATAAACCCATTGAAAATCATAGGTCCTATAATGGCCATGTGACGTGTCATTTCAAAAAGAGCGTCGCAAGGCCATTATTCACTTACACGACACACACGGTCGTTTTTCATGGACGTTAAGACCATAAAAAATGGCACTGTCATGTGCAAGGACCCTAAAGCTATATTTGCACAGACGTGTCCGTTTCTTCTCTCCGCTGGTTTCAGTATAAAACTGGCAGTAACCTGACAGACCCCATTATATGTCCGCGGGCAACCACTTTTTAAGCGGTCAGGCACTCCTTCTTTCGGATCGCCATGTGGACCTGAACGACGGAGAGCCGAACCCTAGTGTAAAACCAGCACAAAATGGATGAATCGCTCCGTTTTTAACAGTTGTTGTGTATTCGTTGTATCCTTGTCTGTATTTCCATTTTTGACCTGTTTTGCCCAGTTCTTTTAAAAACAGATGAATTTCATATTTTTTTATTAATTTTTTTGACCCAAACCAATGATCCGTTTTTAACTGCTGTAACTTGTGAATATTCTCATTCACTCTCATTTGCACAGATTTATTAAAATGGTCAAAAAGCAAAACTGTCTTAGCTGCCCATGGCAACCAATCGCAGCCCATAGTAACCAATCACAGCGCAGCTTTCATTTTTCAGGAGCAGAATACGAAATGAAAGCTGGGCTGTGATTGGTTGCTATGGGCTGTGATTGGTTGTTATGGACAAGGAAGACAGTTTTGCTTTTTGACCATTTTATTAAATCTGCCCAAATGATAAAATCCATTTTTTTTTACTCGCTGTGTTTCCGCAATGGCCAAAAATTCTGCCTAAGCCCCCTTGCAGTCGACCGTATGAATGGTCAGTGTGCTATCCAGGTATTTCCAGGATAGCACACTGACCCATTCATTTCCATGGGCCCGTACAC
The DNA here is from genome assembly GCA_947044405.1 of Leptodactylus fallax. NCBI lineage: Eukaryota > Metazoa > Chordata > Amphibia > Anura > Leptodactylidae > Leptodactylus > Leptodactylus fallax. The sequence goes on from CAMRHE010000214.1 coordinate 2,631,979, forward strand.
ATGACTGTGAATGACACGGCCCCGTGTGCGGGCTGACAGTCTGGGTCACAAAATATGGAACAGGTCCTATTCCTGTCCAATTTTATGGCCCTGCTTCCGTGGTTCCTATTCATTGAATGATGACATCCGTGTGTCCCCATGCACTGCCTGTATCCTTCATTCATGGCCGCCGGTTAGCACACGATCTGTGCAACTGGCTTAAGGCTGAGGCCACACATTGCAGATTTTGCTGCTGTTTTTGGGCCAAAGCCAAGAGTGGCTTCAATATTAATGTGATATAAAGCCAGTTTTTACACTTCTCTCTTCTGCTAAATCCGCTCCTGGCTTTGGCTCAAAAAAAAGGCGTCATAAAAAGCAGTTTTACAATGTGTGTCCTTTCTTTTACACTCCTTTACATAATAAAAAGACCCACTCGCCCATCAGGTTCAGTCATTCTCAGGTCTTCAAGAAAGCAAAAGAACTGCCACATTTTCCAAGACAACTAGTTTTGGTGTCATAGTATCTATTTGGTTAGGACATTCTGGAGTTGACTACACTAACTGTAAAGAACCCTTTGCTATATTAAATTTTACCCCCATACCAGACCCCATTAACTATTCACATCAAGACTACCAGTGTGAACATAGCTTAAGGGTAGGATAGCATTGAGGAATCCACAGCAAAAAATCTGCCTCCCACTCATTTTAATGGGAGGTATATGCTTCTGAAAAAAAGACACCCTGCACGATCTTTAAGTAGATTCTATCCAAATCTCCCATTGAAGTGAATAGGACTAAGACTATGTGCACACGTAGGAATTTGCTGCCTGTGGATTTGGGTGCGGATTCTGCCCCGAATCTGCCTCCCATTGTTTTCAATGGGAAGCAGAGATCACAAGAGGAAGCTGAAAAAATAAGCGTCCTGCTCAATCTTGCTGCGGATTCCGCAGCTCGAGATTCGCTGCTTATTAAGTCCATTCATCTGGGCCTAATCGGCAGTGGAAAGCTGCGATGGAATGGCGATGCAGGAGCAACAGTATCCCGCGGTGTAATGAAGAGGAATTCCTCTTTATTTTCTGCCATGTGAACATAGCCTAAGAAGATTTCCGTAGTGGAGTCCAGTGTGAACTTACCCTTCTAGTTACAATAACCCAACATATTTTTACAGTCGAAACCAAATGAATGGGAACCAAAAATTAGACCAAAGGAGAGAATGCCCAGCCCGTAGGAGCTTACACTATAAGACCTTGTAATGTGATGTCTGTAGGGCCTTGCTGTACCTCAATGTGCCTTGCACTTCATTACAAATTCTGATCTACTCCATCCGAGGCCATGTTGTTGAGGTATACGGAAGGTTTACTTCTAGGGGATAGTATCTATGTAATATGGCACTGAATTGGGGCACAGTGCAGGAGCCATTCTGGAGCTCTAGTGTCCCATTTTATATATAGTGCTGTCTAGAGATGGGTGAACCACTTCATCGCAAACCGGGTTCGACCCGAATATCCCAAATGAGTTGGTTTTTAACTAAAACAAACAAGCTTGTCCCATGCATGGTCATTGACCCTGGCAACATGGTTTCCAACCGAGCAGGCCACATAACATACAATTTGGCCAATTGGTCATGTGTATGAACCCTTAAAGGAACACGTCACTAATAACTTGCTGTGATCACCCAAAGCCAGGCTTAGATGTATGACCCAGGTCTTATCTGCTTGTTCCATATACAGGACAATTGTCCAAGGTGTAACCTGACCTATTGTTAAGTACTGCACTCTGTAACTTCATACCTTTACTTCTAGTAGATTCCATGGTGAGAGAAAACCTTCTTAACACATTACTGTAAAAATTTCGGGACCCAGCCTCAACACGGTTTGTTAACCCCTTCCTCACACGGCCATTTTCTGTTTTTTTCCTTTTTTTTTTTTTTTTTTTATTACATAGACCTATTCCTAAGAGGGCTTGTTTCTTTGGGGACAAATAGGATTTTTAAATGGCACCATTTGAGGTTCTATATTAGGAAAATGTAAAAAAAAAAAAAAAAAAAATGGTGAGGTGGAAAGGTTAAAAAATTGCAATTACTCCTTTGGATTAGATACATTTTATTTTTAAGTTTTACTTTGGGCAGTCAGAATGAGTTTATTCTGCCACTCAGTATTATTACAGCAATACCAAATTTATATTGTTTTAAAATGTTTACTAGTTATATAAAAAAATTTGAAAACTTTGCAAAATACTTTTTTTTTTTTTTGCGGGATAGGCTTTAATTTTTATTAGATTTGAGCTTTGTGATTTTTTTTTTTTTTTTTTTAATGGAATTATTTAATATTTTAGTATGTGCGGAGCCAGCAATAGCAATTATATATACATACGTGGACAAAATTGTTGGTACCCTCGTTTAACGAAAGAAAAACCCACAATGGTCACAGAAATAACTTGAATCTGACAAAAGTAATAATATATAAAAATTCTATGAAAATGAACAAATGAAAGTCAGACATTGCTTTCCAACCAGGCTTCAACAGAATTTAAAAAAAAAGAAAACTCATGAAACAGGCCTGGACAGAAATGATGGTTCCCTTAACTTAATATTTTGTTGCACAACCTTTTGAGGCAATCCCTGCAATCAGACGATTCCTGTAACTGTCAATGAGACTTCTGCACCTCTCAGCAGGTATTTTGGCCGCTCTTCATGAGCAAACTACTCCAGTTGTCTCGGGTTTGAAGGGTGCCTTTTCCAGGCGGCATGTTTCAGCTAATTCCAAAGATGCTCAATAGGATTTAGGTCAGGGCTCATAGAAGGCCACTTCAGAATAGTCCAATGTTTTCCTCTTAGCCATTCTTGGGTGTTTTTAGCTGTGTGTTTTGGGTCATTATCCTGTTGCAAGACCCATGACCTGCGACTGAGACCAAGCTTTCTGACACTGGGCAGCATATTTCCCTCTAGAATCCCTTGATAGTCTTGAGATTTCATTGTACCCTGCACAGATTCAAGACACCCTGTGCCAGATGCAGCAAAGCAGCCAGAGAACATAACAGAGCCTCCTCCATGTTTCACAGTAGGGACAGTGTTCTTTTCAAGATATACTTCATTTTTCCGTCTGTGAACATAGAGCTGATGTGCCTTGCCAAAAATTTCTATTTTTGTCTCATCTGTCCATAGGACATTCTCCCAGAAGCTTTGTGGCTTGTCAACATGTAGTCTGGCAAATTCTAGTCTGTCAGATTCAAGTTATTTCTGTGACCATTGTGGGTTTTTCTTTCATTAAACGAGGGAAGGGACCAACAATTTTGCCCACGTGTGTGTGTATATAATATAAATATATATATATATATATATATATGTGGCATCCCAGAGCTGGCTATGGCTGGGCTGAGGGTGATCTCTGTGCATTGTATTATTTCCTGTTGCTTCATAGCCTGTGTGACATAGCAGGGGGTCCTGAGTCTCACACAACACAGCGCCACCTAGTGAGCCTCACACATGCATTACACCTCCCATAGGATTGAATAGTAACCAAATGTCCAATGGGAGGACATCGCCTGGGAAAAGGGGAGGAGTCAGCTGATCACTGGGTCCCCATGGTAACACCCCTGCAGGAAGGTCCTGCGTGTGAGGAGTTAGAAGTGTGGAGTGTTAGGAGGAGGAGGTGAGGAGATAAGTGTGATGTCCTGTGAAGAAAGCAGTGAGTTTAGTGCAGGAATCTCAAGTCCTAGACAGGCCCAGGAAGGTTGGAGAGCTGACATACTCCAGCTATTCAGAAGATCCTGTCCCCTGTCTGCCTAGCCATCGCCCTGAAGGAAGTCAAGCATCATTATCTTGTCAGCCTGAGACTGTGGAGAGAACATTCTGGAACACGTGCTCCATAGCAAATATCACAGGATCCAGGGGCTAAGGCCAGACCTGTGGAATATCCTGCCACCCTGACTATTGCACCCCAAAACTCTGAGCTATCAGGACCACATAACGTGAGTGGGGAATATTATGTACTAGTATCATGGTGGGCATCCTCCTATGAGCCAAATAGGAGCCCAGATGCACCTCAGGGCTGTAACACTGAAGTATAAGGGGCTAGGAACACCTTTCATCAAGTCTACCCTGCACCCCAGGACTTTGCTGTGTCACCAGGCGTACCCCGTTGTTTTGTATTGAAGAAACTGTTTAAGCATTTGTGCCTCCACACCCATGGAAGTAAAAGTTCAACTTTACAACCGTTTCTGTGTCTGACTCTGCACCGACAACATCAGGGTGCCCCAAACACCACCAGTCGGCACAGTATAGGGGAAGCGCCCCGGGGGAACAATCACCACCAACATTTGTGCAGCCCCCTCATCACCGGTACCAGTGGTGGTAACGTGGGACAGCACCAGCGCTGCGCCCTCGTGCCGAGAGACCGTGACAAGTCTGCGCTGTTTGCACCCCGCAATCCCAACTGCAGCGTTACCTTCCATCTGGTCACCGCAAGAAAAACTGGCGTCACGAACAGGATACGGGTGTGTGCCATTTTGAGAAAGTCGCCACGAAAAGTGCGCCAAATTGTCTCCAGAGCATCGGTCTTTATTGTGGACTTTGCTAAGATCAAGTTTATTCCCTGAGAGTGCTTGCCACAAAGAGGGGGAGCCCTATACCCCTGAAGTAAGCCCTAAAGACTGTCCTCTCAGTGTGTTACAGCCCTGGAAGAGTTAAAACGCCCAGGACTTGTTTGCTGCGCCACATCGCTGTGTAAGAACGCCCACAAAGGGTTAACTGTACCTTGCAAAAGTGCGGGGAGATTTTTAGCACTGCCCATGAGGCCAGGAGACCCATCTGCCGCCATCTTAGGAGAGCCCAGAATGCTGAGCGCAATGCTCCAGCGCACCCATACAAGAAAGTGAAAGGCGAACGTGCCAGCGCCATTTCTGACTCTCCGGTGCCGCATCACCGTCCCTGCTGTGCACCGCTGATCTCTGGTCCACGCTGCAGTTGCTGTCAGTGAGTACTGTGCCTCCCTGTCCTTGTCTTCAGTCCTCCCACGGCCCCAGCGAGTGTTTTCCGTGTACAGTGTCCGTGGGGAGTGCCACCATTAAAGAGGGGGAGCACACCGTCAGCCTGCATCACAGTGACTCTGTTAATAGCTACAGCATTCTTAAAGGGACAGCATTCCAAGTTGTAGTCTCCATTCCCTGCCAGCAAGCAGTTGAGTTTCTTAAAGAGACGGCGACCTAATTTCAGTCATACCTGCAAACAACATGACTGAGCAAAGTGACATTGTGCCATCTGTTTCTAGTGATCCAGCAGTGCCCATGGCGAGCAGCCTACCATTCTCAATGCCATTTTACCCTGGCGCACCATGGCTGCCGTGCTACAAAGGGGAGGCGCATACCCTCAGGGACTTTCGTGAGAAGATGCTGTCTCTCTTCCAGTTCTATCCTCTGAATACAGAACGGCAGATACAGATCCTGCTGGGCCAGCTTCAGGGTGCTGCAGCTAGGGAGGTCAAATCCTGGCCTGCCTCTGACAAAAGAACCCCTGGGCAAATTCTGGACAAACTCCATGTGAACTTTGACGTGCGATCTGTCTCCGAGGTAAAGATGCGCTTCTTTTCCAGACGACAACTACCTGGTGAGACCCTGCGGGACTATGCTTTATCCCTCCAAGAGGCGTTCAGAGCTGTGGTGCAAGTGGATCCACGTGAGAATGTGGACTCTGATAAAATCTTGCTTGACCGCTTCATAGAAGGGGCGGGTACCACATTGCTCCAGAGTCAGTTGCGAATGCTTGCTGCACAACATCCCAGCATCACGTTTTCTGACTTCAAGGTCCTTGCCATCCAGGTCTTGGGAAAGGAGCAGCCCCAGCCGAGCCCAGTCATCTGTGCTCCCTCACCTGGACCCTCAACAAGCATCGCTCCAGTTGTCCTGTCACTACCTCTGGGTACCTCACCTGCTGCCCAAACTGCGCAGACTACACCAGCAGACTCCAGAGATGACCTTCTGGCCCGAGTGGATCATCTGACCCGTGCCATGGAACAGATCACCGTCCGTCTAGATCGTCTGACCCAGCCGTCTTCATCGTCCAGTGATCCTTTGCGAAGTCTCAACATCTCACCTGAGTCGCCACCCAGACGTCCGTCTTCAGTGAAACCTCCGCAGAGTGAGAGGCCATACTGTACCTATTGCCATAGATATGGACACACCAGGCCTCAGTGTTTTCAGTTAAACGGGCCACCCCCGAGGCAGCGGGCCGCCCCTCGGGAGGAAAGAAGAAGGGCCCAGGTGAATCTTCAGTGCCATTGTCACGCTTCGTCTCAGCCTGCCCACACATCACAATCCGGGTGAACGGCGTCCCTCTGACAGCGTTGGTGGACACTGGATCTCAGGTAACAACCCTGCGCAAGCAGGTGTTCCTTGAACATTGGGACTTAGATGTGTTGAATAGAACACCTGACACATGGATAAATCTGTGTGCCAGCAATGGACAGCCCATACCACAGCAGGGTTATTGGGAACCCACTATCCAGATTGGGGACTTGAAACTGCCTAGACAGGGTGTAATTGTCACTGATGTAGAGGATGATAGGTTTGCAGTTGTAATATTAGGCATGAATGTTTTACGCCATTGCTTTGCAGAAGTGTTGGATGCCTTGCATGCCTCTCTCCTTACAGCTTCTCCCAGTGACCAGCAGACCATTCAGCGAGCCATTCGTGTACTCAATGCCCAGCACAAGTTCACCAACAAACAAGGTGAAATTGGTCGAGTCCGGATCCAAGATACCCGTCCAGTAACCCTACAGCCTGGAACAGAAACTATGGTGTGGTGCCGTGCCCGTCCGGGCATAGAAAATCAGGACTACGAGGCCTTGCTACAACCCATACAGGTAGATGGCCAACCACTTGTCATGGCTGCTCGCAGCCTTGTCACAGTTTCCAATGGACGTGTTCCTGTCCGCTTAGTCAACTTGGGCGATGCTCCCGTGAACCTCCACAAGTTCCACTCTGTGGCCCTGCTACACCGGTTAGCACCAGAAGACATTCTCTCTGGTGATTCTACTGCCACACAGCGTTCCACCCAAGCTGCTGAGAACATTCAAAATGGAGCCACGAAGTCCTGGTGGGATGAATTGAACGTGGGAGACGCCAATACCCCTATAGAGCACATCAATGGGGTTCGCAATGTGGCCAAGCGTTACCAACAGGCATTCAGCAAACACCCATTGGACTTTGGTAAGACCACGACCATACAACATCGCATTCTGACTGGCGACCACCATCCAATCAAGGAGCGTCACCGTCCAATACCACCCGCGATGTACCAACCGGTGAAAAAGTTGATCCAAGAGATGCGAGATGCTGATGTCATCCGGGAGAGTAACAGCCCCTGGGCAGCCCCGCTAGTCCTTGTCAAGAAGAAAGACGGAACCCTACGATTTTGTGTGGACTATCGTAAACTCAACAACGTCACGCACAAAGACGCATACCCATTGCCGCGGATTGAGGAATCTCTAACGGCTTTGGGATCAGCTACCTGTTTCTCGACCCTGGACTTAACCAGTGGATACTGGCAAGTCCCTATGGCGCCTGAAGATCGTGAAAAGACTGCGTTTACGACCCCGATGGGACTCTTTGAATTCAATAGTATGCCATTTGGGCTATGTAATGCCCCAGCCACATTCCAACGGCTTATGGAGAGGTGCCTCGGCCATGAGAATTTCCAGAGTGTGCTACTGTACCTGGACGATGTTATTGTATTCTCCCGGACATACCAAGAACACCTTCGTCACCTGTCCGAGGTATTCAAGGTACTTATACAGCACGGCCTAAAGGTGAAGCCCTCCAAGTGCTACCTGTTGAAACCCCAAGTTCACTACCTTGGGCATGTCGTGAGCGCACAAGGCGTCCAACCTGATCCTGAAAAGATCACTGCAGTCCAGAACTGGCGAAGACCAACTACCGTCAAAGAAGTCCGAAGCTTCCTTGGATTCGCAGGTTACTACCGGCATTTCATACCACACTTCGCCCAAGTAGCCGAGCCTCTGAACGAGTTGTTGCGCGGTTGTCCCAGAGAAAACCACACCCGAAAGCTTCCGGTAGACTGGACAGCGCGTCAAGAGGAAGCCTTTCAAGCGCTTAAAGCACTTCTGACGCAACCACCAATTCTAGCCTATCCCGACTACAGTCAGCCATTCCGCTTGTACACAGATGCAAGTCACCAAGGTTTGGGTGCAGTGTTGTCCCAGGTTCAGGACAAGAAAGAGCGAGTCATCGCCTACGCCAGCAGGAGTCTGAGAGGCGCGGAGAAGAACGACCAGAACTATAGTTCTTTCAAACTCGAACTTCTGGCGCTTGTCTGGGCCGTGACAGAGAAGTTTAAAGACTACCTGGCTGACACACCCTTTACCGTGTACACAGATAACAATCCGTTGGCACATCTGGACACTGCTCGACTGGGAGCCCTTGAACAACGGTGGGCCTCAAGACTCGCGAATTACAAGTTCTCTGTCAAGTATCGCAGTGGCAAGTCCAACGCTAACGCTGATGCACTCTCAAGGTTGCCTGTGGGAGAAGAACCACCCCGAGAAGACATCTGGGAAGAGGTGGAGATGCCACCATTCTACAACAAGTTTGCCCAACAGGTTGCTATTGGTGTCCCTGTAGAAGGAGAATCTCTGGCGAAAACAGCTGCCGAATCCCTCCAGGAGCCATCTCTGTGGAAAACGTTCCAAGAAGAGAGCAGAGTTTTAGGAGAATTGTCAGATTTCCTGCTTACAGGAAGAATACCAACCCGTGTAAAGAGAGGTCTTCATGACGTGGAATTAAAACGCCTTTGGCAACAGAGGAAGCGCCTGTTTGTCCAACGAGGCCTTCTACTTAGAAACACTCTTGATCCTGTCACAGGTGAAAGGCTTCATCAGATCCTCGTACCAAGAAGAGACGCACAGATGATACTTGAGGCGTATCATGACAGATCTGGTCACTTCGGGGTACAAAAGACCGAAGCTACCATCCGTCGTCGCTTCTATTGGGTTGGGATGAGGAGTGACATTGAGAGTTGGTGCCGAGAGTGTCCCACCTGTAGTATCACCAAGGAAGGTCGAAGAGATCAGAAGGCCCCTCTACATCCAATTAAGACTCAAAAGCCATGTGAAATTGTTGCTCTGGACCATGTGAAGTTGGGTCCCACACGTTCCGGCTACAGCTACGCTCTGACAATGGTGGATCATTACTCCAAGTTCCTTGTCATCGTGCCTGTCAGAGATCTTACAGCAAGAACTACGGCTGAGACCTTCTACGCAGAGTTTGTCCACCATTACGGTTGTCCTGAGCATATCCTCACCGACCGTGGATCGGCGTTTGAATCCCAATTGTTCCGTGAGCTGTGTCAGTTCCAAGACTGCAAGAAGTTGCGAACCACAGCGTATCACCCTCAAGGGAATGGTATGTGCGAGAAGGCAAATCAAGTGATCATCGGCATGCTAAGAACAGCCGCAGTTACACCTGGTGTTGAGTGGCCTGAGCGTATCAAGGACTTGGCCTATATTTACAACAACACACCCCAAACATCTACGGGATACGCACCATTTTATCTAATGTTTGGAAGACAAGGTCAACTTCCTTCAGACTTAACCCTTGGTGTGAAGGTCCCTGACACCATCAATCCACTACCCATAACAGACTGGGTTGTTGAACACCGCCGACGTATGGAGGAAGCTAAAGAGATAGTTGAAACGCGCATGGATGAGGTTCGTAGGAGATAACAGGAGGATTACAACCATCACGCCCATGCAGCGCCCCTGAAAGTTGGCGACCGTGTATGGTTAAGGAATAACCATCGGAATGGGAAATTGGATCCATTCTGGGAGAAAGAACCATACAGTGTCATCTCCATACCATATCCTGAATCCGACGTGTATGAGATCTCTAAACCTGGGAGACAGCCCCAAGTAGTACACCGAAACCGTCTGAAGCTGTGCCTTAAAGAAGGACTACCCACAGAGGTGCCCCCAGCTGAGACAACGAGTACAGAGATCTTGTCACCTTCTGAAGCGAAAGAGAGACCCCCAACGTTAACTGAGCTTATGTGGGCGCCTAAACTACTACCATTTAGCTGTTATCCACCAATTGCTCTAGTGCAAGAGAACCCTTCGACAGATGATTTAATTGATTTCAGTGACTCTGTTCCTGATTCAAATCTCGTTCCACTTAGGCGTTCTGAGCGTACCACAAAAGGCATACCTCCAACACGCTATAGTGATGCCATGGCTGTCCTTGGGTAAAAGAGGTTAACTGTCTCTGCTTCTGTATATATGTTATTCCTGCTCTGATTACATTAATGTTTTTCCTGTGTGTGTATATACAGTATATATATAATATCTTGCCATGTAATATAGTATTTATTTATATGCAACAATCCAAGCCATAGTGCCTGGCTCACCGAGCCAAGGAAGTTCTGTTACCCCATTGCGGTATGGACATTCGTGCTAGAGTGCCTACTCTTCCTTACAGAAAGGACTGTTTATTGTTTCTCAGAGAGACTCTCATGATAATGGACACTCACGAAATTTGTGCCAGAGAGCCTCTGGACCCATTTGCACTTTATTCGTATTTATTAACGTTATGTTACATTTCTCACCTTCACCCCAGCCCGTCGCCGAGGTCGGCTCAGTGAAAGAGGGGGAGTATGTGGCATCCCAGAGCTGGCTATGGCTGGGCTGAGGGTGATCTCTGTGCATTGTATTATTTCCTGTTGCTTCATAGCCTGTGTGACATAGCAGGGGGTCCTGAGTCTCACACAACACAGCGCCACCTAGTGAGCCTCACACATGCATTACACCTCCCATAGGATTGAATAGTAACCAAATGTCCAATGGGAGGACATCGCCTGGGAAAAGGGGAGGAGTCAGCTGATCACTGGGTCCCCATGGTAACACCCCTGCAGGAAGGTCCTGCGTGTGAGGAGTTAGAAGTGTGGAGTGTTAGGAGGAGGAGGTGAGGAGATAAGTGTGATGTCCTGTGAAGAAAGCAGTGAGTTTAGTGCAGGAATCTCAAGTCCTAGACAGGCCCAGGAAAGTTGGAGAGCTGACATACTCCAGCTATTCAGAAGATCCTGTCCCCTGTCTGCCTAGCCATCGCCCTGAAGGAAGTCAAGCATCATTATCTTGTCAGCATGAGACTGTGGAGAGAACATTCTGGAACACGTGCTCCATAGCAAGTATCACAGGATCCAGGGGCCAAGGCCAGACCTGTGGAATATCCTGCCACCCTGACTATTGCACCCCGAAACTCTGAGCTATCAGGACCACATAACGTGAGTGGGGAATATTATGTACTAGTATCATGGTGGGCATCCTCCTATGAGCCAAATAGGAGCCCAGACGCACCTTAGGGCTGTAACACTGAAGTATAAGGGGCTAGGAACACCTTTCATCAAGTCTACCCTGCACCCCAGGACTTTGCTGTGTCACCAGGCGTACCCCGTTGTTTTGTATTGAAGAAACTGTTTAAGCATTTGTGCCTCCACACCCATGGAAGTAAAAGTTCAACTTTACAACCGTTTCTGTGTCTGACTCTGCACCGACAACATCAGGGCGCCCCAAACACCACCAGTCGGCACAGTATAGGGGAAGCGCCCCGGGGGAACAATCACCACCAACATTTGTGCAGCCCCCTCATCACCGGTACCAGTGGTGGTAACGTGGGACAGCACCAGCGCTGCGCCCTCGTTCCCAGAGACCGTGACAAGTCTGTGCTGTTTGCACCCCGCAATCCCAACTGCAGCGTTACCTTCCATCTGGTCACCGCATATATATTTATAAAATCTAGGGAAAGTTGTGAGACCATGGAGACTGTTAGTGGGTGTCAGCTATGTAACAAAGCTGCCACCCATCCTGCATGACCTGAGCCCACAATATATTTGTCCTCCAGACATCAGGAAGGGGCTCAAATAATAACGTATTGCATTAGCATACAACAACAGTACAATTTACTATGTCCTATGAAGACACTTGGGGGGGTCTCTGTATAATTATCTGATGACCAATAATTGATTGACCAATATTCTCTCTATAATAAGAGCAGGTAGAATGAGTAAAGTACCACTTTACTAGAGTATCAGACTACAACACGTGATTTGTAGTCTGTTGCCATGGAGACAAAGGTCTGTATTGATGATTTTCCAAGTTGTTTAAACACATTTTTGCAAAAATAACACAAAAGTGAGTTGACAATAGTGCATAGTATATTTTTAGATGGCGCCTCCCCTCTCTGGTATGTATACACTATACACATGCCTTAAATACCAGCGTATGCTTGGTTGATAAACGGATATCTTATTTATGCCATTGTTCTTCTGTCATCTGTACAGGACAATATTCTAATGAAAAAGTGAGAAACTTCCCAATTCTTCGCTCGTCAAATCTTTATTTTTGACATCTTAGTAACAGTTTTCATTATTTTTCACTTTTTTAAACTTTTGTCACAATATTTATTGTGACTCTACTTAGTACTCTGAGTGCACAAGGGTGTATTGTTCTGTAAGGGTGTGGAACTGAATGTCGCATCAAGCCATAAGTACCCAGGGCAGATCAGGTCAAGCACAGCAGAATGCAGGAGTTAATATGGCGTGACTGACAGATGATCTTCCCCATGTGCCACCATATAGAGTCGGTGCACAAACGTCGCCATATGTATGTACTGTTAGTCCATTCACATCCAGAGGTGCATTCAAAATACATCCCATGGAAGAGAACACCAAAAAAATTTAAATGCAGCTCAGGATGTGACTGAGAAAGACCGGACATAACTGGAACTAAGTGGATATAAAGGACTTAATAATGTCACCCAGATCTTCTACATTCCCAAAAAGTAAAGGTTTCTAGTCAGAGAAGTAACTTGAAGCTCCCGGGCTCCAATGTAAAATCTATAAAGGGGCCCCTATCTACAATCTACTATATATAATTTAGGCGTCTTATATATCCTATGTCTATGCAAGGCCCCCTTTGACCTCCTATAGCTACACCCGTTTCTCATTATGCATGTAATAATGGACAGATCAGCTAAAGGTGCCAGAGCCTGATATGACTAAACTTCTTTATATACATGACTTACTACTACTTATGACTTGACTTGCTACTGACTTATGGGCATGTACAGTATATACTGTAATATCAAAAAAAGAAAAAAACATGGACCGCACATCCCAATATTATACATTGATCTTGTGCTTCTCAGCAAAATCTACAATACAGAACATGAGGTTCTTAGTATACATATTGATCAAGGTGTATAAGCCCACTAGCCACTTCACGGCGACCTCTTTATAGTGGGTCCCTACACTACTGGGTGCGGCATCAAACAGCGACCGCCACCACCACTTTTTGAGATCTGTTCACATGTTGCAGTCCTTTGACTGACACCATATGGTAAGGTGAACTTTTTTGTGATCTGTTCACATGGTGCTGTGCGGTGTCTGTCGTTGCTGGGGTGCGGCGCCCATGGGGCGGTGTGGCCCAGAGCCTGGGGGCTTAGCCTGGCGGCAGGGGTGTTGCTGGGCCGCTGGGTCGCTCGCCCTGTGGGTGCTGTATCGTGGTGGTGGCAGTTGCTGTTCGGTGCCGCACCCAGTAGTGTAGGGACCCACTATAAAGAGGTCGCCGTGAAGTGGCTAGTGGGCTTATACACCTTGATCAATATGTATACTAAGAACCTCATGTTCTGTATTGTAGGTTTTGCTGAGAAGCACAAGATCAATGTATAATATTGGGATGTGCGGTCCATGTTTTTTCTTTTTTTTGTATTTACAGTATATACTGTACATATACACCTACATGTATCCTTCTGGCTATGTGTTTTTTGTTAGTTTATTAAGAGGCCGAAACTCTAATAGTTACATCTGAGCACTGAACACAATGTTCAATTCATATTTAGTGTGCGGTTATATTTACCACAACTGGAATCCTTTCCCGTAATATTGTTTGAGACAATGGTTTGTATTATACTATATACTGTACTGTATATTTCTTAGATATTCACCCCTTATATTATTAATTGACAAAACATAAATGCTATAATACTGCCACCTAGGTAGGACTAAAACTACTATACAACTCCTCCTATGTACAAGAATATAAGTACTATAATACTGCTCCTATGTACAAGAATATAACTACTATAATACTGACACCTATGTACAAGAATATAACTACTATAATACTACCTCCTATGTACAAGAATATAACTACTATAATACTGCTCCTATGTACAAGAATATAACTACTACAGTATAATACTGCTCCTATGTACAAGAATATAACTACTATAATACTGCCCCTTTGTACAAGAATATAACTACTATAATACTGACCCCTATGTACAAGAATATAACTACTATAATACTGCTCCTATGTACAAGAATATAACTACTATAATACTGCTCCTATGTACAAGAATATAACTACTATAATACTGCTCCAATGTACAAGAATATAACTACTATAATACTACCTCCTATGTACAAGAATATAACTACTATAATACTACTACTATGTACAAGAATATAACTACTATAATACTACCCCCTATGTACAAGAATATAACTACTATAATACTACCCCCTATGTACAAGAATATAACTACTATAATACTACTACTATGTACAAGAATATAACTACTATAATACTGCTCCTATGTACAAGAATATAACTACTATAATACTGCCTCCTATGTACAAGAATATAACTACTATAATACTGCTCCTATGTACAAGAATATAACTACTATAATACTGCCCCCTATGTACAAGAATATAACTACTATAATACTGCTGCTATGTACAAGAATATAACTACTATAATACTGCTCCTATGTACAAGAATATAACTACTATAATACTGCCTACTATGTACAAGAATATAACTACTATAATACTGCTCCTATGTACAAGAATATAACTACTATAATACTGCTCCTATGTACAAGAATATAACTACTATAATACTGCTCCTATGTACAAGAATATAACTACTATAATACTACCTCCTATGTACAAGAATATAACTGCTATAATACTGCCCCTATGTACAAGAATATAACTACTATAATACTGCTCCTATATACAAGAATATAACTACTATAATACTGCTCCTATGTACAAGAATATAACTACTATAATACTGCTCCTATGTACAAGAATATAACTACTATAATACTGCTCCTATGTACAAGAATATAACTACTATAATACTACATCCTATGTACAAGAATATAACTACTATAATACTGTCCCTATGTACAAGAATATAACTATTATAATACTGCTCCTATGTACAAGAATATAACTACTATAATACTGCTCCTATGTACAAGAATATAACTACTATAATACTGCTCCTATGTAATATAACTACTATAATACTGCTCCTATGTAATATAACTACTATAATACTACTCCTATATACAAGAATATAACTACTATAATACTGCTCCTATGTAATATAACTACTATAATACTGCTCCTATGTAATATAACTACTATAATACTACTCCTATATACAAGAATATAACTACTATAATACTACCTCCTATGTACAAGAATATAACTACTATAATACTGCTCCTATGTAAAGAATATAACTACTATAATACTACCTCCTATGTACAAGAATATAACTACTATAATACTGCTCCTATGTACAAGAATATAACTACTATAATACTGCTCCTATGTACAAGAATATAACTACTATAATACTGCTCCTATGTACAAGAATATAACTACTATAATACTGCTCCTATGTACAAGAATATAACTACTATAATACTGCCCCCTATGTACAAGAATATAACTACTATAATACTGCTCCTATGTACAAGAATATAACTACTATAATACTGCTCCTATGTACAAGAATATAACTACTATAATACTACTCCTATGTACAAGAATATAACTACTATAATACTGCTCCTATGTACAAGAATATAACTACTATAATACTGCCCCCTATGTACAAGAATATAACTACTATAATACTGCCCCTTTGTACAAGAATATAATTGGCCCCTGGGCTAGCTGTAATATATATCCTGTACACCTGTAGCCTCTGGGCTTTCTGCAGTATACTCTGATTCCTGTATAATTCCTGATTGTAGCCTGTTCACCAGTTTGTCTTGTTTTAGTCTCTGTTCACACTCTGCCTGTGACATATGATCATATCTGTATAGGAACTTGGAAGCACGGCAGTTGAGGTTGGCACTTGCAGGCTCGGACATGTGGGCGCTGCTCCCTGATTTACAGTATATGTTGCGGCATCTCCTCAGATAATACAAACCTCATTACTAAGTCCCACCTGTCAGATCTTTTCCAGATCCCGCTGCCCCCGGAGGGTTTCATTACGCTGTGTACTGACACATCCTTGGCTGATTATGTCTGGCCTACGGCGCTCGCTCTGTATCCTCCCATATAATGAGCTGACTTGGGATTTGGATCCCTCTATCGATACAGCACATATGGATTATCTGTGTCTGTTTTAACCACTTCAGGCCTGCAGCATATACAGAATTATTGTCTAGGCTTGATAGACCGGCGTCATGTCAATATTTATGGAGGATCAGTAGTTTCTACAGGTGATCCTGTATATTTCTTAGGAATACTTTAGTGTACCGTCATATAGTGTACAGATAACTACACCTTACTGTGCCTAAAAATAACTACCATACAATAGGGTGCACACAATGACCAAATAATAACCCCGCTATACACTGCCAATATGTTGTACTGTAGAGTGTAACAATAAAGTAAATACCACCTTATAGTGCTGAAATAATACCAACATACATTGCACGAATGGCAGCTCCGTACATGAATACATGATGTAATCTAATAACAGCGCTATATAAAGTATTACCGCAATGTCCTACAAAGAGTGTAAACTGATATATCCTATCCAACCAAGCCATGGTAATGTGAGCGTGACTGTGACAAGTGATCGCTCTCACGCTTCAAGGTGACAGGCAGCACCAAGAAACAGCGCCCCCTGCTGCCTGATCTAGCTCATTTGTGATCATGACAATAGGGTTGCCGTCTGTTATCTTGGTTCAAACCATGCAACCTGGAAGACAATCTTGGACCCCATCCGCCCATTCCTTGGGTAAACCTCTGACCAGTCTTATTGTTGAGCTGTTTCCTCGCAACGTGTTGCATTTCATGATTGAAAATATTCCCCAAAGACAACGGGATCAGTTATGTAGAGATTATACAAATTGGCTCTCATCTAAGACACCTATAGGTAGATACCCCATAAATTGGGGACTGGCCCTCTAAAAGTTTAGCATACTTTATTCCCAATATGTATTTCCTGGCCTATAACAGTGCCCTATTCCAACATGGCGATGTCCACAAGGAGACTTATGTATTCGTATATGTGTAAATGGAGGACTATTCCCATCCTATCCAGTTATCCCCTATCCATAGAATAGGGCGTTACGTGAAGCTCAATAGGGGTCTGACCGCTCTCCACCAATCAGGAGCGAGTTTTGTCCCCCAATCTGATTGGAGCAGTGGTCATAGCACTTCTGCCATCTCCGAAATCCCATTGACATGAATGGAACATTGCGTGCCCACCGGTCCATTCAGATTGGAGGACAATTCACCCGTTCTCCTGATCATTGGGGTCTAAGTGGTTGGATCTCTATTGATCTGCAAGTTAACTCCTGTCCTATAAATGGGGGATAACTTGTTAAAATTAAAATGGGAATACCCCTTTAACTGTGGCCGCAGACATGAAATAAAATGGTCCCCTTTAAGAGCTATATTAGGCATTGTCTACACAGTGGTGGTGTTGTGTGACTCTGCTGTGACAGCTTTACACAGTGAATTTTATTGAATGGTTCATGTTGACCATGTGCTTAATGTATTGATATAAAGATTTGACTGAGGAAAAAACACAGTCATGTAACAATAGAGAAAGGGCATTTGGCCCGGTGCCCCATTTTCTCACCTCCTCCCTTCTTATAGTAAACAGGCATAAGGAAGGCACAAGGCTCTGCAGAACGTATACAGGGTATGTAGCCTGTGTTTTGAGTCATGGTAACAGCCCCTTTAAATTAGGGCATGGGTCTCCAATCTGTGGCCCTGCAACTGTTACAGGGTGCAAAACCCCTTTCTCCTACAGTGGCCAGTTTGCAATTCCTGCAGGGTGAAACCCAGTGGGCCAATGTGTGCTACTGCACCTGCTGAATGGCCCGTCCCAACTCCAATAATCAGACTACGACTACATGGCAATGTTGGTCACACAATATGAAGATCACAATGATGTCATAATTGTCAATTGTGGTTGCGTTGTTTTAAGTAGTATACGGTTGCAGATGGGGGATTGCCCCTGGACTTTCCAGGTTTGCCCCTAAACTTAGTGGAACTGCCCACTTTGAAGCCGGGTTCCTAAGCCTCGCCTACTTCCCATTTGCGTCTGAATTTGCTGGGATTGTTTCTAAAAATTCCCGACTATCTCGGCACTTTCGGGACAGTTGGGATATAGCATACAACTCTGCCAATAATGTGAGTCACTAAGGGTACTATGGTCTTTTTCTTTGGGGCCGTTGGAGGGTGGACCCCTAAAATCGTTCCCACACTGGGGTCTCTCATAAAGTTACCAACAATTTTAATTGGCAAAATTGGTGTCCTTAAGTCCTCCCCATGGGACCACCCCACTTTGAGGTGGAGTTTACATAAGTCCACCCCTTTTTGGGCTGCGTTCTTTGTATATGTCCAATTCTCTAAATTTTTCAAAAATTAGCAGTTGCCAAAATTTGGAATTTCCAATTGATGTAGCACTTAATTTTTGCAAGTGGGAGCTGTTGTTCCCTGTTATCAACCTGGGAAGAGGCTAACCGTAGTGTTGTTCAATAGGTTAAAGGACAAAAAAGATCCCCTTCCCCCAGATCCCCACTGTATCTCAGTGCTGGGAATTTCCATCCATACATGTGACTGATATCAGTTGGTTACAGAGGCGGTGCACTATTACAAGCCGCTGATGTCTATAGGTAATCTATAGGCAGGGGGTTAAGCATATGGTATACACTGCCGGTCTGTCCTGACATACAGGAAGTGGACATTTCCTGTGTGACTGTATGTAGGCAGCTCCGTTATCTCTAGAACATAATGTGAAATATTCTGAGTGATGTCATCGTGACCTTCTTATCATAAGCTTTATGGTCATGTGACAGGTTAGTAAGTCAGAAAACATCCCTGTAATCCAAGGAGAAGACAATGGGTAGAAGAAATAGGGCTACTCAAAAACCCCTGGTAATCTCTGGGGTGGAGTTTATACATATCCCACCCCACAGTGGACATTCCTATCCAGTTTGGGGATGGTCCCAGGAAGGTGGGTCCTGTGACCAGGGGTGTAGCTATAGGAGGTGCAGAGGTAACAATCTCCTAAAGGGGCCCAAAAGCCTATGCGCACTATAAGACGACACCAGTATTGTAGCACATGGTAAGGGAGGCCCAGGAGCTTAAAGTTACGACCCATATTTCTCACTTATCTTATGGATCAAGATGTTTTTTGGACTTGATATTGCACATTCACTAATTTAGTAATGGGACCGATGGGGCCCCTCAGGAGTAAGGGCCCAGGTGCTATAGTATCAGCAATTTTTCTCTTTAAAGTGGAGCCTCTCAATACTTCCTTCCTCCGTGGTTCTATTTCTGACAAACCATAGGTTCATGGTCTGGTTGACCCAGGGTCAAGTGGAACCAGCACCTGGACCCCAAGTTGCGGCACATCCAATATACCCTAGGCGAAGTGTTAAGGTACGCTCGCTCTGGAGATCCCCTTTAACCCTTATTTTGACTACTTGGATGACCAATGCTGTAGATATAGCCTAAGGCTCGTCGCACACAAATGTAAGACTGGTGAATTTTGAAAAAAATGTTTGCCTTTATGGATGAAACTCCTTGCACACAAATCACTGATCCCTACCTCCATGTCACACTCACAGGTGTCCAGAAAGCTGAGATATGTGGAGCTGTATGTTGGGGGCCTCACACTAGAGATCTACCTGAGCTGTCCATGTAGTGCCTGTGATATGGAAAAAACCATTATAAGCACTAGAAAATGTTATTGAGTTACTGTGAGTGGTCCCAAAAATCCTGCAAAGATGATATTTTATGAATTCGGACATAAATCACTGGTGCTGCCCCCATGTTAGATCCATGCAGTGTGAAGACCCCATCAAACAGCTCCCAATATCTCAGCTCCCTGCATGTCTGTGAGCATCACTGGGCTTTACTGTCGTCTCCACTGACTTTTCATTGTAATTGATTTGATGGGGATTATTTCAGGAACATTAACCTTTTTAGGTCCAGGCTGATCGATGGATTATTGTGACAAATGGGTATTCTATACTGGCAGGACATTAGATAACCAGCGGCGTCTGTAGTCCTGACGTCTGCTGATAAGACCGCTGCGAGCAGAGGAAAACCGGGCGGTGTAATAATCAATAACTCACTGCTATGACCTATCGCTATGTAGGAGGTGCCGAGTAGAGAGGGGGACCGTCTCCAGATTCATACTGGGTTCGGGTGGCGCGGGTCCCTGATTGATTTTGGGTCAAACAAGTTCGGATAGGACCGGAAGTGACATTATTATACGGTGAGATCTCTCCATACCCCAGAGTATAATAGGTGGAGGCTCAGGGGAGGTGTAAGAAATAACAAACATTCATACTCACCTTCCCTCACCTCTTTTGGGTATCCTCATGGCATCGGGCGCTCTCTCTTAGTCTTCTTGGTGACGTCATGCTCATAAGGCCACCGCTGAGGCCTGTGATTGGGCCTTAGTGGTAACTTGGGCATACCAAGCATCATGACACTCAGCATGCCCATGTGACTGCTGTAGCCCAATCACAGGCCTCAATGGTGACCCCCGGGTGCATGACGTCATCAGGAGAGCACCGGACACCGTGAGAGGCCCAAAACAGGTAACAGAAGGTGAGTAATTTTTTTTTTATTTTTTACACCTCCCCTGGACTTCCACCTATTATACCCTGGGGTCTGAAGAGATCCCAGAATATAATAATTTACTGCAATGCATGCAGCGGCGGCCATTTTAGTTTTTCTAAATTCCCAATTGTGTGGTTTTGTTAAAAACTGAATATTTGGAATGAACCTTCAAAACAAAGCAGTTCGCCCATCTCTGGTGCAGTGATAGCAGTCTCACTGCCACATAAGAAGACACCTGTATTAACTTCACATAGTCGACTTTGCATTAGGACCCAGGAGCTTCCAGTTACCCCCCAGCTCATGCACACAGACATATCGCACAGTAAAAATCTGCAAAAAAACCATTGCACCATATTATATGACATACAGTATTATGGAGACATTACATATGTGGCAACAGTCCAAAATGAACTGCAAAAGAGACGGGGCATATGCAAGAGCTGCCCAAGTGGGAGTTTCTGCCATTTTGGGGGCATGCCCAAGGAGGAGCATAAATGTCCTGATTTTGGTTGGGTGACTATGGTGCTATAGAATCGGTACTTATACAGCCCCCTCAGGTCCTGCACTAGACATAACACAGTCTTTCAGGTTTTCTTGGAGTGCCCCTTTAAATATATACATTTAAGTAACACAAAATGACCACTAGGGGGAGAAGAGACAAGACTGTTTCAGGCTCCGTTTATTATAGGATAAAGATATTACAGCTAGGATCAGCGATACAGCCTGCTGCGGATAATAAAATACAGACCAGCACAGGAATTGCCCCATTGAAATCAGTGACCCCAGGCTGGCTCGCCGTAAGATTTCTAAACTTAGTAAAGTAACCTGTAAAATGCGCAGCTGGTTATAGAACGTCTATAAAACCCTGCAATAAAACACTAAATACCTTGACGTCTAGCAGTAAAACCTTTATAGTCTCAGGGAACATTTAGATGTAGCAGAGGTGGATTTGCAATGTGGCAGATTCAATAAATTTAACTATTGCAGCTTTTCCTGTTACTTTTTACAGTTTCGAAAATTGTAAAAAAGGGTGTGGCCTATAAACGGAACTAACTTCAAAATTGACTTATGAAAGGCTTTTCACTTCTCTGAACCCAGATGAGTCACTTGTCAATTCACCAATTGACAAATTGTTCTTATATTTTAAATCATGGAACCGTATTTTCCTTTCCGGAAATGAACTCCAAAAATGGCCTATTTTTTTTTTTTAGACCAGGTATTTATTTGAAACATAGTTTTAAAGATTTTTTTTTTCTGATTTTATTTTTTTATTTTAAATTTCCCATGTTAGAATTTTTTTTTTTTTTTTGTAGAAGCTGCAATTTTCACTCTGACTACAAAGCCTAATAATATACTGATACTTGCTCATTCTAAATTTTATTTTATTTTTTTGCAATAGTTACCTCATTTACATTTACCCATCACTACATCCACTACTGACTATAGATGATGTCACAGCTTTTCTCCTCCCCCTACCTGCACAGAGCATGTCTAGAAAACTCTGCCATAGACCTCATTGAGTCAGCTGCAGTCTATTGTTGCCTGTGGCCATGCCTATGCTATAAAGCAGATCACTAAATGCTGTTAACAGAGCTCAGGCAAGATGGCCGCCCCCATAAAATTGAATAAGAACAACTACAATATGAAAATAAAAATATACTAGAAAATCTGCTTTTAATAAATTAAAAAAATGGCAACACATTCCTTTTAAAGACAATTGAGGCTAAAATAAGAATAGATAGGTGGCTCTCCACTGAATGAAAATCCCTACTTGTAAGAAGAGTCCCTACATAATAAGGATCAAAAGCTCTCAGCGATCAGCTGCAGTCTGTGTGGAAACCTGGCAGCAAGTGGTTCAATTTCCCAGCAGCGCCACCACAGGTGAAATGAAGCATTACACAGGACAGGTCCTCCTACGTGAGAGACGCTCTTTGCAGCCTAGATATGAAGACCCACTCTAGGGTACATGAAGATGGGATGTCTAGACTGGACAACCCCTTTGTTGCATAGTTGTGTCACAGAAGAAGCTTGAGAGTAGATTATATGGGATAATCAGCATTTACTTCTTAGAACATGAGGTAAACAGCATCAAAACGTTAACACAGGAAAACTTGAAAGTAAAAAGGACCTTTTACAATAGAGAGATAAAAAGCAAGGTACATCAAGTCTCACATAGCATACCATTACACTCTATTCAGCATATAACACTAATAACATCGCCATCTACTGTCAGATAGATGTAAACTTCTGCACACAAATAAGTCTATCTGTTGCATATATATGTATATAGTATATACCAACACCCTTTCTCAACAGTAAGAACTTATTCAGTTAAATATAATCTCTTCATCAGTCTCTGGTGTCTTTCAGCACTCAACGCCTTTGTGAAAATATCTGCTGTCATATCTTCAGTTGGGCAGTATTCTAAATTCAGAATTCCTTGTTCCTGATGATCCCGTAAGAAATGAAACTTCACATCAATGTGTTTAGTTCTGGGATTAACTCTTTCCATCTGAGCAAGAACAAGACATCCTTGATTGTCTTCATGTAACGTTGTTGGTCCTAACTGTTGTTGTCCTAAGTCTCTTAGTAGTTGTCTTAACCAAAGAACTTCTTGACTCGCATGAGCGGCGGCTACATATTCTGCTTCTGTAGACGATAGTGTTACTATAGATTGTTTTTTACTAGTCCAACTAATTGGTCCGCCCGAGAGTAAGAAAAGATAGCCACTGGTAGATTTTCTATCAATTGGATCTCCAGCCCAGTCTGCATCAACATATCCAGTTAAAACGCATTCATCACTTGCAGGTAGCTTCAGTTTAACGTTGCTAGTTCCTTTCAGATAACGTATTACTCTCTTTACAGCTTTCCAATCCATTTCATTGGGGTTTGACACTTTTCTGCTCAAAATTCCTACTGCTGCTGCAATGTCTGGCCTTGTAACAGTCGCTAAATATAGTAATTTTCCCATTGCCTTTCTGTATAGCTCATTATCTGGTAATATATTTTGTTCACTTTTAATTTCCTTCAGATAATTAGTTTCCATTGGAGACTTTACTGGTTTCGCATCTTTCAGTCCAAATGTTTCTATTATATCTTGGATCATGTGATTTTGGTTAAGTTGGAAACTCCCATCTTCTTCTCTTTCTATCTGTATCCCTAGGTAATGCTTCACATTTCCCAGATCTTTGATCTCAAAGTGTTGATCCAAAATTTTCCGTATTTCAGCTTCATCCCTTTCTCTTTCAAAACAAACTAAAATATCATCAACATATATCAGTACATAGATCCATCTGTCATCTAGTTTCTTTGTGTATAGACAGGGATCCGCTTTGCTTCTTAGAAAATGTTCATTTATGAGCACTTCAGTGATTTTATCATTCCACGCTTTAGCGGCTTGTTTTAAACCGTATATACTTTTCTGTAGCTTACAAACCATGTTTGGTTTCTCTTTATCTTTGAATCCTGGAGGTTGTTCCATGTAAATTTCTTCTGTTAAATCTCCATTCAGAAATGCTGTCTTTACATCCAGATGTTTCAATTGCATTCCTTTAGTAGCTGCAACCGCAAGCAAAGTTCTGATTGTAGTATGCTTGACAACCGGAGCAAATGTTTCATCATAGTCTTCTCCGTATTTTTGAGAATAACCTTTAGCTACGAGTCTTGCTCGGTATTGTTCAGCGGTGCCATCTGTTTGGTATTTAACTTTAAAAACCCATTTACATCCTATAGCTTTTCTCCCTTTTGGTAATTCTGTCAGTGTCCATGTCTTTGAATCATGCATGGATTTCATTTCTGTTTCTGTAGCCTTTATCCACTTATTGGCCTCTTCTTCTGAAAGTTGAGATATATCCTCCCAAGATGTAGGTTCATATACTTTATTTGTACTTGCCTTGTATGAAAGACGTACAGGTGGTTTTCCTTTGTTTTCTCTCATTGAACGTCTTGGTTCTGTGTCTGTCTGTAGTTCTATCTCTTCACTTTCAGTATTTTGAACTTTATCAATTTCAACTTCTTTTTCATCAGATGTTCCTGCACTTATATCACTGTTGTCTCTCTCATTTCTCATTTCCAGTGATGTCATAATGTTATCATTTAGATCTTCAATGAATGTTACACTGTTACTCACCGTAACTCTGTCTTTTTTAGGATCTAGGATTCTGTATCCTTTGCAGTTGTCACTATATCCAACAAATATTCCTTCTATGGCTCTGTTTTGAAGTTTGGAGCGTTTCTCTTCTGGAACAAAAACAAAAGCTTTGCAACCAAAAACTCTTAAATGATTCACACTTGGTTTCTTACCATGCCACAGTTCATATGGGGTTTTTTCCAGTTTTCTTGAAAAAAGTCTATTTTGCAGATAAGTAGCTGTCATTGCTGCTTCACCCCAGTATTTCTCTGGTAGTTTGGAATCTGTTAGCATGCATCTTATCATTTCAGTCAGAGTTCTGTTTTTCCTTTCTGCTACGCCATTTTGTTCAGGTGTGTATGGAACAGTTTTGTGATGCTCTATTCCATTCTGTCTTAAATAGTTCTCTATTTGGTGTCCTGTGAATTCACCTCCATTACCACTTCTAATGATGATTGGCTTCCTCTGAAACTTATTATACGACTTTGACACGTATTCTTCTAATTTACTGAAAACTTCACTTTTGTTCTTTATTAAGTACGTGACTGTGTATCTTGAGTAGTCATCTATAAAAGTCACCATATATCTATTACCTCCTGATGTGGTTACTTTCATGGGTCCACATACATCAGTATGCACCAAGTCAAGTGGTTTTGTGCCTTTTGTTTCACTCTCTTTAGGTATACACACTCTTGTAGCTTTAGATTTTATACAACATTCACATCTTACAATAATTGAGCAATCAGATATCAACAGATCTTTTGTCAAATTTTTGTTCTGTAATGCCATGATACTCTCAGGATGTCTGTGTCCTAAGCGTCTATGCCACATGTGAATACAATTCTTGTGATCATGTGTACATAACTTCATCTGTTCCTTTAATGTGTCTAGATGATATAATTGTTCACCTGCTTTTACATTTATTATTATCTTGTCTCCTGCTAGGATTGTACATTCATCATCTTTGAATTTTACAGTAAGTCCTTTAGCTGTTAGACGTTTTACAGATAATAGTCCTCCATCTAGTCCTGGAACATATAACACATCCTTTACTAGTATCTTTGAATTATGCCCAAATTTATCAGAATAGATTAGCATTCCTTGTCCAGTACCTTCCGCGGTTATTTTGCTCCCATCTGCAAGGTAAATAGCTTCCTTCTTATTTAGATCAAGTTCAGTAAAGAAGCTCTTATTACTTGTCATGTGACTTGTTGCTCCTGAGTCAATATACCAACTCATTGATAACCTTTTATCGGTTACTTTAAATGTACCATTCCAGTGATCTGCATGTGGGTTAGATATTGTGCTTTTCACCTTCTGTTTACTTTCTTTATGGTATAACTTCTGTTCTGCTTTCCATATAGTACAGTCTTTCTTTAAATGTCCCTTTTTCTTGCATCTGAAACATTCTCTTGTTTCTGTTTTATAGGTCCTCTTATCTGTAATTTTAAGAGCATTTACACTGTCCTTTTCTGTGGAATCATTTGTTTGTTCTTTCCTTCTCTGGTATTCATCTATGAGTCGTGTTTTTACAAACTCTAGTGTAATGTCTGCTTCAGGTCTTGTTTCTAGTGCATTTATCAAAGCAGTGTATGAATCCGGCAAGCTACACAATAATATTGCTGCTACATGACTTTCTTTAATATCTTCACCAACTGATCTCAGCTGTGTTCTCACTTCCATCATGGAGTTTATGTGCTCCTGCATGTCTTCCTGTGCACTTAATCTCATCTTGTAAAGTTTCCTTAGCAGAAACAATTTGTGATTTAAGCTGGATCTTTCATGTAACTTTCTCAATGCTTCCCACATTCCCTTTGCTGTATTCTCATTCCTTATGTGGATTAACTGATCATCTTCCACTAATAAGCTGATAGTAGCTCTTGCTTGTCTGTTTTTCTTATCCCATGTCTCATTATTATCATTGGGTCTATCTGTAGTGATTACATCCCATAAATCATCTTTAGACAATAACATCTCCACTTTGAACTTCCATAACTGATAGTTCTCATTGTTCAGCTTAGCTACTGTAAGTCTGAGTTCTGAATTGCTGGTCATTTTAACTTGTCTTACTTGTTTGGAGAGAATTGTTCTGAAGAATCCTTTTGCATTCACTGGGTCTTTTTGTCTTCTATGCCTGGGCCCATAACCTGTTGCATAGTTGTGTCACAGAAGAAGCTTGAGAGTAGATTATATGGGATAATCAGCATTTACTTCTTAGAACATGAGGTAAACAGCATCAAAACCTTAACACAGCAAAACTTGAAAGTAAAAAGGACCTATTACAATAGAGAGATAAAAAGCAAGGTACAGCAAGTCTCACATAGCATACCATTACACTCTATTCAGCATATAACACTAATAACATCGCCATCTACTGTCAGATAGATGTAAACTTCTGCACACAAATAAGTCTATCTGTTGCATATATATATGTATATAGTATATACCAACACCCTTTAAGATGATGGGACTTTACATTAGAGACTTGTAAACTTCCTACTTATTTTTTTCAGTGTTCTAAGTGTTAATCAAATATAAAATTTCATGTGGGTAACGAGAAATTTCCCTTTGTTTTGGATTGTGGGAATATAATACATTTGCTGAAGACGGGTTTTGGGTATTGTATTGTTTGCCTTGAGTTATTTCACATTCTTTTACATATGTCCACGTCACAGAGAATTTCTTGCATTTATATATCGTGGGAACGTTTTCCAATAAACTGTATCCTCCCTCTGCATGCAGGTATAGCCATACACACACACACACACGCACACACACGCACGCACACGCACACACACACACACACACACACACAGACAGATTGGAGGGATCAGACTACACAAGGCTTGTTTGTAGTCTGTTACCAAGGAGACACATCTGTGTGAACAAACCTTAGGAGTTTTTAATAGACACCCTTCTAGATGCTTTGGATCCAAAAAATACCTGCTTTGTGGACTTTACTGTGACTCTCATAAATGGGTCACCATATAGTAAATGGTTTCAATCAAAGGCATAACATGAGGCTCCCGAACCCCAGTGCAAAAACTGTATTGGGGCCTCGGCCTATGATGCGCCATTTAGAATAGTGATGTGTTCTTATGGGGGAGAGGGGCCTCTGCAGCCCATAGATCTCACGAGAGGAGGAGCTGCGCCCTACAACGACTTTAGAATCCAACTAATGGGCACTGCCTAAGTTATTGGGACATCCCAGCGCCAGGCGTAGATTTCCATTATAATTCATGCCTGTAACAAATCTGTGGGGCCGAGGCGTCGCTGCTCCACCCACATTCGCACAAAGTGGAGGCGCAGATCAAAACAGGTATAGCGGGAATGATGAATTTCCACCATTATCTGCCGCTTTAGGATATTTTTTGTCTTTTGGGGTGGCCAAGGAAATGGTTTTTTTGACCAAAAGTTAAATTTATTAAGTTTTTTATAACTTTTTGTTATTTTTAGATTTGTTAATGAGGGGTTTGATGTTCATTAGAAGACATAAAGAGGAAGTAGATCTCATACAAGTCATCTGAGCCTGGACTCTCACATAGAGACTTGTCCTCCATGCACAGGGTGCGGAATCTGCATCTTATTTGCCAAGTCATTTGGATAATTAGTCATTTATTAAACCTGTTTCTATAGTAAACGTTAGCCTTGTGATACAACACGGCATGTTCTGCAGTTAGCTTTATATTTTGTATAGATACATAGAGATCGATATATATCTCTCTGGAAAATAATAAAAAAAAATACCCCCCAGTAAATCTAAATCACCACCGCTTTGCATCCGCTCCACTGACTCCAGCGCAGTTGGAATTTTTTCTCTAGCCCCGACCATTCCCGAGCAATCATTTGTTACTTTCAGCACCCAATATGCTAATTAGTCTCAGGTGGGCGGTCCTGGACTGGGGCATATAGCTTGGGACCGCCCACCTGACAGTAGGGGTGTCTAAGCATATTGGTTGCTGAAATTAACAGCACTGATTGCTCAGGAATGGTGGGGGCTAGAGAAAAAAATCCAACTGTGCTGGAACCAGTGGATCGGCATGTATTGAAGAATGTAAAGAGGTGAAAGGTCATTTTTATGGAGTATCCAGGATTTGAAAAACATCTCTGCCTTCTTCCGGAAACAGCGCCACACCTGTCCATGGGCTATATTTAGTTTTGCTTCATTTACTTCAATGGAACTGAGCTGCAATACCAAACAAGGACAGGTGTGGCACTTTGTCTTTAAGAATCAGCCATGTTATTCTAATCCTAAAAAAACTTCTTTAAAGGGGTCTTGACAGCTGATTTTGTTAGAGAAATCCACAGTCAGTTCTGTAGACCCTGGGGGCACTGCCTCTTTATAGACTCCTCTCCCATTCATTCGGTTACCTTGCCCTCCTTTCTCCAGGTCCCTGTTACCTACCACATTGCACTTGTAAGAAGGGTGAAATCTGATGATGACTGTTGGCGCCACCCCCATCTAAATTATTGGGACCGTCCCTTTATTTGTATTGCCTGTGTGAGATTATCACAGCATATATATGTATTACAGCAATGGTTATGGTGTTACATGGAACTTTGCGTAACTGATGTAACTCTAGATGAGATGTGATGGTAAAACGCACAGTGTGAATAGGTATATATGCACTTTGGAGGTAGTTGGTGTATAAAAATGCACATATATATAATATATGTACACCGTACCTTTAAGTATTCAGTGCACTCCCTATAGCTACAACCCTGTATAACAATACCTTTTCTTTTTCAGGGCTCATGAAGTGAATATTTTGGATGCTGTGATTGTTCCTCCAATATTACAGACATGTATCCGGTACGTGATCAATTTTATCTTATGGACTGAAAAAAATTTCCAAAAATTTTTTAAAAAAAGGTCTCTTATCTTGGAGGACTCAATAACCTACTGATTTTAATGATTACCCTGCAATACTTCATCTTGCCTGTGGGAGTGCTGTAGGCAAATTAACGCTTGTAGCTGAATTCCCCAACAGATTACTGATGCTCTCATGGATTCCACATTGTGATCCACTTGTCACTGGGGAATACTTCTAACAAAAAGTTAGGAGAAACTGTCCTGGTCATGTGATGATGACCTCACAGGTTCACGACTGAAGAGTTAAGTTTGTGATCCTCACATGACCAGGACAAGTTTTCATCTGCTGGCAGTAAACCTTGGGGGCTCTCAGTTAATGACAGCAGGTAGAGGTACTGAAATTGGTGAGGATCCGAAACAGAGTATGACAGAAGCTTGTGCAATTGTTAAAGAGAATGTATTACCAACATGGCCTGCTTTTGGTAACACATTCCCTTTTTGTTTAACCCAATAATTTGTTAAACTTTTTTGATGATTTTAATTTTCTATGTCCTCTATATTTAAAATAAAATAATAATAATAATGCTATATCCTGCAATTTTCACTCTGACCACTAAGCCCAAAAATAGACTCACATTTACCAATTCTGTAGGGATTTTTTTTTGCAGCAGTCATCTCATTTCCATCAAAGACAGAATTACAATAGAAGATAACACCACTATAGATAAAACCACTGTGCCATCATTATATCTCTACTGACAATAGATGATAAAAACTCTGCCATAGACCTCAATGATTTGACTCAACACTATTGCTGCCTATGGCCATGACTGTGATGTAAAGCAGATCACTAATTGCTGTTAACAGAGCAGAGGAGAAGCTCAGGCAAGATGGCCAACCTTGGTTTTAATAAAAAAAATAAACATGGGCACATTCCCTTTAAGCTATATTTACTGGAATTGTAATACCCCTGTAAGGATCTAGTGTCCAAGTGTGCACTATGAGCGAGACACAGGGCATTAAATCCTAATCCACCCTCTCCTGACGTTACTGACCCGGCTAATTATTTCTCTTTCCGTTTATTTAACAATTAATGAGTAATCTACTGGAATGAAGGGCGAGCAAATCACGGCATCAGCAAACACGAAACTGTGTAACAGGTAGACGTGAGGTCAGAAACTGAGACCAAGCCCTAAAGTGAGAGGGTGCCGAGTAAATCTGCTCCAAAAATACAAACACTATAGTAAAACGCCTTAAGATTGAGGCCACACGTTGTGGAAACGCTGCGTTTTGGGCTGTCATGAAAATGTTGCATTTTACAGTCCCAGGGGAGGCAAAAATGCAGTGGAAATGTAGTGAAAAAAACACAATTTTTTTAAAGATAGCACTTTATGTCGTATTTTAGCTGCATTTTTTTACAGACTAGGTGTGGCCTTAGTCTAAAGGGGCTGGTACAGCAGCTCAATACTTTTCAAGTTAATGGGGCTTAGCTGCAGTACCAGGCACAACCACAGCTGTTTATGTGGCGCTGTGACTGGCTAAATAATGAAGGGAAGGCAGTGCCAGGTACTGCAGCTCCATCCCATTTCCATGAATCCCACTGCATTCTAGGAATTCTAAGACTGCCTCAGAAGTTGGACCCCAAGAATTAAATATTGAAGGCATCTCCTAAGGATCATCCACAGTCAAGATGTCAATGTATTACATAGACTGTATTTAGTTTCAATAATTTTTTATTCAAATTTTTTCAAAGAATAAAGGTGAAATACATTATTGACATATATCACGATGTACATTGGTATGCAGTATAGTATAGTATGCGAAAAAACAGAACATAGTACTTTCTTTACCAAAATACATCTGTAAGTCATACATCAACAACACGGATATGCAACGTACTAACATAGTAAACCTAAACTATAACAACAACTTTCAGGCACATTCAGCGGGCTATCTTGAACCATTCCTAGGGCATGTTCCTCAGTGTCAACCTTCCCTTGGTTGTAAGGCTACTATTAGTGTGTAGACACCAAAACTCCACTTTGACATTTCTGAATTCCCCCCTTTTGCTGCTTCCTCTACTTCGAGGTTGGCCGGTTTGACAATTTTGACTGGTTTGACCCCCCCTTTGCCCATTTATTGCAATCATTGTATCAGTGCACCCCCCCTTCCCGGACTTCCTGCAACCCCCCGGATCTCTTTCAGGATGAATCGAGAGTAAATCCATGCTTCCCAGATTTTCTCAAAGCTGTGGAAAGAGTTATTTCCCAGGGCGATTATTCTTTCATAAGTGTATGTTTATGGCTGTTAACAGATCCGACATAAGCGGGGGAGCTGCCGTCCTCCATCTTTGCACCAACATCAATTTGGCTATAGTTAGAATTTTGCAGATAAGTTTTTTATGTGCCTTTAATGCATTGGGAATTCCGATAATTAGGATAGCCATCCTAGCGGTGTATGGGAGTCGGAAATCGAATAGCTCCGAGAGCATCCCGAAGACCCCGTCCCAGTAACCTTGAAGTATGGGGCAATTCCCCAAAATATGGATAAGGGATCCTCTACCCCCACATCCCCTCCAACAGTTCCCTGATTCAGAGGGATAGGCTAACTGTAGCATAATCGGGGTCCTATACCATTGTAATACTATTTTCATGGCCGTCTCAATGTGCGTGCTACACTTTAAGGATAGATGGATCAGCCTAATTGCTTGCTGCCATTCCTCAAGGGTGATAACTACCCCCAAATCCCTCTCCCAATAACGGAATGGGGCAGATCTAGTGAAGGTCGATATTTCGTCCATTTTATCCTACAGGAAACGCAGTCCTCTCACCTTGGTTGAAAGCCAAGTGAAAAGGGCGCCACTGTGAGGCAAAAGCGTCACGGGGTGCTTAGACACGAAGTGCCATATTTGAAAATATTTAAGGAAGTCGCCTGTAGGGAGCCCATACTTCTGTCTAAGGTCTGCAAACAATATAGGTTGTTTAGTGTCAGAGTATAATTGAGAAATCTGTGTGATCCCTCTCGACTCCCAATCTGAAATTCTTAAGTCGTCGATTACCCATGACATTAGTGACAAAGGCATCTCAGAAATATGAAAGTGTTTCATAGGATTAGCTTTCCCGTGCATTATCTTCCATGCCGCCAATGAGGCAACCATGATCGGGGAGAAGGATCTAGGAGCTAAAATGTTCCAAAAGGGTAACCACAGCGCATCCTCCAGTTTTAGAGGAGAGATAAATGCCTGTTCTATGTACAACCATGGAACTAAGGTGTCCATTGATTTCCACCTAGCGCACTGAGTGACCAGTGAGGCTAAATAATAGTTTCTTATCAACGGAACTCCCAGCCCTCCTGCCTCCTTTTGTTTAAATAGGAAGCTTTTGTTGATTCTGGGTCTCTTCCCATTCCATACAAATTTTGATATTACCCTTTGTGTTGTTTCAAAAAAGGAAACGGGAATGGGAATCGGGAGCGTGCGAAACAAATATAAAAGCCTAGGTAGTAGTAACATTTTAAAGGCCACTACTCGGCCTATCCAGGAGGTATCTGTTTTTGACATTCGCTCCGTCTCTTCCTGTAGTAGTTTTAACATTGGTATGTAGTTACTTCTATAAAGGGTCTCTGGGGACGTTGTCATCTGTGTCCCCAGGTATTGGACATTGTCCACCCTCCAGTCAAAGTCATAATTCGACTTCATTTGATGAAGCGAAGAAGGAGGGACATTCAAAGGTAGCGCCTGTGATTTGGCCATATTCAATTTATAAAACGATAGTTGCCCAAACTTAGTAATAATATCCATTAAACGGGGGACAGAAGTTAGTGGCTTAGACAAGGTGAGAATAATATCATCAGCGTAGAGCGATATAAGATGAGTTTTATTCCCTATATCAATGCCCTCTATGTTGGTATCTAGTCTGAGCATTTGGGCCAATGGTTCCATGGAAAGAACAAATATCAGGGGTGACAGGGGGCATCCCTGCCTGGTCCCATTTGTTATCTGAAAAGGATCCGATACTGTTCCATTAGTGAACACTCTCGTGGAGGGCGCGGAGTATAACGCCTCTATCGCCCTCAAAATAGCTCCAGAGAACCCCATATTTCTGAGCACCGAGAAGGCATACGACCAGCAAATGCGATCAAACTCCTTCTCAGCGTCTAACGCAAGGATCACCGTCTCCACTTTCCTACTATCAATGTAATGCATGAGGTTCAAAATGCGTCTGATATTATCATAAGATTGCCTTCCCTTGACAAATCCCACCTGATCGTTATTTATCAAGCTCGGGAGACAGGCTGCTAATCTGCTTGCTAGTAATTTGGCATAGATTTTCAGATCGGAATTTAGCAAAGAGATAGGTCGGAAGTTTTGGGGCTCAGTGGACGGTTTTCCCGGCTTCGGTAGCGTGACCACCAAAGCCTCTTGGTTCTCCTTTGGGATGACACCGGAATCCATTGTAGCCGTCAGAAAGGACAGCAGCGGGTCTTTCAGGATAGGGAAAAATCGTTTGTAGTAGTCATTGGTAAGGCCATCAGGGCCCGGAGACTTGTGAGATGGCAGCGATTTGATAACTGACACCAACTCCTCTGAAGTAATGGGTGTGTTCAAAGAGTCCAGTTGTGACTCGGTGAGCTTGGGTAATTGGGCAGCTACAAGGAAGCGTTCAATGTCATCGCTCGTTGGGGGAGCTATCGCTGTGTCTTCCACGATATTGTAGAGGCCTTCGTAAAATGATCTAAAGGCATCAGCTATGCCCCTAGGGTCATATATTTTATAAGTGCCATCTTTACTGTGAAGGAATTGAATTCTAGATTTCGCATGTTTTTGTTTGAGTTTGGAGGCTAGGAGTTTGCTTGCTTTATTGGATTGAGAATAATATGTCGCTTTGGTCCTTTTTAGATTTTTCTCATATCTATGCAATAAACAAGCTGTCAGTTGGTGGCGTAATGTCATCAATTTTGCTGCATTGGATGGAGAGGGAGACTTTTTATTGCTACTGTCAATGGATTTAATTTGTTGGAGCAATCTATCTATCTCTGCCAATCTATTTTTCTTTTCTATATGCCCCAAGCGAATGAACGTTCCTCTAATAAAGGCCTTATGAGAGTTCCACAGGACATCAGGGCCAGGGGCAGAGGGGGTATTAATCATAAAAAATTCCTTCAGATCATTCTCTAATGTTGCTTTTAATTTCGGTTGTGACATTAAGAATTCGTTGCACCGCCATACAAACGCTCTTGGGCATTCATATTTTTCCGCTAAGGTTAAGGTTATTGCTGCATGATCTGACCAGGTAATTACTGAGATATCAGATTGCAAAACCATAGGGAGGCTGGATTGCTCAAGTAAAAATAAATCTATCCGTGAATAGCTATTATGTGCAGAGGAAAAGTAAGTATAATCTCTCTCAGTATTGTGGAGGATGCGCCAGGCGTCAAATAATTCATGGCGCCATAATGCTTGCGAGAGAGAAGGGCGGCGTGTCGACACACCAGAAGTTGTGTCAACCATCGGGTCCGGAGCCACATTAAAGTCTCCCATCAATACTACACATCCCTGCTTCCTTTTTGCTACCGCTTTCGCCAGTCTACCTAAGAATGCCACTTGTTTCCTGTTGGGGGCGTAGGCTGATACCAACGTATAGGTAATATTGTTGAGACTGCAATTTAGTATTATAAATCGCCCCCCCGGGTCTGCGTACTTTGACAGTAATTGGAACGCTACCGAGTCCCTAATCCCAATCAATACCCCTCTGCGTTTTGAGGAATAGTGAGCATGGAATACATTTGAATACGCTGGGTGTTGAAGGCGAAAGGCGTCCACCTTTAAGAGGTGGGTCTCCTGCACTGCCAGAATGTCACAGCCTTGATCCCGTACCTCGCGCCATAAATTGGCCCTTTTTTGAGGAGAGTTCAACCCTCTGACATTCATAGACATAATTTTAAGCACCATAGTACACAGTCAGAAATGCATTAAGAGTCTTACCACACTTGCCCATACCCAAGGATGTCCCTGTTTTCAGGAGGCGAGAATGTCTCCACCAATTGTATTCATTTCGCCCAGTGTGCCAGAACCATAACCAGAAAGGAAACAAACCACATGAACTACAGAACCGATGGGTGACCCATCTTAGCTGCAACAAAAGAAGAAAAAAAAAAAGGAGAAGAAAGACAAACAAAGTACAGCGGACCAGCAGCTGTCGCGATCTTGGGGGGACAAGTTCAACATACGTGAACATATGGAATCCAGGATAGGTGAGTCTCTAGCTTTGTAGTCCTCTTTGTGGACGTCTTTGGGTTTTCGCTTGGCGCCACCCATCCGATATTGGACCGGGTGGGTTGTGGAGTGGAGGATCAACCATCGGAATATTCCAGGCGCTTAACAATTTTTTTCCCTTCCTCCAGTGTCTTGATGACATGTACCAAATTGTTGCGGGAGATGATCACCCGGACCGGGAATCCCCATTTGTATAGAATGTGATGCTGGCGTAATGCTGCGGTAAGAGGGATGAATTGTCGCCGGATTTGTAATGTCGTGGCTGAGAGATCTGAATAAATAGAAATCTTGTGATATGGATCAGGTAGTCGGTCCATCTTTCGTGAGGTCATCAAAACCAGCTCTTTTGTACGGTAAAAATGGATTTTTGCCAGAACATCCCAGGGTACTGTTTCATCTAAATGAGAGGGTCTCGGAACTCTGTGAGCCCTATCAATAGTTAAGTCCATTTCCTTGAGATTTGGTAGTAGTGTTTTTATCATATCTTGGAGGAAAACAGTTAAGTCTTTTGGAGGTACTGATTCTGGGATCCCTCTAAATTTTAAATTATTTCTTCTGGAACGGTCTTCTAAATCGGCTATCTTAGCTTTAAGAAAGGTCACATCCGTTTCTACGTCGTAGTGCGCATCTATAAGCACATTATGTGATGCAGCAAATTCCGCCATTTTAGCTTCAACATGTACCGTGCGACTTTTTAACTCTTGAAGATCTTTATCTAGCGGTTTCACCATAAGACATGTCTGTCTTTAATTACTTACAAAAGGCCATAAGCATATTTTTCATAGAAGCCTCAGTTAACAAACTTTCCGTCGCCGGGATATCTGCAAAGAAATCAATAGCTGGGGGTGTATGTGGTATAGTGTCGCTCACCTCCTCTCCTTGCAGACCAGCGCTCTGTATCCTGGGCTTTTGCCTTACCGGACTCGCGGTGGGCGATTGCTGCACTTCCAGGCTTGCTGCTGTTATAGGCCCTGCGTCGCCATTTTGTGTAGGCCCGAGATCTGCTCCTGTCCCGGCCCGCCGGGGAGGGAGATCCGTGCGGTCCAGAGTCCGCCTGCTCCATCAGCTGATGCAGCGATGGGGCCGACAGCGCTCTCCTCTGCGCAGACAGCGAAAGTGAAAGCGCATCCTCCGGAGGGTCTCCTGAAGGAGTCGTGGCCCCGGAGGTCGCTTCAGTGCGCGGGCCGTCGCCATCTTGCTCCTCTCCTCCTCCGTGAGAGAAGAAGAAATCCAGGATCTTCTGCGGCTTCACCACCGACTTACACTTCCTAGGCATCTTCCCAGGTAAGTTCCCGTTCCTAGAGTAGTTTTCAAGTGTCACTTCACGGGCTGGTCGCTGTGTAAATGTCGCTTGCTGAGACTCAGACTGGGAGCTCAGAAACTATGCGACCATGTTCTATCGCGGCTAGGCTCCGCCCCCACATGGACCGTATTTAATCTGAAATGTCTGGCTGGCTCCGACTTCCCCCCCCCCCCCCTCCGAAAATCTGCAGTCTGACAGGGGTGTAGGATCCGATCACTGGGGGCGATCAGCCTCAGCAGGGAAAATGCAGAGATCGTATTTTACTCTGGAGGGCCCCAAATGTCCATGTGTTAATCTGGTATCCCATTGATTTTAATTAAAGATGTGTAATACTCCATTTCCCCTATGATGGCGCTGCAGATTACAGCTGGTCGCTGAGAGTCTCAGCATATTATCTTCAGGAAGTCCAAAGTGGGCTACCAACCCTGTTCCTTGCCCGTGGCCCCAGGATCCTACCAGGTCACTCCTGATTCACATGTTTAATTTGTTTTAGGAGACCATCATGTTTTCCATCAGTTGTCCTGGCACAGTGCCCCCTTGTGTCTAAATCATCTCCATCAGTTACTATTAGACCCAAAGCAGGTTTCTAGTAATCTCCACAATCCTTCTAATTTTGGTTCTTAAGAGTAGACGTCAGGGACCATTATCAGTCCTGATTTGGCCCCTTCAGACTCAAGAACACAGATGTGACTATAACCTTACATAGAATTACATCTCGCCATTATAATCACTATCTATGTTCCTTACAGAATCAGCCACCCTATTATGACAATAATGGGTACCAGCCGGACCACAACAACATCTATCACACCCAAGGTACATACAATGTGTATCAACCGTATCCTTCTCCACCGCCATACGTCTCCCCGATGCCGCAGTATTTACCTCAGGTGACTCCTCATCAATCTGTGCCAGCAAATCATCCAGCAAACTCAAAACCATGGATTTCATTCAGTAAGTGTGTGATCTGTATGTAGAAGTTTGGGTTTTGGAGTTATTGAGGTTCTAATGGGCATATAACTACTATAATACTGCCCCTATGTACAAGTATATAACTACTATAATACTGCCCCCTATGTACAAGAATATAACTACTATAATACTACCCCTATGTACAAGAATATAACTACTATAATACTGCTCCTATGTACAAGAATATAACTACTATAATACTGCTCCTATGTACAAGAATATAACTACTATAATACTGCCCCCTATGTACAAGAATATAACTACTATAATACTGCCCCTATGTACAAGAATATAACTACTATAATACTACCTCCTATGTACAAGAATATAACTACTATAATACTACCTCCTATGTACAAGAATATAACTACTATAATACTGCTCCTATGTACAAGAATATAACTACTATAATACTACTCCTATGTACAAGAATATAACTACTATAATACTGCTCCTATGTACAAGAATATAATTACTATAATACTGCTCCTATGTACAAGAATATAACTACTATAATACTGCTCCTATGTACAAGAATATAACTACTATAATACTGCCCCTATGTACAAGAATATAACTACTATAATACTACTCCTATGTACAAGAATATAACTACTATAATACTACTCCTATGTACAAGAATATAACTACTATAATACTGCTCCTATGTACAAGAATATAATTACTATAATACTGCTCCTATGTACAAGAATATAACTACTATAATACTGCTCCTATGTACAAGAATATAACTACTATAATACTGCTCCTATGTACAAGAATATAACTACTATAATACTGCTCCCTATGTACAAGAATATAACTACTATAATACTTCTCCTATGTACAAGAATATAACTACTATAATACTACCTCCTATGTACAAGAATATAACTACTATAATACTGCCCCCTATGTACAAGAATATAACTACTATAATACTACTCCTATGTACAAAAATATAACTACTATAATACTGCTCCTATGTACAAGAATATAACTACTATAATACTGCCCCCTATGTACAAGAATATAACTACTATAATACTGCTCCTATATACAAGAATATAGCTACTATAATACTACTCCTATGTACAAGAATATAACTACTATAATACTGCTCCCTATGTACAAGAATATAACTACTATAATAGTGCCCCTATGTACAAGAATATAACTACTATAATACTGCTCCTATGTACAAGAATATAACTACTATAATACTGCTCCTATGTACAAGAATATAACTACTATAATACTACCTCCTATGTACAAGAATATAACTACTATAATAATGCTGCTATGTACAAGAATATAACTACTATAATACTACTCCTATGTACAAGAATATAACTACTATAATACTGCTCCTATGTACAAGAATATAACTACTATAATACTGCTCCTATGTACAAGAATATAACTACTATAATACTGCTCCTATGTACAAGAATATAACTACTATAATACTACCTCCTATGTACAAGAATATAACTACTATAATACTGCCCCCTATGTACAAGAATATAACTACTATAATACTGGTCCTATGTACAAGAATATAACTACTATAATACTGGTCCTATGTACAAGAATATAACTACTACAATACTGCCCCTATGTACAAGAATATAACTACTACAATACTGCCCCTATGTACACGACTTGGTAGGATTTGCTCTTTATTTGTATTGTATCTTTTGTCATATTCAGCAGATTGTTGAGTTTCCTCCTTTACATTTGTCTGTTCATAATTTTGTCTTTCAGATAGGAAAAATATTATCTGTATTTTCTCCACAATTATCTTGCTGGTAGTCGCCGTTATCATCGCTGGAGTTCTCTGCTGGTATTTCTGTAAGGTTTTATTTATGTCTTATTTCTGCAAGAAAAAAACTGTAAAAAATAATTTTATCATTTTTTGCATTTTAATTTTCTTAATGATATTTTCTAGCTTTACATACAAATCTTTTTGCAGCTACTTTTAGTCTAAACTAAGAAATTTGCCTATTTCTTGACATGCCTGCTGCTCCAGCACTCGGGGTCCTGGTGTGTTAGGACCTGTCACAGGCCCCATGTAAAAACTGCAGTGTCCTAAAAAAAGCTTGTACACCGGTATATACACACATGTACATATATAAAATATACAAAGAATGTAATTTTGGAAATATTACGTACCACATAAATTTGAACGTCACTTTGTTTAAGTCCCAAAATTCTGTGTTGATTGATTTTCTTAAGATATCTGTATAGCGGTTAGAGCTCAGTTTTTCTAATACACTGCTCTAAAAGTCATAGCGCTAAATAATACAATTCTCACTACCTGCTGTCACCACTAGAGGGAGCTGAAGAGCTTCTCTTTACAGCAGTATACATTCATCTTCAGTGAGCTCCCCCTAGTGGCGGCTGCAGAAAATCTCAATTTTAATGTTTTGTTCTACGTCTAACAGAACTTTGTCCATGACACAGATATTTTTAGAAATTGATCAGCGCCAGATTTTGAAATTAGGTTCATACCATGGCTAGGATGATGATATAATAAAATAATAATATTATTATTATTATTATTATTATTATTAATATGTGACCCTGTCTTATTTTCAACATAGTGCTAAGGTGTGAAAGGAAATGTGGCACTTCATCGACTTGTGTCCAAGCTTCTCAGTGGTGTGACGGTACAGAACACTGCCCCAATGGAGAAGACGAGACGTATTGTGGTATGTGACGTGTATACTGGCATCCTACCCATGAATACTACACAAATTACTATAGCTTAATGTGGTTGAGCTCATATACTATACAGTGTGACATCTGGGCACCTTGTTTGCATAAGGAGAAGGTAATACTATCATATGGGGGGCCATTGTTTGTGTGTGTTTTCTGGGGGGGGGAGGGGACAGGGTCTGTTAAAGGCTACTTTTCCTCCCACCACTAGAGGGAGTTCTGTATAAAAATTTATTAGTGAGCACTATGAAAGCTGTTAAAGCGCCTATGCAATGAGCTCCCCCTAGTGGGAACTGCAGATAGATAGCATCACTGTCTTTATTTGACTCACAGAGGATTGTCTAGACAGGATGCAATTGTGGCAAACCCCCAGCTGTATTAG
The DNA here is from genome assembly GCA_947044405.1 of Leptodactylus fallax. Taxonomy (NCBI): domain Eukaryota; kingdom Metazoa; phylum Chordata; class Amphibia; order Anura; family Leptodactylidae; genus Leptodactylus; species Leptodactylus fallax. The sequence goes on from CAMRHE010000214.1 coordinate 2,673,522, forward strand.
GTCTGTAGGGTTGCAGACTCTGGATGGGGGCCAGCAGAGAGGTTGAACATGATGAGCTACGGTATATTGTTATAATGTATGTTATGTATTATGTGATATCATTTTATTCTACTATATGTAGTATTATTATATTATTACAGTGCGGCTGTACGGCCAGAATTTTATATTACAATCCTATTACCCCTCAAAGTCGGTCTGGCTGAGCGTGTGCTTTGATGACTGGAACTCTATCTATGGACCCATGGTCTGCAATGCTATGGGATACAAGTAAGTGGAACACATGGCGCCTCCGTAACAGTGGCAGCCACAGCGCCCCCGTAAGAGTGTCAACCACAGCGCCCCCGTAACAGTAGCAGCCACAGCGCCTCCGTAACAGTGGCAGCCACAGCGCCCCCATAACAGTAGCAGCCACAGCGCCCCCGTAACAGTGGCAACCACAGCGCCCCCATAACAGTAGCAGCCACAGCGCCCCCGTAAGAGTGGCAACCACAGCGCCCCCATAACAGTAGCAGCCACAGCGCCCCCGTAACAGTGGCAGCCACAGCGCCCCCATAACAGTAGCAGCCACAGCGCCCCCATAACAGTGGCAGCCACAGTTCCCCCATAACAGTAGCAGCCACAACGCCCTGTCTGCAGCACCAATCACTGCCATAGCCTTGCCAGTCACAACACCCCCATAACAATGCCAGTCGCAATTGCTCAAACTAGTGATAACCACAGTGACCCCACAACAGTGGCCATAACAGACACATCCCTCTGTGTACCAACCAGGCACATAAAGTCCCCAATAACTACCTGACACAATTCCCCAGCAGTACTGGTCACAGTGCCCCATGTTACCATATACTGCCCCCTGCTGACTAAATAAATAACTAAACCTCAGTAACATACATTTCCTCTTTCTCCTTCCAGGTCCACTTATTATGGTTATTTTTTGGAACCAGTTACAGATTTAAAAGGGTTTGCCAGTGTAAATACCAGCGTGTCCTTTGTCAAGCTGTATACCAGTATTAGGACTAGGTATGACAAAAAATAGTCTTTAAAAAAATAAAAAAATCTATTGTTTTGTGTATGGATCTCCAGGGCGGAGCTGTGCGTCTCCATGGTTACAGACTACAAACAGATCCTGTGTGTAGTCTGACCATGCAGTCATGCATTACTCTTACTGTTTTTTTTCATCTTCCCAATCTCCTACTTTCTGGATACAATTGTACGAGAGCTGCGTACACAAAATGGTCGGAGATTTTTCTTTCATATATTGACACTTTCTTTTTGTTTTATTTCAGGGATTACTGTCCATCTGGAAAGGTGATCTCACTGAAGTGCATAGGTAAATTAATCTATATATCGGCAAACAAAAGTGTCCGTCAACCCGGTCAGCCGTCCTATTGACACGTCACTCCCCTCTACCTCTCCTCTCCTCCTTGTTGGTTTGACCGGCCACATGACAGCCCACATCAAATAATCAAACGCCACACTGGTCTGTTATAAATGAATTTGTTGGTTTTCTGTACTTACAGATTGTGGTTATTCAACCAAGCAAGCGCCATCCAGCAGAATAGTTGGTGGAACGGTGGCTAAAACCGGAGATTGGCCGTGGCAAGTGAGTCTGCAGATCAGGCAATCTCATGTCTGTGGAGGGTCTATTATCACTCCTGAATGGATAGTAACAGCAGCACATTGTGTCGAGGGGTAAGTCCTTATATAAATTAGGGGGTTATTATTATTCAGGGAAGTGGACACTGTATACAGACTGATCCTGCCACCATATGTATATGGAAATTGCGAACAACTCGCTGTAGCGTGTGGTAAGTTCCTGGGCCTCAAAATCTGTAACAGGCCCTCCAAATACCATGTGCCATTTTTTAACTGGTGCCCTCCTGGCACAAGGAGCCTAGGTGCTGCTTCCTCTGTGCCCCCCTATGGCCACGCCCCTGGCAATTCATCGGTTGAACCTGAAATCCCTCTGTCATTTTTGGGATACCAAAGGGCCCATCTTCTTCCTCTTCAGAACCAGAACTATCTCTCACATTTTTGGATTCCTTCTCAAGACCTATCAACGGGCCCTTCCTGTTCAGAACCTGGACTCCCTCTTGAATTTTTGGATTCCTACCATAGACATACCAATGGGGGAGAGCTCCTGCTACAGCCAGTTGCCTTACAGAGAGACAGATCTGTAAGAGATAGGAGATCTGCCATTTTCATCCTCCTCGGACACCTACTAAAATCCGTCAACAGCACCTGATTTACTAGATTAATTTTTTTGAGGTAAAACCAGCACAGATGGCCACAGATGTTATAAAATGCTGGATGTTATATGTGCTTGTCACTTTAAGATATTTCGTTCATCCCTTTCAGATCTAATGCTTATCCCTCGGTGTGGACAGTCTACGCTGGATCCATCCAAAAATTGTCCGGTCAGTTTTTTTTTGTGGACAAAATAATTTCTCACCCAAATTACAATACGGAAACAAAGGATTATGACATCGCCCTCATGAAGCTGAAGACCAGCGTATCATTTACTGGTAAGGGTTTGAGGGAGTGTAGGGGGCACTTACTTAACAATGCAAGTGTCCATATGGTCTTGACCCTGCTGGAGAGTAATCCCTAAGATTGTACCCCTGTATAAGTGTGAGTCTGATCTAGCGGTCTAGAGTGTGACTGCTAGATCAGACTACAGAAGGTTTCTTTGTAGTCTGTGACCATGGAGACAACTAAATCTGCACAAAAGTGTCATACACAGTGCTGTGAAATACTTTTAATTAAGATTACTTGCAGAATTGCTTGTTTTTTGTTTCAGCTGAATTGGAACAAAAATGTAACGTTGTTAGTGATGGCGGACGATACAGAAGCCTATAAATAATCCATCTTTGTCTTACAGGAAATAACATAAAGCCTGTATGTTTGCCAAATGCCGAAATGCCATGGTCAGATACACAGTCCTGCTGGATCTCAGGATGGGGTTACACATATCAAGGAGGTGAGAAAGCAAAGCGGGCTAAGTATATAATATATATTCTAGACAAAAGCACATAAAGCTGCACATGAGACTAATAACATCTAGAATAGGGATAGATAAAGCAGATGAGGAACCCACTTATATCTCATCTGGAGTATAATACAGGAAGTAACTCAGGATCAGTACAGGATAAGTAATGTAATGTATGTACACAGTGACTGCACCAGCAGAACAGTGAGCGCAGCTCTGGAGTATAATACAGGATGTAACTCAGGATCAGTACAGGATAAGTAATGTAATGTATGTACACAGTGACTGTACCAGAAGAATAGTGAGCGCAGCTCTGGAGTATAATACAGGATATAACTCAGGATCAGTACAGGATAAGTAATGTAATGTATGTACACAGTGACTGTACCAGCAGAATAGTGAGTCCAGCTCTGGAGTATAATACAGGATGTAACTCAGGATCAGTACAGGATAACTAATGTATGTACACAGTGACTGCACCAGCAGAATAGTGAGTGCAGCTCTGGAGTATAATACAGGATGTAACTCAGGATCAGTACAGGATAAGTAATGTAATGTATGTACACAGTGACTGTACCAGCAGAATAGTGAGTCCAGCTCTGGAGTATAATACAGGAGGTAACTCAGGATCAGTACAGGATAAGTAATGTAATGTATGTACACAGTGACTGTACCAGCAGAATAGTGAGCGCAGCTCTGGAGTATAATACAGGATGTAACTTAGGATCAGTACAGGATAAGTAATGTAATGTATGTACACAGTGACTGCACCAGCAGAATAGTGAGCGCAGCTCTGGAGTATAATACAGGAGGTAACTCAGGATCAGTACAGGATAAGTAATGTAATGTATGTACACAGTGACTGTACCGGCAGAATAGTGAGCGCAGCTCTGGAGTATAATACAGGATGTAACTCAGGATCAGTACAGGATAAGTAATGTAATGTATGAACACAGTGACTGTACCGGCAGAATAGTGAGCGCAGCTCTGGAGTATAATACAGGATGTAACTCAGGATCAGTACAGGATAAGTAATGTAATGTATGTACACAGTGACTGTAACAGCAGAATAGTGAGTCCAGCTCTGGAGTATAATACAGGATGTAACTCAGGATCAGTGCAGGATGAGTAATGTAATGTATGTACACAGTGACTGCACCAGCAGAATAGTGAGCGCAGCTGTGGAGTATAATACAGGATGTAACTCAGGATCAGTACAGGATAAGTATTGTAATGTATGTACACAGTGACTGCACCAGCAGAATAGTGAGTGCAGCTCTGGAGTATAATACAGGATGTAACTCAGGATCAGTACAGGATAAGTATTGTAATGTATGTACACAGTGACTGCACCAGCAGAATAGTGAGCGCAGCTCTGGAGTATAATACAGGATGTAACTCAGGATCAGTACAGGATAAGTAATGTAATGTATGTACACAGTGAGTGTACCAGCAGAATAGTGAGCGCAGCTCTGGAGTATAATATAGGATGTAACTCAGGATCAGTACAGGATAAGTATTGTAATGTATGTACACAGTGACTGCACCAGCAGAATAGTGAGCGCAGCTCTGGAGTATAATACAGGATGTAACTCAGGATCAGTACAGGATAAGTAATGTAATGTATGTACACAGTGACTGTACCAGCAGAATAATGAGCGCAGCTCTGGAGTATAATACAGGATGTAACTCAGGATCAGTACAGGATAAGTAATGTAATGTATGTACACAGTGATTGCACCAGCAGAATAGTGAGTGCAGCTGTGGAGTATAATGCAGGATGTAACTCAGGATCAGTACAGGATAAGTAATGTAATGTATGTACACAGTGACTGCACCAGCAGAATAGTGAGTGCAGCTCTGGAGTATAATACAGGATATAACTCAGGATCAGTACAGGATACGTAATGTAATGTATGTACACAGTGACTGTACCAGCAGAATAGTGAGTGCAGCTCTGGAGTATAATACAGGATGTAACTCAGGATCAGTACAGGATAAGTAATGTAATGTATGTACACAGTGACTGCACCAGCACAATAGTGAGCGCAGTTCTGGAGTATAATACAGGATGAAACTCAGGATCAGTACAGGATAAGTAATGTAATGTATGTACACAGTGACTCAATCTGAACCATTTTCTCCAACTCCCATGACACTATTGACAGAATACTGACATGAAGCTGCTATTCACATGTGTATTTTACCCCACAGGGTCAACCTCAAGTATACTGATGGCAGCTAACATCCCTTTAATCAGCTCCACAGTTTGCAATTCCCCTTCTGTTTACAATGGTATCATCAGTTCCACCATGCAATGTGCCGGCTACCTCTCTGGAGGTGTTGATACTTGCCAGGTAAGATTTCTTTGAGGACCAGAGAATTAGTAGGGGCACAACTATGTAGAGTTCTCACCATCACTGAGCCATTCAAAACATTCTTTCTTAATAAATAAAAATCCTTAAAGGGTGTGTATATTTTTACAATCAATTGTTTGTATTGGCCTGGTTTATCTAAAATAACAAACAAGACACTTCACACACAGTCTTTAATGTCTCCTGCCATTTTGTGTCTACAATTCATATACAGACCTGTTTGTCTCCCTGGTTACAGACTACAAAAAAACTTTGTGCAGTCTGATCCTGCAATTGTCTTTTTTCGATCTGACTTCAATTTTGCTGAATGGAGTCATATATGATCCCAGGATCAGACTACATAGGATTTGTTTGTAGTCTGTAACCATGGAGACACATAGGTTTTCACAGGAGATACACTTTTTTTTATCATTTTGTCCCTTACTTCTCTCTACCCTACTTTTTGTAGTAAGGGGACAGATTGAAAGTAGTTTGGCTGCAGGAACAAACTGCTGCAATGTCTGTGTGGAATTTACATGTAAAACACACATGCATCTGCAGAGGAGCTGCATACACAAAACGGTAAGAGATTTTTAACCAACACTCATTAGGTTTTTTATCATACAGTAATTGGTTGTAAACAGGCCTTGATAGGATGCAGATTTATACAGATCCCCTTTAGTCCGATGCCATCTGTACAGTCATGCAGTGAGCTCCCCCTAGTGGTGGCTCCAAGAGTTTCTGAAAAAGAAATAAAAATATAATAAACGATGAAATTTAATCTGAACAGAATTGGGTATTTAAAAATGGAATTGTGGACATAATGGTATAAAGATGTTACATTTGTTGGAGCTTTCATTAGTATTGGGGCACATTTTTTGTTTTGCTGTGGGGCCCTATGACCACTATTTACACCCCTGCTTTTGAGCATTGTCTTTGGATTCTCAGTTTTCTTTTGTGTCTCCCCAGGGTGACAGTGGTGGGCCTCTAGTCACCAAGACAAACAATCTGTGGTGGCTTGTCGGGGACACGAGCTGGGGGAGCGGCTGCGCCCAACGTAATAAGCCTGGAGTTTATGGGAATGTGACAGTGTTCTTGGAGTGGATCTACAATCAGATGCAGGTGGAGTAGTATTTAGTGTCCTGGCTCCGTCTGTTTCATTGTTCACACAGTACCTGGGGATGGTGGGGTTTGGGGGTGGGCTCTCAGGGGTGCGCTACAATCTAAAAAATAAAAAAGAGAGAAGCGATATTTGCCTCATTCCGGCATCAGATCCCAATGCCATGCCAGCGCAGGAAGTGATGCAGCTCAGGTGATCGCTGCGATCAATCTCTGGCCATGTTGGGTAGCAGTGATGGCACCGATACCCAACATGTGACTGCTAAAATCGGCCATAAAGTGATGGAATTGGGGCCCGACGGCCAAATGGATGTCCAGTATGCCTGGGAAACCCTGTTGAAGTTAATAAGGCTGAACTGCATTACCACGTACAACCTGAGGATAGGTATAGCGCTGTTTTTGAGGAAAGCAGCAATGTTTTTCTAATATTGAAAACCCCTTTACAATTCTGGATGGGCCCTGTATGTAACCTACATAGATTTAGAAATTCCACTGGTTAAAGCTGTGTTGTGTATAGTCGCAGCTTTCGCTTTAACCAGTGCACAGGAGAACACGAGCAGATGAGGGGGGGACCATGGACTTTTTCATGATATAACACCCCCCATTATTAGTCAGAAGTATACTTGTCTTTAAACCCCTTATATGATGCTGACTGCGGCACCTAAGTGGTTTTACAGAAAAAAAATTTAAAACAGATTTCTTTCCCCCTTGTTAATGGAAAAAAAAATAAAAAACACAACACACCCGTAACTACCCCTAAAATAAAATGGGTCCGTTATTTATTCTGCATGATTAACGTCATTAATTATTAAAATGCAGATGCCAGAATTTTCTGATCATCTCACTTCTCAAAAACTGATCAAAAATTCTTATTTACCCCCAAAATACAAGGTCTTGTAAAAGCTACATTGAAATAAGATGTAAGTTATGAAAGCAGGAATGTAATAAGAGGTATAAAAATAATAATAATTAATAAAATGTTACTAGATCGCTAAAGGGTTAAAATGTACATAAGGCACCGGAGTTCTGTGCCAGGAGTATTTACTGGAGCCATAAATTCAAAATCTGCAATAACAAAAGTGACAATTTCCGGAGGGTTTTTGCATTTTTTTTAATGTAACTTTTTGGGGACTAAAGGGGCTTTACAGGATTATGATACTGAAGGCCTATCCTTAGCATCAACATCTGCTGGTGGGGTTCTTGGGTATCCCCGCCGATCAGCTTATTAACTCCTTCCTGACATTTGATGTACGTCATAATCCATGATATGATACAGAACAGACCTGTCGGTAGATCGCATGTCGGTAATTTAACTTTTTAAACAATGTGAAAACAAAAGCCAAAAAATAAGGAATTAATTTTTTCTTCTTTTTTACCCCGCAATTATTTTTTTTAACCTATAGATATTTAAAAAAAAAAAAAAAAAAAAAGCTTTAGATTTATTTATTTTTTTTTTTTTAAATGTAGGAAAGGTTTAAAGGGATTTCCGTGGTCCCTGTTATTTACATTGCTGCGTACCTCTGCACACCATACACGTAGTAGTGACTGTGTTGGATATTGCAGCTTGAAAAGTCGGGGGTGAGGGGAGAGGAGGGGGACGCAGCTGCAGCTGTTAGTTAATGAGAGGAAATTCATTCTGTATTTAGTTCGTATCCAGGTACTTGGATTTGATGCCACTGTGGAGGAAAGGCCCGATAACATCTCACCATAACCTATGACTTCTCTTTTCCTTGCAGGTGTACACATAATGGCGTCCTAACTTATATCTATGCTGCAATGCGAGGGCCGTCAGGACTTACGGGTATTAAAGTGGGTATTAAAGCGTTAACTGCACACCGTGTGAAATGATACATCGGCGCCATCTAGTGGCCAATGTATATATTTTGTACAGTTCTGTAACTCCAATGTTTTTACTTGGCGTGCCATTTGTGAGTGGTTGTGAATGTGTCTGACTTTATGTAGTATCGGACAATGTGTAAAAAATTTTATGAAATTGTGATATGGAAGGTAATATATATTTATGGATTTACACGGATATACGCCATCACTAGGCCGCATGCCAATCCTGGTAAAGTGGGTAGGAATGCCAATGCTATATATTCCTATATGTTCCTGCTCTTAAAGGGGTATCCCAATAATTTCCAAAAAAACAACAACTTAGGTTCCATTCATATGGTACAGTTGGGTGCAGATAAAATTGTATTGGAAAAAAAATGCAATTTTGTGGTTTTTAGCGCGGTTTAACTGTGCAGGTGAAACACAATTTTGTAGCAAGTTTTAACTGTAAAATAAAAAACTGCATCAAAACTGCGTGCAATTATTTTTAGCCTGCTATTCTGCGTGCCGTTATGTTGCAGTTTTGATGCAGTTTTTGGTACAGGTTAAATAAATGTGTTTCGACTGTAAAAAAATTGCACCAAAAACTGCATGCGCCTAACTGCACCATGTCAATGCACCTTTAAAGCCCACATTGAGTTTTCCTTGCAGTTGCCTTAATTGCTGACAGTTTGTTTTGCCTCCTCCATTAAAGGGTATGTACATTTTTGCCAACTTTTTTTTTTTTTTCCCAGTCTAAAACATGGGTCAACTTTTTCAAACTGAATGATTTTTCGGTCTGGGGTTGCTTACTTCTATCTGCCCCTCTTGTATAGAATAAGGGGAGGCGGAGGACGGGGGTTGGGTAACACATGACTGCACGATCTGACTACATAGTGTGTGTTTGTAGTCTGTAACCATGGAGACGCACAGATCTGCATACAAGCTGTATACTCAGAACGGTAAGAGATTTTTAATCGTGGCTATTAGCGACACGATGATATTTGAAATTTTACAACCCAAAAACAACGTAGTTGCGAAAGTCTACATACCCTTTAGTTAACATTGTCAGCGCGTCTTTTATTTTTGTATATCTTTGTTTCCTTTGTGATGTTCTTACTTACAGACTTGGGTCTGGTCAGATCTTAAAGATGTGATCATTGGCCTGCCTGCTGGACAGATGGGCAATGGGTCAGTTCATTTCATGCCTATACACACCACACAATCTCTACGACCCAGTGCTTCAGGGTCATATATACTCTGCTGTAGCATATGGTGCCGAAACGTAAAGATATCCTCCCCTAGATGGTGCGTACAAGACCTAATGTTATTGGCAGGATCTTACGTCTAGAACAAAGGGCATGTCCACCCTATTTTACAGTTTTCATATAGAGTCACATTGTATACAATCCGCTACTTATGTTGTTCTGATCCTGCATTATCCTCCAGAGCAGCATTCACTGTTCAGCTGGTTGTTATGGAAACAATCAGCAAGCTTGCATGCTTATCCAACCTAGAAGAGATTGTTTTACCAAGACCAACCCACCTCTAGCACAGCCACTGTACAATGTAGGGCGCTGTGGTAAGTAGAGAGGAGGCTGCAGCACTTACGTCAACACTGCAGCCTCTTCAAACAGCTGATCGGCAGGGGGCCTGGGTTTCTGAACCTTTAATTCTAAGGACAGGTTATTAATTATAAAGCCTGGAAAAACCCTCTTAGATTAAAAAAGGAAACAGCGCCCCACCTGTCTATGGGTTCTATTTGGTATTGCAGCACTTTTTTTTATTCGTTAATACTTGCAATACCAAATAAAGTCCATGGACAAGGGTGGCGCTGTTTCTGGAAAAAAAAATAGCAGAACTTCACATTTCTGCAAAGACTGTTTACATGACCAATGATCTATGCACTGACATCATAACACATACTATGCATATATCCTCTGTTGTTCCTCAGGGAAATAACCCACACAATCGTCTCAAAAACATTTATTTATTTGTTTTGTATGTGAATGTGTAGATGTATGTATGCCATGTGACTGATAAGCCTTGAAATAAATACATTCTACTTGCAATACCATGTCTGACCACATGGTGTGCTGTTACACAAACATAAACTTGAGCAAGAGAGTACAAAGCTCTATCATTGATGCTTGGGTATTTCAATACTTTACTGCTCCACCTAGTGGTAGAGAATTTATTGTAGCCAGGATCTGTACAAATTCCGTGACAACCACTTTAGGTAGACCTGTAGAGGGGGTGAAAGGAGAGCACCTATGTACTCCAATCAAAGCAGTGTTTGCACCCCTACATTTTTTGACGTGACACTTTTTTAAAAATAAAATGATGATTATTCTTTTAAATTTTTAAGGGTATGTATGTTTTTTCAGCCTTTGCTCCAACGCATAATAAAATAAATAATAAAAAACCCACAAATTTTGTGTCTCCATGGTTACAGACTACCAATAACCATTTGTGTAGTCTGACCCTGCACACTTAGCTTTGTACACAGTTTATCATCAGTTTATGTACAGTTTATGTTTTGATAGTTACAAAGCTACAGTAAGTGTGCAGGGACAGACTACAAAAAGGGTTATTGGTAGTCTGTTACCATGGAGACACATAGGCCTTTATAGGAGCTGTGTACACCATAGTATCATATCTCCCAGAATACTGTATACGGGCATTAAGGGGGCATTATACCATGAAAGGTGGGAGGTATGTTGTAGATTTTTTTTTTTTTTTTTAACAAAATATGGCTTTATTTTAGATGCCTTGGAGTAATATAAATAATTGCGAAAGTAAACACACCCCATACCAACGGACACGTATACCAGTGTGTATGGGAGTATTAAGTATTCCCGTGTGTAGAGGATTGTCTGCGTTCATTGTGATACTGTATAATACATTTCTGCCAAATTTATCTTCTTTCTTAGAAGTAACATTTGTACATATTGATAAAACTGCTGAAAATTTCATTTTTTTTATGTAAATAAAAAAATTTATTTAAAATTGTCTTTTATTTGGTGGCTTTACTCTGGAATCTACAGCCCAGATATAGTCTATATCATAGTTATCGAATTATAAGGATACTTGGGGATACAAGGGGGCGGTGCAAGTTACAAGTGGGCGGAGTTAGCCAGCACAAAGTTATAGTAGTATACATAAGCAAACCCTGCTCCTCCCAATGATCACGTAATATGGGGTTAATTCAACTAACTTTATTAAAAATACTGCACAAATACAGACATTCTAGTCAATAAATCTAAAAAAAAATACAAATACAAACATTCCATTCTTTTTTTCTTAAACTTTATTAACCGTGATTTCCTGCAGTGCACACTGTACGGTACATCTACCTATGGAAGAACTAAAATTTTAGTGCAAAGTTTTGGTGTCGGGACAGAAGGAGATGCAGTAACTCCTCGGGAAGTCTCCTGTTTATGGGGGTCTCCCAGACATGCTGGCAGGGGCTTGGCTATAGGGGGTGCAGAGGTAGCAATCACTACTGGGCCCTGGAACCCATACTTGACAACATTTGGTCCGTAAGGTGTGGAAGAACGTCAGGCAGAGTGAGGCCATGCCCCATTTTGTGCCTCAACACCCCCCTTTTGTGATGTGGACACTTTGCGAGCTGGCCACATCCCATTTCCGAGACTTGACGCACATAAAGTATCCAAGTCACATATTAGATGACTACTAGCCTGGGAAATTTGCCCACTCTCCTGGGAGTTTGGGTAGGTGACTTCTCCATTTGGGAACCTTCTAGACGTTCATGGAGAGTTGTAGGGACCCAAAAGCCTCTCTACATTATAAGACAGCACTAGTATTACGGACAGCACATGGTAAGTGGGGGGCCCCATTACATATTTTGAAATGGGGCCCTGGAGCTTCAAGTGTTCTGGAGAGTTGACAAGAATGAGCAACCATTGGATTTCTCCCAAAGTTCTTCCTGACAACCTCAAGCTCCAGGCTTAGGTTGGTGGGGTCCTTCATCCCACCTCTTAGACCCACCTAACCCTTTTTGTAGACACATATGTGAGGCTGAGTATACTGAAGTCTATGGAGACAACCAAGGAAGCAGACCGTAGTAGTAGTTTGTAGTGAGCCAAGTTCGTTACAAATCTTGGGTGTCTCGCCAACGTCATAATAACACTTTAACACAAGCGTCATGAGGCCCAACAAAGGAGTGTTGGATGCCGTAAGGGAAGGTGGGTCTTGGTGTTTGTTAATCTTTCTGGGCTGCTGTATATTATACTCTGGGGTCTAAAGAAATCACAAAGTATAATAAGAGCACTTCCGGATTGGACTGGTGGGCAAACCTCACAAAAGGAATCTCACAAGGTTCGCCCATCTCTGCTTTTTAGGCCAGACACAGGTGACCGTGCCCGAGCTGGGAAAGATTGTCCCTGTGTTGGTCACATTTCACACCCGACCCTAACTTGGTTGAAATCTGAGAACTTCCTGATGCTATGAGTTCAGTTCAACCGAAAGGGGAGTGGTTTTGGTTCCTAAAAACAGCATTACTTCTGATATTGCAGTTTATCTGCATGTACTGAAATTGGAATGACCTGCAACTCAGTGTAAGGACAGGGGAGGCGCTGTTTCTACTTTAAAAAATTAAAAAAGGGCCAGAGTTGTGATCATTGACTCTATGGCAGCCACAAAAACACAAAACAAACGTATTTCAGGTGTTGTCAGAAGCCCTCTCCCTGTCTGTTACTTCCCCATGCTTTACACTGCATCTCTACTTGCAGAATTGATTTCTAAGTTCCAGAACTGTCCCAACACCTAAGATCGTCCATATACAGAGATGTCCTATACAGTGATAACACAAGTATTGCAAAATACTCCACTAAAAAGCAACTAGTAATAAATATATCGCCATAAATTGGTCACAAGAAGGTCCTAGAGCGCCCACTGAGGGTTGGGCAGCCTCTATCAACATATAAGTAACTTTTGGGTTCAGTGGGTGATTACTAGCAGGGAAATTTGGCTAATCTCTCTTGGGCCGCACTGAGACGCTTGATCTGCTCCTTTAAATTCTTCCGCTCTCTTGCCAGGTCGTCCTTTTCACTTAGTAAGACATCGATGTTCTCTCTGTCCTGGAGCAGGAGCAGCATCTGGGCCTGGAGCCGGTCAGCAAACTCATGGAGCATGTAGTGCAGAATGATCAGGGGGATCTGGTTCGACAACCGGGCAGTCATGTTCTAGGGTAAAAGAGAGAGAGGAAGCTGAATGTCAATGTATGGACAGATCTACTGATATTATGTAGGGGGCGGTATTGATTATAGTAGTTTAGTTAGTTAGTTACGTTCTTGCACACAGAGGCGGTATTGATTACAGTCATTACGTTCTTGCAGACGGGGGCGGTATTGATTACAGTCGTCACGTTCTTGCACACAGGGGCGGTATTGATTACAGTCGTCACGTTCTTGCACACAGGGGCGGTATTGATTACAGTCGTCACGTTCTTGCACACAGGGGCGGTATTGATTACAGTCGTCACGTTCTTGCACACAGGGGCGGTATTGATTACAGTCGTCACGTTCTTGCACACAGGGGCGGTATTGATTACAGTCGTCACGTTCTTGCACACAGGGGCGGTATTGATTACAGTCGTCACGTTCTTGCACACAGGGGCGGTATTGATTACAGTCGTCACGTCCTTGCACACAGGGGCGGTATTGATTACAGTCGTCACGTCATTGCACACAGGGGCGGTACTGATTACAGTCGTCACGTCCTTGCACACAGGGGCGGTATTGATTACAGTCGTCACGTCCTTGCACACAGGGGCGGTATTGATTACAGTCGTCACGTTCTTGCACACAGGGGCGGTATTGATTACAGTCGTCACGTCCTTGCACACAGGGGCGGTATTGATTACAGTCGTTACGTCCTTGCACACAGGGGCGGTATTGATTACAGTCGTTACGTCCTTGCACACAGGGGCGGTATTGATTACAGTTGTTACGTCCTTGCACACAGGGGCGGTATTGATTACAGTCGTTAAGTTCTTGCACACAGGGGCGGTATCATAGTAGTTATATTCTTGTACATAGGAGCGGTATCATAGTAGTTATATTCTTGTACACAGGGGCGGTATTATAGTAGTTATATTCTTGTACACAGGGGCGGTATTATAGTAGTTATATTCTTGTACATAGGAGCGGTATTATAGTAGTTATATTCTTGTACATAGGAGCGGTATTATAGTAGTTATATTCTTGTACATAGGAGCGGTATTATAGTAGTTATATTCTTGTACATAGGAGCGGTATTATAGTAGTTATATTCTTGTACATAGGAGCTGTATTATAGTAGTTATATTCTTGTACATAGGAGCAGTATTATAGTAGTTATATTCTTGTACATAGGAGGTAGTATTATAGTAGTTATATTCTTGTACATAGGGGGTAGTATTATAGTAGTTATATTCTTGTACATAGGAGCAGTATTATAGTAGTTATATTCTTGTACACAGGGGCGGTATTATAGTAGTTATATTCTTGTACATAGGAGCAGTATTATAGTAGTTATATTCTTGTACATAGGAGCAGTATTATAGTAGTTATATTCTTGTACATAGGAGCGGTATTATAGTAGTTATATTCTTGTACATAGGAGCGGTATTATAGTAGTTATATTCTTGTACATAGGGGGTAGTATTATAGTAGTTATATTCTTGTACATAGGAGCAGTATTATAGTAGTTATATTCTTGTACACAGGGGCGGTATTATAGTAGTTATATTCTTGTACATAGGAGCAGTATTATAGTAGTTATATTCTTGTACATAGGAGCAGTATTATAGTAGTTATATTCTTGTACATAGGAGCGGTATTATAGTAGTTATATTCTTGTACATAGGAGCGGTATTATAGTAGTTATATTCTTGTACATAGGGGGTAGTATTATAGTAGTTATATTCTTGTACATAGGAGCAGTATTATAGTAGTTATATTCTTGTACACAGGGGCGGTATTATAGTAGTTATATTCTTGTACATAAGAGCATTGCAGCATATTGTATGAGAGATCTAACGATCTGATGTTCAATCCTTTTAGAAAAACTAATAAAGTATAAAAAGTTTAGGAAGTATTTTCAAAAATAAAAAACATACCCTCCAAATAAGACTTAAAAGTCATACAGCTCACAAAAAATACAACTTAGACAACTGTGTAGTCAGAAGTAAAAAAAAAAAAAAAAAACTGACCCAACAGTGTTTTTTTTTCTCTAGTTCTATCATCTTCCCAGTACATTGTATAGCATATTATAGAATATATTATAGAATATTAAATAGTGGCAATAGGAGGTACAATTTGCCCCACAGAATACAAGCTCGTAGATACATTGATGGAAAAGTTAAAAAAAAGATATGGCTTTTGGGAAAATGAAAAATCAAAATCAAAAATTGCTGTGTCCCTAAGGGGTTAAGCTTACTTTATCAGGGCAGAGGTTACAGCGGCTTTTTTTACATCACGCTCTTTAACAACTCGTACGGATTGCATTACAGGGGGCAGCACTGAGCACCAGCTTGTTCTTTTCACTGACTGTAATAACTTTTTTTTTTTTAACCAGTGTAAATCTCTATCTGTGCACATAAAAGACTAACCTTGAAATAGGCCTGGATGTGATGGGACATCTCCTCAACAGACAATTGTATATGAGATGGTGGCTGTGCTGAAAAGCTTACAAATTTAGTAACAGTAGAAGGAGCAGCTGCCTCTCCCCGGACGTCCTTCAGAGATCCCCCATAAAGCGAGTCCTGGCAGTAGATGATCTGCTCCATGCTGAACTGTGTCCGGATTGCTTGTTCAGCCTTCTTGTGTTGCTCGCTGCAAATATTTTCTAGCTTTCCCTTTGAAAACGCGAGAAAAGACCAGTAAAGCAGTTGCCCCTATAGATGGGTTAACAAAAAGTGGGCTTATAATAAATAATCTGCCACTCCCTGCAGCTTCTCTCCTGGTCCGCAGACAGGAGTGGGTAGGCAGACATGGTTGTGAATGTGGAAACAATTTTAACACAAGTTTTTTTATGTTAAACATATCTTTTAAGATTGTGTCTTTTTTTTTTGTCATTTTCCATGTCAATATCATGTTTAGAAAGAAAAATACCATATCCTGCAATTTTAACTCTGGCCACTAAGCCTAATAATATACTGGCATTTGCCATTTCTATTGTGGTTTTCTTTGCAGCAGTCACCTCATTTACATCACAGACAGGGTCACAATAGACAATAACATCTCTATAGATTACACCACTGAACCATCCTTACATCCACTACTGACAACAGATGATGTCACAGCTTATCTCCTCCCCCTCCCTGCACAGCGCATGTCTAGAAAACTCTCCCATAGACCACAATGAGCTGGCTCTAGACTAGTGCTGCCTATGGCCATGACTATGCTGTAAAGCAGATCACTAAATGCTGTTAACGGAGCAGAGGAGAAGCTTGGGCAAGATGGCCGCCCCCATAATCATGGACAGAAGACAGAATAAAAACAGATTAGAAAAAAAAGTGATAATTTCACTATCTGGTCTAAATTAGAGATGGGCGAAGCTTCCAAGATCAATTTTGGGTTTAGGTGGCTCAGGTCCCTGATTCGTTTCTGGTCGACCTTCATGATGATGGGCGTGCCCATGGGATTGGGCCACAGTGGTGACCCTGCGTGCATGACATCACCATGAAAATACGGACGGTAACAGAAGGTGTGTATGAATATTTTTTATTTTTTACACCTCCCCTGGGCCTCCACCTACAATATTATACTCTGGGGTCTTTTTACTGCAATGCATGTCGCAGCTGCCATTTTAGTTAGTCTGAGAAGAATCTGGAACAATTTGATATATTTGGGTCTACCACGGCGTGTGACGAACTGGTTCGCCCATCTCTAGTTTTAATAAATAAAATAATTGGCGCTCCATATTTTAGATGAACATCAATTGAACCTGCCAATTTTAGTGGTAGCAGCCGATCCTATAATGTGACCTTCTGAGAGCCAATGTTGGGGAAGGTACGGAATGGAAATTTGGATGAAATTTTCCAGATCCCTTTCTTTTTGGGGAGATAACTCACTACCAGAGGAGTCCGGCCCCAGCTAGCTCCTTCCTCCATACTCGGTACATATGCACTTTGGACCGATCCAAGCGTGTATGTGCAAGAAGGAATCAGAGTAGGCAGCTGTGCGCCAAACAAGTGTATGGATAGATTTAGATTTTACCGATGTCTATAGTATAGGCGCCTTTGCTGGCTTTGACTACCGATACCTCCATATTGGCATTGGATGGAATCAGAGATGTGGGCTGCTGCATGAATAACTCTTTTGTATGAAGAATCTACACTATGTGAAAAAAGCATGAGGAGGGCCCAAAGTCTAACTGTGTCATATTGTATATCTGTTACTTGTGCAAACAACAATGTACCTACCATGGAGGAAGGGTAAGCAACAGCTAAGTAGCCCATGAGGGAGAAGGACTGTCGTCTAGCTCTGGACTACTATGAAAAGTTACCACCATGGCTAAGGTATTCCATGCAGTTCCTCCTATTATAGTCGGTCCATAATAGATTCCTTAAAGGGGTATTCCCACGAACATAACCATTTTTAAATTTGTAGATAATTAAAAGTTAAACACTTTTGCAAATATAAGTAGTAAAACACTTTGCAGAGTTTTAAAGATTTTCTCTAAATATCTTGTGATCACAAGTTGATGTCTAGCTCAGTTGCCAGTGGATACGACCATGAATGTAGGTCTTTTCTAAGGTCAGAAAATCAGCCATGATTTCCTTAATATGGCCGGGATATCCCAGCTACCATAAGAAAATCATGGCTGGGTTCCAGACAAGTCCTAGACCATAGAAAGTTTCTGCATTCGTGGTCGTATCCATTGGCAACCGATCAAGACAACAGATGTCACCACTAAGATAGTTATAGAAAATCTTTAAAACTCTGCAGAATTTTTAACTACTTATATTTGCAAAAATGTTTAACTTTGAATTATCTTCAAATATAGCTATGATTATGTTCATGGGAATACCCCTTTAAGCAGGAGCAGTGACTGGTAGACAAGTGCTCCACCCTTCACCAACACCATAATTTCCTTTATGTTTTTTTTTTTACCGTGGGGCCCTATCATTTTTGTGTACGTCCCTGCCTCCAAATAATAATAATTCCAGATGACCATCATCCTGAAAGATGCTGAGAAACTCATGAAGTAAAAAGATCTAGAGATCAAACTGAGCAAAATGTGGAGGACCAAAGCCAGAATCGTTCTTGTGGTGGTTGGAGCTCTTGGCACCATCAAAAAAGTATTGGGTTAAGGCCCTATGTCCCTGGTCGGGACATGGCTCACCTATAAGCCACCGGCAGAAAGCTGAGATATTCTAATAAAAGCAACAATAATAAGGGGCAACCACATCATCATGTTGGAAGAAGCAGAGACCCTCCTGAAGTACAAAGATCTAGAGATCAAACTGAGCAAAATGTGGAGGACCAAAGCCAGAATCGGTCTTATGGTAGTCGAAGCTCTTGGCACCATCAAAAAAGAATTTGAAAAAAATCTTTGAGACCTTCCAGGCCATCATAATGCCCAAGAGGTGCAGAAGATGGCACTTACGGGCACCACACTGCTCTTTAGGAAAGTACTGGGTTAAGGCCCCATGTCCCTGGTCAGGACATAACCTGCGACAAGCCACCGGCAGAAAGCTGAGATATTCTAATAAAAACAACAATAATAAGGGGTAACCAGAAAATCATGCTGGAAGAAGCAGAGAACCTCCTGAAGTACAAAGATCTAGAGATCAAACTGAGCAGAAAGTGGAGTATTGGATTAAGCCCCGATGTCCCTGATCGGGACATGACCCACCTATAAGCCATAATATTCCAATAATAATGACAGACATAGTGGTCCTACCTTTGCACTTCTGTAAAGATTGGGATAATGGGTAAAGTGCTTCCACGCTGTATTATTGAAGGTTGACCTGATGAGCTCTAAAAAATAAAGATCAATTCACTTTTTACCTGTTTCTCTAATTATTTATATAGCGATCACATAACATCGTCAAATTTGGTGTCTTGAGGCCCACTGACCAGACAAATACACACAGGATATTTGACGTTCCCCTCCCCAGCAGCTATGTCCTTTGTCAGTGACTATGAGAAGTTTTTCCTACCTGTAATTTCATTCAGCTTGTCAATGGACGGCTCCTCGAATGTCTGGATTTGATCCCTTGCAATGTTTTCAAATGTTTTGTAGTTGACAAATCCCGTAAGTTCCCGACCACGATGTCTGTTCTCATAAACAGATATGTCCGCTTTTATATCCTGCGGGACTGTAAGGTAAAGGATTGCTTATCAAATTGTGGGAAGAACCAGCCTTTACATACAGTACTGTGTATAAGTTTCAGGCAGGTGTTGAATGTTTTCAGAAATAGAAGGGTTAATAGTTTATTTTAGTCAATTAACAAAATGAAATGAATGAAGAAAAGAGAGAAATGTAAATCCCATCCATATTTGGTGTGACCTTTGCCCTTTGGAGGAGGAATCCTGGATGATATGGCCCCCACAAATATAGCCCTGATCTCAACATCATCCAGTCTGTCTGGGATGCCATGAAGAGATAGACGGATTGGAGCAAGCCTACGGTTCTCCAAGATGGCGGGAACAACCTCCGTGCCGAGTTCTGCCAAAAATTGTCTGCAAGTGACGAGAAGAACTGATGGAAGGCAAAGGGCAAAGGTCACACCGAATACTGTTGGGATTTACATTTACACCTGCCTAAAACATTTGCTGTATACTTGGTTGCTTGTTTTGGCTCATTGAAGCCAGAATAAAGAGTAACTGACTCATCTGAATGGCCGCCATTGAGGGCTGGAATAAGACTGAGGCAAGTCAATGAGCAAAAAATTTGCTCATTGACCCCCCCCAACCCATCTGTAGAAGTCCGACTACACATGACTCCAGCCAAATCGCAACCAAAGTGAAAACTTGAGCTCCTTGTAAAAAAGTGCTAACCCCCAAGGAATTGGGGTAGGCCCCATTTAGCTAGGTTTACTTGCTCCGTGGTTCTTCACCTACATTTATTAGCCGAATTCTTCAGGGCCGTTTCCCAGTTATAGAATTTTTTTTCGGATGTTGGTGAAAAGTTTCCGGTGTCTGTCTGTGACTTCTTCTTCTCCTTGTATGACTTGAGTGATTCCTTCGCCAAAATGTCTGACACTCTGTCAAGACAATTGGAATGAAACAAAATTGTGCAAATTGAAAATCAGCAATGAGAGTGTATTGAGCCTTGGCGGGCATGTTACATTGCACTTTATAAACCCCGCCCATACAGCTCTTACATCTATGAGAAATAATAGCTTCTCCGACTCCGTCTCCGGGACTCCAGTGCCGATTATCTTCAGCCTTTTTTCTGCTTCGCGAAGTTTGACTTTAATCTGGTTCTCCAGGGTTGGAATAGTCCTCTAAAACATAAAATATCCATAAATGTAATACAACCCCCCCTCATATCCACAATACATATACTACAGTATCCCACCCCATCTGTACATAGGGGGTATTACCAAGAGTGCCATCACTATCCCCCCTCCCACACCACTCTATTACATTTATGGCCTGTTCTAGAAAGGTGACTTACAGCAATATGTTCCACAAGTTCATTAGTAAGTTTTTCCGCCAGTAAGGAAATTGTGGCATGTCCCTCCTTCAGAAGAACCCTGAAAAATATCACAAGTATTAAAAGGTTTTGACAGCAAAAAAAAAAAAAAAAAAATTCCACAGAATCATAGTCCTTACAGTTTAGAACCAGCTTCTGGGATAGGCTATTCCACAGAATCATAGTCCTTACAGTATAGAACCAGCTCCTAGGGTAGGCTATTCTACAGATTCACAGCACTTACAGTAAAGAACCAGCTGCTGGGATAGGCTATTCCACAGATTCACAATCCTTACAGTATATAACCCGCTCCTGGGGTAGGCTATTCCACAGAATCATAGTCCTTACAGTATAGAATCAGCTCCTAGGGTAGGCTATTCCACAGATTCGCAATCCTTACAGTATATAACCAGCTCCTGGGGTAGGCTATTCCACAGAATCATAGTCCTTACAGTATAGAACCAGCTGCTGGGATAGGCTATTCCACAGATTCACATTCCTTATTGTGAAGAAGCCTTGTCGTCTCTTGAAATTAAACCTTTTTTTGGATGGAGCACGCCTTTGTTTTTTGCTTTTCCATATAATGTTATTCATAAGTTCCCTAGTCTATATTGCTGAAGAGTTCACAATAAAGAATTGCACAGTCAAACTGGTTCTCAGAAGAGTCTCTTGCCAAAACATTTTTACATGTTCACAGATCAGACCTGTTTCTGCTTCAGATATAACATGGGAGGAGAAGGAGTCTCCCTCTCTGCAGGTGTGCCATTGAAGAGACGTGGACCTTTTCTTGTTTATGGTGTTGTACAGAATTGTTTTTGTCACATAGAATTCATTTGGTCACACAAAACATGTCATTTTGCTACTCAGAATGTTCTTTTGTGACAGTTTTATTTTGTAAGGCATAGCGGTTTTTCTATAGTCAGTAATACAAAACACATGTCACAAAATAAAATTCTGTGCAGGAAAATAACATTCCGTACCACATAATAAACTTTTCTGGCCCTAAAATAGTTTATGTAACCACAAAACATGGTTTTACGCACAGAAATTAATTGTGTAAGCACAAAATAAGTTATATGAGCATATACATTGTGATTATTTTTGTGTATACAGAATGATTCTGACATATTTTTGTTGTATTCTGTGAACCAATGGCACTCCGTATAACCTTATATTTATAATACTGGTGACTTCTTATACATGGCAGAGGAGAATTTGGACAGGTGCAACTGCTGCTTTTGGTCTGCCCATTGTTACACCCTCGTAAGGGCCCCTAACAAACCCGGCCCCTGAGCATCCTCATAGTAAAGATAGTATCATTGCATCTTACCTGAAATGTTTATGGTTCTCGAAGAAGACCTTCTCATTCCCTAAGGCGCTCTCCAGGGAGATCTTATTCTGGATCTCACTCTGCCCGCGACACTTCACTATCATGTAGCCTTTCTTCAGAGTGTACACCAGATTTCTGACAACACCTATCACATCTAATTCGGATCCTTTGTCAACTAAATCTGGCTTAGTCAGGATCCCTGTGAAAGAAATCAGATATTGATAAAGAAGTGTGTCGTGTTTAGGTTCCTTCATTGTTTTATAGCATTTCCTGCTCATAGCTTGTTTTAAAAAAATTTTGAACAACCCCTTTAAGGGTCCTTTCTTTTGGACTCCTTGAAGGAATATTCCAGATCAAATATACGTACTGTGTTAGGCCTAGTGCAGGGCATGAGGGGAATGGTGCATGACACAGGGACTCAAAGAGCAACAGATCACACAGTAGGTAGCGCTGTTGGCTTGCCAAATTGGGGTCCTGATTTTTTAATCTGAGCAAGAACATCTACAAGGAATTTGTGTGAATATGTTCTTGTCTTTCCCCCTGCGCCCTAAAAATATACTGCTCAGGTAATGGCCCTAGTATGGATGTTTGAAATGTGACACTTACATGGTGAGTCCCCCTGAGGACAATCTCTGTAGAGTACTGTAGAACATACAGATATTTTTGTCAAAAGCTATCCCCTTAAGAATTTTGCTTGGAGTTTTCCTTCAGGTCTGGTAGGCTATATAGGTTTATTCCCCATACAAGTCTGGACCAACCATGCCAAGAAATCTAAAGTGGGGAATCAAGGTAGGCTCATCTTGGAGGTCACCAGTAAAAAGTACCTGTAGGTTCCTTCAGCACCATCAATGAACCCTGCTCTTCTTGGTCCAAATTTCAATATTATTTTTTTCCCGGAAGAGTCCTATCTTGTAAGTACGTTATTCAGCCACTTATCTATTTCCTTAGCAGGAGCTCTACAGCTTATAACAGTCTTTTGTTACCTAGTGTCCTCTCTCCATTAGGATCCACCTCTCGAGCCATTTCTAGAGCTTCAGTGGTGGCAATATCCACATTACTGGGAACCACTGCCAAATTGATGGTCTCCTGCCTTTGTATGTATTTCTTGATCATGTTCTTGATCTATGAAAATGTAATATGAATAAATTATTAGCTCATATTGATCATAGTCAATGCTATTCCTGCCGATTTTGTGGTTCCGTCCATGATGGTGTCCATAGGTGGACATTCTTTAACGTTTTTACTACAAAAGATGTACTGTATGTGATACATGACGTGAAACAAGTGCTATCACCATTAGATCAGGGCTAGAGCTTAGCTATTGGTGCCTACATTGGTTTAATGTAATAATTGGGCATATGGAAAGTGTGAAATATCTCAAGATGTTCCCTTAAGTTTATGAATACAGGACATTCAACATACCTGTTGTCCTATATCTTTAGGTTGGTTGGGTAAAGCAACTCGCGTTATTCCCGGAAGATCAATCAGTGTCAGGTCTGGGACATTTGGGGACTCTATTTCAAGGCTGATGAGCTCTTCACTGACTCCATTTCCAGCCCCGGCCATATAGTCTTGGGCTAGAATAGATTATGATTCTTGTAAGAGGTCAAGGATAGATGCCGATTGATGATGAGTAAAAACCAATTATGGCAGCCATAACCGTGCCCATTAAAATTGCTTCCCAACTTGACACAGGTAGAACATTAGAAAAGAAGGTAAGTTGGCTTAAGGTATGGTAATGTTAAGGAAAATGACAGAGAAGTCTACAGCCTATCTCTGGAATCAAGAACCAGTTGCGATCCCATTGAAGTGTATTAGATATAGATATCCACACTTCATGGCTGACACTGGACTACTGTTACCTTTCCGAATTTCCTTCTCCACTTCCTCTGGATTTTTTAGTTCCACTTTTTGGTCGCGATAGCTTATTTTGCCTTTCCATGGGGAATCTTTCTTGGATTTTTTCAATTTGAGTACTAGAGGGCATCTTGTCACAATGCCTAGAAAAGTTCGAAGAAAAATAAATTAACTACAATTATAAACCAAACTGGCTCTGAAAAACATCACCCAAGCACTGAAAGGTAGTCTGCCACAAGAAGGTCCGCTTTAAATAAAGACATGAGAATTTAGATTGTTCCCAATTCTCAAAGAGCCTTATCGACCAGGAATGAGAGCAAAGATGTGAAGGCATCTCCCGGCCCTCAGACTCTTTAGAAGAACATTGACTTAAAATGGTCAATCCTGGGGTAGAACTTTTGTGAAAAACCAAACTGTGCATAGCCAATCTTCGAAGGTGAAGGTTCAGTTCACTGCCTATATTTAAATGTCCTGGTCATTGCAGAATGTCTTATTGGCACTTTGAGCACACATAAATTGGAGAACATTGATTGGTTAAGCATCCAAAGTGTCAACAGAGGGTAACCCAAAGTAACCCAACACATCTCCACACCTGTCAATGTTTTTGAAGAGGGATGTGTCACAGCACTGTTAACGTTCAAAGTCAAGACATATCAGTGTAGGTTCCTTCATATTCCAGGCCAAATCTCAGGACCTTAACGTTGCTCTCCCTTGGCTTCCTTACCAACTCTCCTTGGTTTTGTTTAGTACCTCCAAATATTGAACGTAGTAGTGGATGGAGGACACTTCTTGCATAGTTTTGGAAATCAGTAGGAACAGACTGGAAAAATCCAACTTAATAAATTTTTTATGGACTGTGGGCAGTTCAAGACAAAAACTAAGCAAAGAACTGTAACTAAAACGGCGCTTATGGCTTGTTTTCTCACTGTAGGCAAAGTCTTATAAACACTCCCTAAGGATGTTTAGATAGACTTATCTACAGGAGCAATGCCTCGTCATATGGGTTCAAAGACCTATGTCTACAGTCAGTCCTCTTGGTTGGGTGGACTAGTTTCAAGTAGAGAAGGGCAAAATGTCGAGTCCAAAAAGTTGTCGATTAAAGGGAGTGTCACCAGAACCCAGCATATCACTCCAGCCTCACAGATAGATAGGTTAGAATCACCATAACCCAGCATATCACTTTAGCCTCACAGATAGATAGGTTAGGGTCACCAGTGTTTTCCCCTTGCGAATTGGTTCCTCAAATGCCGATGTTTTTGTCAATATGCAAATTAACTCTTTGGAGTAATAAGGGCGTTGCCATTGCTCCAAAGAGGTAAGCAGCATCACCCTCATCGCTCCAAATAGCTAATTTGCACATGAACAAAAACAGTGATATTTTGGCAATGGAGGCAGTGAGTTACAAGGAGAAAATACCATTTGATTCAGGGGACCCTAACCTATCTATCTGTGGGACTGGGTTGATATGCTGGATTCAGGTTCTGGGTCTGGGGCTGGCATCACAATGAAGACATCCTGAAACCAGAAAGTAATCCCTAGCCATAACATTAAAATCTAGTCTAATATTGAATAGGTTCACCTTGTGTCAGCAAAACAGCTCTGATTCACCACATCATGGGGATACCAATACAAAATCCTCTCATAGACAACAGTGCAGCCTGTGGATTAAAGGGGTTTTTCAGGCAAAAAATGTTTTTTTTTAAAAAAAGGTCTGTTAGTGCTATAAATGGGTTAATAAGTGCACCCAAATACCTTTAGCAATGTTTTGAGTGCTTTCTGTGTTTCTCTGGGAGATCCTGGCATCTTCTGCATTTGTTTACATGGTGTAGCTTCCTGCTGTCTTAGCTAATGCATTATGGTACTTGTAGGCTGACTCACACTATCTCGTTCTCACTACCTCCCCTTCCCTCTCACACCCCCTCTCTGTCTCTCTAGCTATCCCACCCACTAATAGCCTTTCCCAACTAACTCAGCCCACCCCATCATACTTACCTATCTTCCTTCCAGACTTCCTCCTATGAGACGGTTCCTCCCTCTTTTCTGACTCTACCAACGCACCCAATAGTCCCGGGGCTGTGCTGTAGCCGGCAATCCACCTCTACTGCGCAGGCATGGGAGGTTACAGGACTATTGTCACACTGGAAGAGTCAGAATAGAGGGAGGAGCCATCCCGCAGGAGGAAGTCTGGAAGGAAGATAGGTAAGTATGATGAAATGAAGTATTAGTGACGTTACGTTTCCGGAAACGGGGAAACAGAATGTCACTGAATAACCAGAAAATGAAAAAAATATGGGTAAAAATGCATTTTTGATAAATTATGTCATTTAGAAAGTAGGTGGGGGGGGAGGGTGTTTAGATTAGTGTAAGAATTACATTTTATCCCGAACAACCCCTTTAATGCTAGTGTTTCTGCCTCAGTAGGGCCATGGTTTAAGTCAGGGATGAGGTAAAAACCAACACTGGCAAAGACTTTGTCACCTATCACCCTGTGAGTAAGGCTAGGTTCTCATCTGCGCATGGCTGGACAGCTAAAACAGCGGTTACCTGCAGACACTGGCGGACCTCAGACTATAATGAGGTCCGCTGAGTGTCCGTCGGGTATCAGAAGTTTTTATAGTGAAACTGGTGGAGAGAAAAATCCTCGTATAGGACTTTTCTCTCCACCGATTTCTGTTGGTTTCTGCAGCAGAGTCTACAACGGAGACTCCAGCACTGAGGTGAACCTTGCCTTAGAGAACACAACAGTGTACTATGTAAAAGAGATTAGACATGATACAAGAACGCAGAGGACATTTGAACGGTCTTGATACGTTCAGCAGGGTGTGTGTGCTTTATGGCAGCTGCAATAAATAGGAGTGACAGCTCAAAGACCAGGGAGTGACAGAAGAGCTGTATACAAAGACTTATCTATGTGTATCCAATTTCTAGCTCTCTAAGGCAAACACAGCTGAAGTTATGTCAAAGGTAATGTGTCATTATTATACTCTGTGGTCTATTCATACCCTAGAGTACAATGGGTGGAGGCCCAGGGGAGGTGTAAAAAAATTCACCTTCTCTCACCTCTTTTGGGCTTCCTTGCAGTGCCTGGTGCTCTCTTTTGGCCATCTTGGTGATGTCTTGCGCCCGGAGTCACCGCTGAGCAATCCCATGTGTTGGCTGGTGGCCCAAACACAGACCTCAGCCGTGACCCCGGGCACGTGACGTCACTGAGGAAGTGAGCACCGGGCGCTGCGAGGAGGCCCAAAAGAGGTGAGGGAAGGTGAGTTTTTTTTATTTTTTTTACACCTCCCCTGGGCCTCCACCTATTATACTCTGGGGTCTGAAGAGAGCCTAGAGCCGTGATGGCGAACCTATGGCACGCGTGCCAGAGAGGGCACGCAGAGCCCTTTCAGTTGGCACGCGTGCCGTCGCCATGATCGCTCACTAACCGGGAATCCAGTATAGGATACCCAGTTAGTAAGCGATTGCTTCTTTCAGCTGTATTGCATACGTACATACAGCTGAAAGCTGTCACTGTAGGCCGCGGTCCGCGGAACCGCGCCTACAGTGACTGCAGAGTGTGACCTCTGCCCCGACGCAGGCGCGATGACGTCATTCATCAGCGCCTGTGAACAGAAGAAGGAGGTAAGTAACGTAAACTACTATGTGGGGGCTTACTGTGGAGAATAAACTACTGTATGGGGGACACTGAAGCATCTAATACTGTATGGGGGGGGGACACTGAAGCATCTAATACTGTATGGGGGACACTGAAGCATCTAATACTGTGTGGGGGACACTGAAGCATCTAATACTGTGTGGGGGACACTGAAGCATCTAATACTGTATGGGGGACACTGAAGCATCTAATACTGTGTGGGGGACACTGAAGCATCTAATACCGTATGGGGGACACTGAAGCATCTAATACTGTGTGGGGGACACTGAAGCATCTAATACTGTATGGGGGACACTGAAGTATCTAATACTGTATGGGGGACACTGAAGCATCTAATACTGTATGGGGGACACTGAAGCATCTAATACTGTATGGGGGGGACACTGAAGCATCTAATACTGTATGGGGGGGGGACACTGAAGCATCTAATACTGTATGGGGGACACTGAAGCATCTAATACTGTATGGGGGGGGGACACTGAAGCATCTAATACTGTATGGGGGACACTGAAGCATCTAATACTGTATGGGGGGGACACTGAAGCATCTAATACTGTATGGGGGACACTGAAGTATCTAATACTGTATGGGGGACACTGAAGCATCTAATACTGTGTGGGGGGGGACACTGAAGCATCTAATACTGTATGGGGGACACTGAAGCATCTAATACTGTATGGGGGGGACACTGAAGCATCTAATACTGTATGGGGGACACTGAAGCATCTAATACTGTGTGGGGGACACTGAAGCATCTAATACCGTATGGGGGACACTGAAGCACCTAAGATGCTTCAGTTTCCCCCATACAGTATTAGATGCTTCAGTGTCCCCCACACAGTATTAGATGCTTCAGTGTCCCCCATACAGTATTAGATGCTTCAGTGTCCCCCATACAGTATTAGATGCTTCAGTGTCCCCCATACAGTATTAGATGCTTCAGTGTCCCCATACAGTATTAGATGCTTCAGTGTCCCCCATACAGTATTAGATGCTTCAGTGTCCCCCATACAGTATTAGATGCTTCAGTGTCCCCCATACAGTATTAGATGCTTCAGTGTCCCCCACACAGTATTAGATGCTTCAGTGTCCCCCATACAGTATTAGATGCTTCAGTGTCCCCCCCATACAGTATTAGATGCTTCAGTGTCCCCCATACAGTATTAGATACTTCAGTGTCCCCCATACAGTATTAGATGCTTCAGTGTCCCCCACACAGTATTAGATGCTTCAGTGTCCCCCATACAGTATTAGATGCTTCAGTGTCCCCCATACAGTATTAGATGCTTCAGTGTCCCCCCCCCATACAGTATTAGATGCTTCAGTGTCCCCCCCATACAGTATTAGATGCTTCAGTGTCCCCCATACAGTATTAGATGCTTCAGTGTCCCCCATACAGTATTAGATACTTCAGTGTCCCCCATACAGTATTAGATGCTTCAGTGTCCCCCCCCCACAGTATTAGATGCTTCAGTGTCCCCCATACGGTATTAGATGCTTCAGTGTCCCCCATACAGTATTAGATGCTTCAGTGTCCTCCCCCCATACAGTATTAGATGCTTCAGTGTCCCCCACACAGTATTAGATGCTTCAGTGTCCCCCATACAGTATTAGATGCTTCAGTGTCCCCCATACAGTATTAGATGCTTCAGTGTCCCCCATACAGTATTAGATGCTTCAGTGTCCCCCATACAGTATTAGATGCTTCAGTGTCCCCCATACAGTATTAGATGCTTCAGTGTCCCCCATACAGTATTAGATGCTTCAGTGTCCCCCACACAGTATTAGATGCTTCAGTGTCCCCCATACAGTATTAGATGCTTCAGTGTCCCCCCCATACAGTATTAGATGCTTCAGTGTCCCCCATACAGTATTAGATGCTTCAGTGTCCCCCATACAGTATTAGATACTTCAGTGTCCCCCATACAGTATTAGATGCTTCAGTGTCCCCCACACAGTATTAGATGCTTCAGTGTCCCCCATACAGTATTAGATGCTTCAGTGTCCCCCATACAGTATTAGATGCTTCAGTGTCCCCCCCCCCATACAGTATTAGATGCTTCAGTGTCCCCCCCATACAGTATTAGATGCTTCAGTGTCCCCCATACAGTATTAGATGCTTCAGTGTCCCCCATACAGTATTAGATGCTTCAGTGTCCCCCCCCCACACAGTATTAGATGCTTCAGTGTCCCCCATACGGTATTAGATGCTTCAGTGTCCCCCATACAGTATTAGATGCTTCAGTGTCCTCCCCCCATACAGTATTAGATGCTTCAGTGTCCCCCACACAGTATTAGATGCTTCAGTGTCCCCCATACAGTATTAGATGCTTCAGTGTCCCCCATACAGTATTAGATGCTTCAGTGTCCCCCCCATACAGTATTAGATGCTTCAGTGTCCCCCCCATACAGTATTAGATGCTTCAGTGTCCCCCATACAGTATTAGATGCTTCAGTGTCCCCCATACAGTATTAGATACATCAGTGTCCCCCACACAGTATTAGATGCTTCAGTGTCCCCCACACAGTATTAGATGCTTCAGTGTCCCCCATACAGTATTAGATGCTTCAGTCCCCCCCCCCACACAGTATTAGATGCTTCAGTGTCCCCCACACAGTATTAGATGCTTCAGTGTCCCCCACACAGTATTAGATGCTTCAGTGTCCCCCATACAGTATTAGATGCTTCAGTGTCCCCCCCCCACACAGTATTAGATGCTTCAGTGTCCCCCACACAGTATTAGATGCTTCAGTGTCCCCCATACAGTATTAGATGCTTCAGTGTCCCCCATACAGTATTAGATGCTTCAGTGTCCCCCATACAGTATTAGATGCTTCAGTGTCCCCCATACAGTATTAGATGCTTCAGTGTCCCCCATACAGTATTAGATGCTTCAGTGTCCCCCATACAGTATTAGATGCTTCAGTGTCCCCCATACAGTATTAGATGCTTCAGTGTCCCCCACACAGTATTAGATGCTTCAGTGTCCCCCATACAGTATTAGATGCTTCAGTGTCCCCCCCATACAGTATTAGATGCTTCAGTGTCCCCCATACAGTATTAGATACTTCAGTGTCCCCCATACAGTATTAGATGCTTCAGTGTCCCCCACACAGTATTAGATGCTTCAGTGTCCCCCATACAGTATTAGATGCTTCAGTGTCCCCCATACAGTATTAGATGCTTCAGTGTCCCCCCCCCATACAGTATTAGATGCTTCAGTGTCCCCCCCATACAGTATTAGATGCTTCAGTGTCCCCCATACAGTATTAGATGCTTCAGTGTCCCCCATACAGTATTAGATACTTCAGTGTCCCCCATACAGTATTAGATGCTTCAGTGTCCCCCCCCCACAGTATTAGATGCTTCAGTGTCCCCCATACGGTATTAGATGCTTCAGTGTCCCCCATACAGTATTAGATGCTTCAGTGTCCTCCCCCCATACAGTATTAGATGCTTCAGTGTCCCCCACACAGTATTAGATGCTTCAGTGTCCCCCATACAGTATTAGATGCTTCAGTGTCCCCCATACAGTATTAGATGCTTCAGTGTCCCCCATACAGTATTAGATGCTTCAGTGTCCCCCATACAGTATTAGATGCTTCAGTGTCCCCCATACAGTATTAGATGCTTCAGTGTCCCCCATACAGTATTAGATGCTTCAGTGTCCCCCACACAGTATTAGATGCTTCAGTGTCCCCCATACAGTATTAGATGCTTCAGTGTCCCCCCCATACAGTATTAGATGCTTCAGTGTCCCCCATACAGTATTAGATGCTTCAGTGTCCCCCATACAGTATTAGATACTTCAGTGTCCCCCATACAGTATTAGATGCTTCAGTGTCCCCCACACAGTATTAGATGCTTCAGTGTCCCCCATACAGTATTAGATGCTTCAGTGTCCCCCATACAGTATTAGATGCTTCAGTGTCCCCCCCCCATACAGTATTAGATGCTTCAGTGTCCCCCCCATACAGTATTAGATGCTTCAGTGTCCCCCATACAGTATTAGATGCTTCAGTGTCCCCCATACAGTATTAGATGCTTCAGTGTCCCCCCCCCACACAGTATTAGATGCTTCAGTGTCCCCCATACGGTATTAGATGCTTCAGTGTCCCCCATACAGTATTAGATGCTTCAGTGTCCTCCCCCCATACAGTATTAGATGCTTCAGTGTCCCCCACACAGTATTAGATGCTTCAGTGTCCCCCATACAGTATTAGATGCTTCAGTGTCCCCCATACAGTATTAGATGCTTCAGTGTCCCCCCCATACAGTATTAGATGCTTCAGTGTCCCCCCCATACAGTATTAGATGCTTCAGTGTCCCCCATACAGTATTAGATGCTTCAGTGTCCCCCATACAGTATTAGATACATCAGTGTCCCCCACACAGTATTAGATGCTTCAGTGTCCCCCACACAGTATTAGATGCTTCAGTGTCCCCCATACAGTATTAGATGCTTCAGTGTCCCCCCCCCCACACAGTATTAGATGCTTCAGTGTCCCCCACACAGTATTAGATGCTTCAGTGTCCCCCACACAGTATTAGATGCTTCAGTGTCCCCCATACAGTATTAGATGCTTCAGTGTCCCCCCCCCACACAGTATTAGATGCTTCAGTGTCCCCCACACAGTATTAGATGCTTCAGTGTCCCCCATACAGTATTAGATGCTTCAGTGTCCCCCACACAGTATTAGATGCTTCAGTGTCCCCCACACAGTATTAGATGCTTCAGTGTCCCCCCCCCCCATACAGTATTAGATGCTTCAGTGTCTCCCAATACAGTATTAGATGCTTCAGTGTCCCCCACACAGTATTAGATGCTTCAGTGTCCCCCATACAGTATTAGATGCTTCAGTGTCCCCCATACAGTATTAGATGCTTCAGTGTCCCCCCCCCCATACAGTATTAGATGCTTCAGTGTCCCCCCCCCACACAGTATTAGATGCTTCAGTGTCCCCCCCAGTATTAGATGCTTCAGTGTCCCCCATACAGTATTAGATGCTTCAGTGTCCCCCATACAGTATTAGATGCTTCAGTGTCTCCCATACAGTATTAGATGCTTCAGTGTCCCCCATACAGTATTAGATGCTTCAGTGTCCCCCATACAGTATTAGATGCTTCAGTTTCCCCCATACAGTATTAGATGCTTCAGTGTCCCCCACACAGTATTAGATGCTTCAGTGTCCCCCATACAGTATTAGATGCTTCAGTGTCCCCCATACAGTATTAGATGCTTCAGTGTCCCCCATACAGTATTAGATGCTTCAGTGTCCCCCATACAGTATTAGATGCTTCAGTGTCCCCCATACAGTATTAGATGCTTCAGTGTCCCCCATACAGTATTAGATGCTTCAGTGTCCCCCACACAGTATTAGATGCTTCAGTGTCCCCCATACAGTATTAGATGCTTCAGTGTCCCCCCCATACAGTATTAGATGCTTCAGTGTCCCCCATACAGTATTAGATGCTTCAGTGTCCCCCACACAGTATTAGATGCTTCAGTGTCCCCCCCATACAGTATTAGATGCTTCAGTGTCCCCCATACAGTATTAGATGCTTCAGTGTCCCCCCCCCATACAGTATTAGATGCTTCAGTGTCCCCCCCATACAGTATTAGATGCTTCAGTGTCCCCCATACAGTATTAGATGCTTCAGTGTCCCCCATACAGTATTAGATACTTCAGTGTCCCCCATACAGTATTAGATGCTTCAGTGTCCCCCCCCCACACAGTATTAGATGCTTCAGTGTCCCCCATACGGTATTAGATGCTTCAGTGTCCCCCATACAGTATTAGATGCTTCAGTGTCCTCCCCCCATACAGTATTAGATGCTTCAGTGTCCCCCACACAGTATTAGATGCTTCAGTGTCCCCCATACAGTATTAGATGCTTCAGTGTCCCCCATACAGTATTAGATGCTTCAGTGTCCCCCCCCATACAATATTAGAAACATCAGTGTCCCCCACACAGTATTAGATGCTTCAGTGTCCCCCACACAGTATTAGATGCTTCAGTGTCCCCCATACAGTATTAGATGCTTCAGTGTCCCCCCCCCACACAGTATTAGATGCTTCAGTGTCCCCCACACAGTATTAGATGCTTCAGTGTCCCCCACACAGTATTAGATGCTTCAGTGTCCCCCACACAGTATTAGATACTTCAGTGTCCCCCACACAGTATTAGATGCTTCAGTGTCCCCCATACAGTATTAGATGCTTCAGTGTCCCCCATACAGTATTAGATGCTTCAGTGTCCCCCCCCCACACAGTATTAGATGCTTCAGTGTCCCCCACACAGTATTAGATGCTTCAGTGTCCCCCATACAGTATTAGATGCTTCAGTGTCCCCCACACAGTATTAGATGCTTCAGTGTCCCCCCCCCATACAGTATTAGATGCTTCAGTGACTCCCAATACAGTATTAGATGCTTCAGTGTCCCCCACACAGTATTAGATGCTTCAGTGTCCCCCATACAGTATTAGATGCTTCAGTGTCCCCCCATACAGTATTAGATGCTTCAGTGTCCCCCCCCACACAGTATTAGATGCTTCAGTGTCCCCCCCATACAGTATTAGATGCTTCAGTGTCCCCCCCCCATACAGTATTAGATGCTTCAGTGTCCCCCATACAGTATTAGATGCTTCAGTGTCCCCCCCCACACAGTATTAGATGCTTCAGTGTCCCCCCCAGTATTAGATGCTTCAGTGTCCCCCATACAGTATTAGATGCTTCAGTGTCCCCCACACAGTATTAGATGCTTCAGTGTCCCCCACACAGTATTAGATGCTTCAGTGTCCCCCATACAGTATTAGATGCTTCAGTGTCCCCCATACAGTATTAGATGCTTCAGTGTCCCCCCCATACAGTATTAGATACATCAGTGTCCCCCACACAGTATTAGATGCTTCAGTGTCCCCCACACAGTATTAGATGCTTCAGTGTCCCCCATACAGTATTAGATGCTTCAGTGTCCCCCCCCCCACACAGTATTAGATGCTTCAGTGTCCCCCACACAGTATTAGATGCTTCAGTGTCCCCCACACAGTATTAGATGCTTCAGTGTCCCCCACACAGTATTAGATACTTCAGTGTCCCCCACACAGTATTAGATGCTTCAGTGTCCCCCACACAGTATTAGATGCTTCAGTGTCCCCCATACAGTATTAGATGCTTCAGTGTCCCCCATACAGTATTAGATGCTTCAATGTCCCCCATACAGTATTAGATGCTTCAGTGTCCCCCCCCACACAGTATTAGATGCTTCAGTGTCCCCCATACAGTATTAGATGCTTCAGTGTCCCCCCCCACACAGTATTAGATGCTTCAGTGTCCCCCACACAGTATTAGATGCTTCAGTGTCCCCCATACAGTATTAGATGCTTCAGTGTCCCCCACACAGTATTAGATGCTTCAGTGTCCCCCCCCCATACAGTATTAGATGCTTCAGTGACTCCCAATACAGTATTAGATGCTTCAGTGTCCCCCACACAGTATTAGATGCTTCAGTGTCCCCCATACAGTATTAGATGCTTCAGTGTCCCCCATACAGTATTAGATGCTTCAGTGTCCCCCACACAGTATTAGATGCTTCAGTGTCCCCCCCATACAGTATTAGATGCTTCAGTGTCCCCCCCATACAGTATTAGATGCTTCAGTGTCCCCCACATACAGTATTAGATGCTTCAGTGTCCCCCACATACAGTATTAGATGCTTCAGTGTCCCCCCATACAGTATTAGATGCTTCAGTGTCCCCCACACAGTATTAGATGCTTCAGTGTCCCCCCCCCCCACACAGTATTAGATGCTTCAGTGTCCCCCCCATACAGTATTAGATGCTTCAGTGTCCCCCCCCATACAGTATTAGATGCTTCAGTGTCCCCCATACAGTATTAGATGCTTCAGTGTCCCCCCCCCACACAGTATTAGATGCTTCAGTGTCCCCCCCAGTATTAGATGCTTCAGTGTCCCCCATACAGTATTAGATGCTTCAGTGTCCCCCACACAGTATTAGATGCTTCAGTGTCCCCCATACAGTATTAGATGCTTCAGTGTCCCCCATACAGTATTAGATGCTTCAGTGTCCCCCTCACAGTATTAGATGCTTCAGTGTCCCCCATACAGTATTAGATGCTTCAGTGTCCCCCATACAGTATTAGATGCTTCAGTGTCCCCCATACAGTATTAGATGCTTCAGTGTCCCCCATACAGTATTAGATGCTTCAGTGTCCCCCACACAGTATTAGGTGCTTCAGTGTCCCCCACACAGTATTAGGTGCTTCAGTGTCCCCCCCCCATACAGTATTAGATGCTTCAGTGTCCCCCATACAGTATTAGATGCTTCAAATACTGTATGGGGGACACTGAAACATCTAATACTGTGTGGGGGACACTGTGAAGCATATACTACTGAGTGGGGGAAATTCTGGAGCATATAATACTGTTTGGGGGCCACGGTGGAGCACATTGTACTGTCTGGGGGCCACTTCGGAGCACATTGTACTGTTTGGGGCCCTTCACTATTTATATCACACAGTATCTGTTTTATAGCAGACATGTGATATTATTACAGGCTGTAATAACATTGCACGGTCACTATAAAACATATCCTGGTTAATTTAAGGCTAAATTGTCGTGTTGGCACTTTGCGATAATTTAGTGGGTTTTGGGATGCAGTTTGGGCACTCGGTCTCTAAAAGGTTCGACATCACTGCCCTAGAGTATAATGTGGCAGCCATTTTAGTTTGCACGAGATGAATCTCCATTTGTTCGGTTTCATAAAGACAAGAACCATTTGGTATATTTGGGTCAAACCCGGTATGGCATGGAGTTGGTTCTCCAATCACTAATAAGATGACTTTGCTCACCAGTCTAGAATGACCTTTTTGTCTAATACTGGTGTCCTTGATGCGGCACCAAGGCCCGGGTGTGACTTCTTCTTCTGCACCCCTTACAAGTACATTCCTGCAACCAGGAACGTTAGACTTAAATTTATATGGTTACGATCAAACCTCATGAACATGTAATACTGTGACTAGGCCCTCACCGCTGCCTCTGGGAAGGTTGACTCCAGACAGGGCCTCCAGGACGGAGCTTTTACCAGAACTCTGATCTCCAATCACAGCGATCGCCGGTAATGCCAGATCCTTCTCCACCCCCAGGGACCTCAGGGAGTCAATAAGGTCGATACATGGACGGATCTTGTATTCATATTGTTGTCCTAGGATGTTGTCTACCTGAGGCTTTAAATAAAAAATAAATGGAATAAAAATTATCTGAGATGAAACATCATGGGTATTACATTCTTATTGGAGACTGCCCCATAAATCCTAACCCCAATCTACGTAGGTCAGGGCAGCTGGAAGGAACGGCTACAGGATACAAATCAGGTGACAGTCAAAGTACTAAATACAGCGATACAGGGGTTCCGATTTGTTCCATTCTGATTCCATGGCACAGGATAAGATCTGATCTATAATTATCGGAATAGAGCACTGGAAGCCCCCGGGGTCATGTGCATGGGGCCTGAGATGGGCCTGTCTGACACTGCCCTCATAAGGGTTTGGCAGCTGCTACCATCATCCCATGTTTAATCCTAATCCTCATGGGATGAGTCTTCTCCTACATGTCTCATGACATAAAGGGGTTGTCCTAATGAACGGCTGTGTCGGAGTAAAAACTATTAAGAGGCGTCCACATCTTCGTAATTTTGGTACTTCTCAGGTGATCTATGCCCCACAAATTGAAATTTATTCTGGATAGGGGTTGGCATCAATTTTAGCCAGTATTTGTGTGGCATCCCAGAGCTGGCTATGGCTGGGCTGAGGGTGATCTCTGTGCATTGTATTATTTCCTGTTGCTTCATAGCCTGTGTGACATAGCAGGGGGTCCTGAGTCTCACACAACACAGCGCCACCTAGTGAGCCTCACACATGCATTACACCTCTCATAGGATTGAATAGTAACCAAATGTCCAATGGGAGGACATCGCCTGGGAAAAGGGGAGGAGTCAGCTGATCACTGGGTCCCCATGGTAACACCCCTGCAGGAAGGTCCTGCGTGTGAGGAGTTAGAAGTGTGGAGTGTTAGGAGGAGGAGGTGAGGAGATAAGTGTGATGTCCTGTGAAGAAAGCAGTGAGTTTAGTGCAGGAATCTCAAGTCCTAGACAGGCCCAGGAAGGTTGGAGAGCTGACATACTCCAGCTATTCAGAAGATCCTGTCCCCTGTCTGCCTAGCCATCGCCCTGAAGGAAGTCAAGCATCATTATCTTGTCAGCATGAGACTGTGGAGAGAACATTCTGGAACACGTGCTCCATAGCAAGTATCACAGGGGCCAAGGCCAGACCTGTGGAATATCCTGCCACCCTGACTATTGCACCCCGAAACTCTGAGCTATCAGGACCACATAACGTGAGTGGGGAATATTATGTACTAGTATCACGGTGGGCATCCTCCTATGAGCCAAATAGGAGCCCAGACGCACCTTAGGGTTGTAACACTGAAGTATAAGGGGCTAGGAACACCTTTCATCAAGTCTACCCTGCACCCCAGGACTTTGCTGTGTCACCAGGCGTACCCCGTTGTTTTGTATTGAAGAAACTGTTTAAGCATTTGTGCCTCCACACCCATGGAAGTAAAAGTTCAACTTTACAACCGTTTCTGTGTCTGACTCTGCACCGACAACATCAGGGCGCCCCAAACACCACCAGTCGGCACAGTATAGGGGAAGCGCCCCGGGGGAACAATCACCACCAACATTTGTGCAGCCCCCTCATCACCGGTACCAGTGGTGGTAACGTGGGACAGCACCAGCGCTGCGCCCTCGTGCCCAGAGACCGTGACAAGTCTGCGCTGTTTGCACCCCGCAATCCCAACTGCAGCGTTACCTTCCATCTGGTCACCGCATTTGCACCAGTAAATTTGTTGGGGTGCGGAGCCCATCCTGTCTCTACCTGCTTCTAAGATAAGTGCCAAGCATGTTACAAGATGAGGGCAAACATGTCTTATTAGAGATTAGTTTCGTGTTTCGGTGGCTCGAATTCCAGATTTGTTTCTGGTCAAATAAGTTCTGATAAAACTGGAAGTTAAATGATTTCACTCTAGATTATCTTTAGATCCCAGAGTACAGTATAATAGGTGTCTTTTCGGGTCTCCTCACAGCGTCTGGCGCTCTCTCTCTCGGCCTCCTTGTGACGTCATGTGCCCGGGGTCACTGCTGAGGCCTGTGATTGGGCCTCAGCAGTCACATGGGCATGCCAAGCATCATGATGTCATGATATTCAGTGTGCCCTTGTGACCGCTGTGGCCCAATCACAGGCCTCAGCACTGACCCCCGGCATATAATAAGGAGAGTACCAGATGCCGTGAGAAGGACCAAAAGTAACAGAAGGTGAGTACAAATGTTTTTTATTTTTTGCACCTCCCCGGGCCTCCATCTATTATACTCTGAGGTCTGAAGAGAACGAATACAGCTACCATTGAACCCAATGGAAAACTACTTACACTGTGCTGCCTCTAGTGGCCCCCTCTCCCACAGGCCCTATGACAGATGGATAGTCTGCCGATGTGGTAGGTACACCTCGGCCGTAATATGCTCTGTATAATGTGGATGCATAATGGCTGCCTGAATGTAGCCCTTGTTACTCAGTGATGCTGCCACCTGCTGG
Source organism: Leptodactylus fallax (assembly GCA_947044405.1). Taxonomy (NCBI): domain Eukaryota; kingdom Metazoa; phylum Chordata; class Amphibia; order Anura; family Leptodactylidae; genus Leptodactylus; species Leptodactylus fallax. Next base: position 2,712,969 of record CAMRHE010000214.1, read on the forward strand.
CAGCACTGACTAAGCCCTGTCTACAACAGAGGAGATGTCATTATTGCAGCTTTATTTGACCTTGTTGGAATGGAAGAGGGGATTTGAGGACAATTTTCTGAATCTGAGACACTTGGGAGGTATGTAAGTGTGAATTTACCTCTATAAATATATATACCGTATAATGAAGGCAGATGTCTACTTACTGACTTGCCTTGAAAGACACAAACTTCAGAAGAAGAGTCTAGAAAAACGTAAAATACATTAAAATGTGTAGCAAGAGCAACAAAAACAATAAGAGGGTATCCTGTGAAGTTACCTACCTCCATTAACTATTGGCTTCAGTGGTTTTGTCTCAGGATCCATTGGTAATGTCTCTACTGATAGAGCAGATACTGAGGCTGGGATGCTTTTTGCCTTTTGCGATGAAGACATTACTTCAAGAGTTGGCATAGTCTTGGGGACTGAGAATCCAAATCCTGATAGATTATTAGCTGATGGTGCTCCAAACAACGAAGAAGAACCAAACCCAAAGTCAGATGGTTTTTTAGTTGATGGTGCTCCAAAGAATGAAGAAGAACCTGAAGAGGAACCAAACCCAAAGCCAGATGGATTATTAGCTGATGGTGCTCCAAAGAACGAAGAAGAACCAAATCCAAAGTAAGATGGACTATTACCTGATGGTGCTCCAAAGAATGAAGAAGAACCTGAAGAGGAACTAAATCCAAAGCCAGATGGATTATTAGCTGATGGTGCTCCAAAGAACGAAGAAGAACCAAACCCAAAGTCAGATGTTTTTTTAGTTGATGGTGCTCCAAAGAATGAAGAAGAACCTGAAGAGGAATGAAACCCAAAGCCAGATGGATTATTAGCTGATGGTGCTTCAAAGAACGAAGAAGAACCAAACCCAAAGTCAGATGGATTATTACCTGATGATGCTCCAAAGAACGAAGAAGAACCTGAAGAGGAATGAAACCCAAAGCCAGATGGATTATTAGCTGATGGTGCTCCAAAGAACGAAGAAGAACCTGAAGAGGAATCAAACCCAAAGCCAGATGGATTATTAGCTGATGGTGCTCCAAAGAACGAAGAAGCACCTGAAGAGGAACTAAACCCAAAGCCAGATGGATTATTAGCTGATGGTGCTCCAAAGAACAAAGAAGAACCTGAAGAGGAACTAAACCCAAAGCCAGATGCTTGGCCATTCGTCTGCATTTTGATGCCTCGAAAACATAAAAACAGCAGATGAGTATCTGATAATCTTATCCGCTCTTCACACAATCATGTGCAAAACTTCTCCCGTGCATCCCCCATACTCTGGAACTCATTACCAAGACACATAATACTGACCCCCACAGTCACAAGCTTCAAGAAGGCCCTGAAGACTCACCTATTCAGGATGGCCTACAACCCCCAATAACACTACTGTCACAACACCACCACCTGTACAGCCTCTACCCCCACCTTCTGTCTCTATCCCTCTTCCCTCATAGATTGTAAGCCCTTGTGGGCAGGGCCCTCTATCCCACTGTGCCAGTGATCACTGTTAGTATTATCTGTTTTGTATATTTTGTGTACTGTATGTAAATCTGCAAATGTAAAGCACCATGGGATTAATATAATAATATACAGCAGCATGGAATTAATATAATAATGTACAACACCATGGAATTAATATAATAATGTACAGCACCATGGAAGTAATATAATAATGTACAGAGCACCATGGAATTAATATAATAATGTACAACACCATGGGAATAATATAATAATGTACAACACCATGGAATTAATATAATAATGTACAGCAGCATGGAATTAATATAATAATGTACAGAACATGGAATTACTATAATAATGTACAGCACCATGGAATTAATATAATAATGTACAGCACCATGGGAATAATATAATAATGTACAGAGCACCATGGGAATAATATAATAATGTACAGAGCACCATGGGAATAATATAATAATGTACAGCACCATGGAAGTAATATAATAATGTACAGCACCATGGAATTAATATAATAATGTACAGCACCATGGAATTAATATAATAATGTACAGCACCATGGAATTAATATAATAATGTACAGCACCATGGAATTAATATAATAATGTACAGCACCATGGAATTAATATAATAATGTACAGCACCATGGAATTAATATAATAATGTACAGCACCATGGAAGTAATATAATAATGTACAGCACCATGGAATTAATATAATAATGTACAGCACCATGGAATTAATGGTGCTATATAAATAAACAACAACAATAATAATAATAATGATAGTGGAGCGAGAAAGCATAAACCCTTTGTCAAAAAAGACTTGGATTGCAAAAATGTTCCAAGAAAATGACGATCCCCAGCCCAAATTGGCAACCTCCCTCTTCTTGAGCAGCCATGGCTTTGGATTGCAGAAAATATTTGTTGCCAAATGTAAGAAAAGTAACAAGGTAAACATATGGTAGTGTGAAAACCTTTGATGCGATGTTTGCTGTCCCTCAGCAATCCACACTCCTACAATTCGAGTGGGACAAGTTCAGATTTTGGGCGCAGTGTCACCATCCTCAGGATGCCAATAGAGTTGAATATTGTAGAGGAGCCCACAGCTGCCTCATCCATCAAACTATAACACCTCCCACCTGTGCTTGATGTGGGCATGTGTCGTGTGATGATGTCACAGAAAGGAGGAGATCTGATTTTTTGGGAACTGAGTTAATGGGTATTACTTGTTTTATTCTATTGGCACAGCTTCTGTGTGGGGAACACCTTAGGGGCATGACATTGTGTGGGAATCACTTTAGGGGGCATTATACTATATGGGGGACACATTAGGGGGCATTACATTGTGTGGGGGTCACTTTAGGAGAAGTAGACATCGAAAGTATCACTGTATCACTTTAGATGCATTACACTATGTGGAGAACACCTTAGGGAGTCTGACATTGTGTGTAGGTCACTTTAGGGGGCATTATACTAAGTGGGGGACACCTCAGGAGGCATTATATTGTGTAGTGGACACTTTATAGATATTATGCTGTGTGGGTGACACATTATTGGACATTATATAGTGTTTGTTGGACATCTTAAGGAATAAGGGGCATTAGACTGTGTGGGTGGCACTTTATGGGACATTATACAGTGTGTGTTGGACATTTAAATGGGCATTATACTTTGTGGGGGACAATTTGGGCACATTATACTATCAGCAGACATCTTGTATGGGCATTAATTGGGGACACCTTTGTGGGCATTATACTGTGTATGGGACACTTTAGGGGGCATTATACCATGTGGAGAACACTTAAACGGTATTATGCTGTTTGTGGGACATGTTAGAAAACATTATGAAGTAAACTATAAGGGCCATTGTATTGTGTGGGGGACACTTTAAGGAGCATTATACTGTGTTGGGGGACATTATACTGTGTGGGGAACATCTTATGGGGAATTATACTGTGTGTGGGGCAGTTTAGGGGACATTGTACTGTATGGGAAACGGCTTAAGGGGCATTATACAGGGTGGGCGGGATATTACACTAGGTGGGGGAAGCTTTAGGAGACATAATATTGTGTGGGGTCACCTTTTAGGAAATTATACTATGTTTGGGACACCTTCGGGGCATTATACTATATAGGGGCACTTTAGGGTACATTATACAGTGACAGGGACACTTAATGGGCATTATAGAGTGCGGGGGACAATTAATGCATTAAAGTATGGGGGTGAAATAAGGAGGCATCACTGTGTGTTACACAAAGAAGGGCAATATTACTGTGTAGAGGTACAAGGACTGGGTGGGAATGTTTAGGATCGAAGGTGACATGGGTGGGATTATGGGCATGGCCAAACACAAATTCAATTGCAATTAAATGCCCCTCTTTGTGTCCTCTGTACGTTGGGGGTTATATCTAAGTGGTCGGATCTATCCTTTATACAATCCTATATAAATTTATGAGCAATACAAATCTATATCCCGTCCTGAGTCCAGGCTATTTGGCTCAGAGTATTGCCTGCACTCAATACACCTGTAACAAACCCTCAGCTGTATGAAAAATTAGATGTACAGTATACAGGTTCTCATACAGTCAATGCTCTCATTTTTGCAAACTAAAAAATAAATAGTTCCTGTCCCTTTAATTGCAGCAAAAGTGACAGAATGTATAAATATATGTGGTAGGAGGAAAATAAAATTCCTGGTCTGAGATTTCCAGAAATAAGATGTTGTCTGTAAGACCAGAAAGTGAGGAATAATGTGCGGTTACAAGTGGGGTACAAATGAAAGGGGTGTCATACAGCAGTGTAAAGCATGGAGGAGCAGGCACTTACCGATGTGCAGAGCTGGGTGTCCTCCTGCAGACTGGAGGTATATGGGCTGGGGTTATATATATATATACTCCTCTGCAGCCCCAGAGTCACTTTCCAAGAAATGAAACTGAAACTCACCACATTCTCTTTAACCTCTTCACTGCTACAAGTGCCCTTATGTATCATATGAGTAAATTCTATACATGCCAGATCTCCTGAAATGTCAGACAGAGTGATGGTATACAGGGGGCAGAGTGATGGTATACAGGGGGCAGAGTGATGGTATACAGGGGGCAGAGTGATGGTATACAGGGGCAGAGTGATGGTATACAGGGGGCAGAGTGATGGTATACCGGGGGCAGAGTGATGGTATACAGGGGCAGAGTGATGGTATACAGGGGGCAGAGTGATGGTATACAGGGGGCAGAATGATGTATACAGGGAGCAGAGTGATGGTATACGGGGGGCAGAGTGATGGTATACAGGGGGCAGAGTGATGGTATACAGGAGGCAGAGTGATGGTATACAGGGGCAGAGTGATGGTATACAGGGGGCAGAGTGATGGTATACAGGGGCAGAGTGATGGTATACAGGGGGCAGAGTGATGGTATACAGGGGGAAGAGTGATGGTATACAGGAGGCAGAGTGATGGTATACAGGAGGCAGAGTGGTGGTATACCTGGGGCAGAGTGATGTATACAGGGGGCAGAGTGATGTATACAGGGGGCAGAGTGATGGTATACAGGGGGCAGAGTGATGGTATATAGGGGGCAGAGTGATGGTATACAGGGGGCAGAGTGATGGTATATAGGGGGCAGAGTGATGGTATACAGGGGGCAGTGTGATGGTATACAGGAGGCAGAGTGATGGTATACAGGAGGCAGAGTGATGGTATACAGGGGCAGAGTAATGGTATACAGGGGGCAGTGTGATGGTATACAGGGGGCAGAGTGATGGTATACACGGGCAGAGTGATGGTATAAAGGGGGCAGAGTAATGGTATACAGGGGGCAGAGTGATGGTATACACGGGCAGAGTGATGGTATAAAGGGGGCAGAGTAATGGTATACAGGGGGCAGAGTGATGGTATACAGGAGGCAGAGTGATGGTATACACGGGCAGAGTGATGGTATACACGGGCAGAGTGATGGTATACAGGGGGCAGAGTGATGGTATACACGGGCAGAGTGATGGTATAAAGGAGGCAGAGTGATGGTATACAGGGGGCAGAGTGATGGTATACAGGGGCAGAGTAATGGTATACAGGGGGCAGTGTGATGGTATACAGGGGGCAGAGTGATGGTATACAGGGGCAGAGTGATGGTATACACGGGCAGAGTGATGGTATAAAGGGGGCAGAGTAATGGTATACAGGGGGCAGAGTGATGGTATACAGGGGCAGAGTAATGGTATACAGGAGGCAGAGTATTGGTATACAGGGGGCAGAGTGATGGTATACAGGGGCAGAGTGATGGTATACAGGGGGCAGAGTGATGGTATACAGGGGCAGAGTGATGGTATACAGGGGGCAGAGTATTGGTATACAGGGGCAGAGTGATGGTATACAGGGGGCAGAGTGATGGTATACGGGGGACAGAGTGATGGTATACAGGGGGCAGAGTGATGGTATACAGGGGCAGAGTGATGGTATACAGGGAGCAGAGTGATGGTATACAGGGGGCAGAGTGATGGTATACAGGGGCAGAGTGATGGTATACAGGAGGCAGAGTGATGGTATACAGGAGGCAGAGTGATGGTATACAGGGGCAGAGTAATGGTATACAGGGGGCAGAGTATTGGTATACAGGGGGCAGAGTGATGGTATACAGGGGCAGAGTGATGGTATACAGGGGCAGAGTGATGGTATACAGGGGGCAGAGTGATGGTATATGGGGGACAGAGTGATAGTATACGGGGGACAGAGTGATGGTATACAGGGGGCAGAGTGATGGTATACAGGGGCAGAGTGATGGTATACAGGGGCAGAGTGATGGTATACAGGGGGCAGAGTGATGGTATATGGGGGACAGAGTGATAGTATACGGGGGACAGAGTGATGGTATACAGGGGCAGAGTGATGGTATATGGGAGGCAGAGTGATGGTATACGGGAGGCAGAGTGATGGTATACAGTGCATATAATGCAAACTATTATAAAGGAATATCATATCCCGGGTTATACAGAACATACCACGTATACAAACAGACAAGTATGAGCCTTTATCTGTAGGTTTTGTTCCTGCCGGGCACTCCATGCACAGGGGCCCGGGGAAGATGTATACCTGGCCCTGCAGCCCATGTTATCACACTACATATATGTAGTCCACATGCTTGTATATTACACCTGTCGGTCTGTGAGGGTCAGGCTGCGGCAGGGCGGGGACATCAAGGAGGAAATAAAGCAGCTTTGTGTAGAGCAGGGCTGGCGACTGAGAGGGGAGGGGGGATACATCAATACAGGAAAACGAAACTCCTGAATCTCAGAGAATAGAAAGTCTTAGAGGTGGAGAGCTCTGCTGGGAAATATGCTGGGGGTGGAGGGGGGAGGAAATTCAGGAATGAGGATGTATCATTTGATAATGTTTATTGGAGGGATATAATGTATCTGCAGGGAATGTGACCCCCTGACTATGATGGGTGTGAGGGGTCCCTGCTGGTCCTGTACTATACGTACGCCCCCCGCCGCAGCCTGTCACTGGTCTTGTACCTTACTTACTAGCCCCACCTCTGTGTACCTTGCACCTGTCCGCTCCATGTGTGCACATATATAATATCTATAGATTAATTTGCATATTCATTGCAGTATAACCTCACCTATAGGTTGGGTACACCACCTGCGGCTGGGTATCTGGACACTTGGGTCGGTGTCATCCCAAGATCACCGTGTCCCCTCCAGAAACTATACAGGGCACTCATATTGCACCAGTCACATAGCTAGTATTGTTTTTTTTTTGTCATGAACCAGGAAGAACTTGATGAACAGTGACATAACTCTCATAGATAACGGAGAATGCTGCAACACTAGTGTAGACTAATTCAACAAACTGGCAGAGAGGGGGTTAACTGGACTGTATGGGCCCCAATACAAGCGGGTGACAGAGGGGACATAACATCCTGGTATTAGTATGGGGTATAGTGTATAAGTGCCCAGTGTACTGTATGTGCCCCAATACTAGCGGGTGACAGAGGGGGACATAACATCCTGGTATTAGTATGGGGTATAGTGTATAAGCGGTGCCCAGTGTACTGTATGTGCCCCAATACTAGCGGGTGACAGAGGGGACATAACATCCTGGTATTAGTATGGGGTGTAGTGTATCAGCGGTGCCCAGTGTACTGTATGTGCCCCAATACTAGCGGGTGACAGAGGGGACATAACATCCTGGTATTAGTATGGGGTATAGTGTATAAGTGCCCAGTGTACTGTATGGGCCCCAATACTAGCGGGTGACAGGGGGGACATAACATCCTGGTATTAGTATGGGGTATAGTGTATAAGTGCCCAGTGTACTGTATGGGCCCCAATACTAGCGGGTGACAGAGGGGCATAACATCCTGGTATTAGTATGGGGTATAGTGTATAGTGGTGCCCAGTGTGCTGTATGGGCCCCAATACTAGCGGGTGACAGGGGGGACATAACATCCTGGTATTAGTATGGGGTATAGTGTATAAGGTGCCCAGTGTACTGTATGTGCCCCAATACTAGCGGGTGACAGAGGGGACATAACATCCTGGTATTAGTATGGGGTATAGTGTATCAGCGGTGCCCAGTGTACTGTATGTGCCCCAATACTAGCGGGTGACAGAGGGGACATAACATCCTGGTATTAGTATGGGGTATAGTGTATAAGTGCCCAGTGTACTGTATGTGCCCCAATACTAGCGGGTGACAGGGGGACATAACATCCTGGTATTAGTATGGGGTATAGTGTATAAGTGCCCAGTGTACTGTATGGGCCCCAATACTAGCGGGTGACAGAGGGGACATAACATCCTGGTATTAGTATGGGGTATAGTGTATCAGTGGTGCCCAGTGTACTGTATGTGCCCCAATACTAGCGGGTGACAGGAGGGGACATAACATCCTGGTATTAGTATGGGGTATAGTGTATAAGTGCCCAGTGTACTGTATGTGCCCCAATACTAGCGGGTGACAGGGGGGACATAACATCCTGGTATTAGTATGGGGTATAGTGTATCAGTGGTGCCCAGTGTACTGTATGTGCCCCAATACTAGCGGGTGACAGAGGGGACATAACATCCTGGTATTAGTATGGGGTATAGTGTATAAGTGCCCAGTGTACTGTATGTGCCCCAATACTAGCGGGTGACAGAGGGGACATAACATCCTGGTATTAGTATGGGGTATAGTGTATAAGTGGTGCCCAGTGTGCTGTATGTGCCCCAATACTAGCGGGTGACAGAGGGGACATAACATCCTGGTATTAGTATGGGGTATAGTGTATAAGTGCCCAGTGTGCTGTATGGGCCCCAATACTAGCGGGTGACAGAGGGGACATAACATCCTGGTATTAGTATGGGGTATAGTGTATAAGTGCCCAGTGTACTGTATGTGCCCCAATACTAGCGGGTGACAGAGGGGACATAACATCCTGGTATTAGTATGGGGTATAGTGTATCAGTGGTGCCCAGTGTACTGTATGTGCCCCAATACTAGCGGGTGACAGGGGGGACATAACATCCTGGTATTAGTATGGGGTATAGTGTATAAGTGCCCAGTGTACTGTATGTGCCCCAATACTAGCGGGTGACAGGGGGGACATAACATCCTGGTATTAGTATGGGGTATAGTGTATCAGTGGTGCCCAGTGTACTGTATGTGCCCCAATACTAGCGGGTGACAGGGGGACAACCCGGAGGGGTGAAAGGCCCAGACGGGGCCCAAAAAAGCGGTGCAGGGGACATAACATCCTGGTATTAGTATGGGGTGTAGTGTATAAGCGGTGCCCAGTGTACTGTATGTGCCCCAATACTAGCGGGTGACAGGGGGGACATAACATCCTGGTATTAGTATGGGGTATAGTGTATAAGTGCCCAGTGTACTGTATGGGCCCCAATACTAGCGGGTGACAGAGGGGACATAACATCCTGGTATTAGTATGGGGTATAGTGTATAAGTGCCCAGTGTACTGTATGGGCCCCAATACTAGCGGGTGACAGAGGGGACATAACATCCTGGTATTAGTATGGGGTATAGTGTATAAGTGGTGCCCAGTGTGCTGTATGGGCCCCAATACTTGCAGGTGACAGAGGGGACATAACATCCTGGTATTAGTATGGGGTATAGTGTATCAGTGGTGCCCAGTGTACTGTATGGGCCCCAATACTAGCGGGTGACAGAGGGGACATAACATCCTGGTATTAGTATGGGGTATAGTGTATAAGTGCCCAGTGTGCTGTATGGGCCCCAATACTAGCGGGTGACAGAGGGGACATAACATCCTGGTATTAGTATGGGGTATAGTGTATAAGTGCCCAGTGTGCTGTATGGGCCCCAATACTAGCTGGTGACAGAGGGGACATAACATCCTGGTATTAGTATGGGGTATAGTGTATAAGTGCCCAGTGTACTGTATGTGCCCCAATACTAGCGGGTGACAGAGGGGACATAACATCCTGGTATTAGTATGGGGTATAGTGTATAAGTGGTGCCCAGTGTACTGTATGTGCCCCAATACTAGCGGGTGACAGAGGGGACATAACATCCTGGTATTAGTATGGGGTATAGTGTATAAGTGCCCAGTGTACTGTATGTGCCCCAATACTAGCGGGTGACAGAGGGGACACAACATCCTGGTATTAGTATGGGGTATAGTGTATCAGCGGTGCCCAGTGTGCTGTATGTGCCCCAATACTAGCGGGTGACAGAGGGGACATAACATCCTGGTATTAGTATGGGGTATAGTGTATAAGTGCCCAGTGTGCTGTATGGGCCCCAATACTAGTGGGTGACAGAGGGGACATAACATCCTGGTATTAGTATGGGGTATAGTGTATAAGTGGCCAGTGTACTGTATGTGCCCTAATACTAGCGGGTGACAGAGGGGACATAACATCCTGGTATTAGTATGGGATATAGTGTATCAGCGGTGCCCAGTGTACTGTATGTGCCCCAATACTAGCTGGTGACAGGGGGGACATAACATCCTGGTATTAGTATGGGGTGTAATGTATAAGTGCCCAGTGTACTGTATGTGCCCCAATACTAGCGGGTGACAGGGGGGACATAACATCCTGGTATTAGTATGGGGTATAGTGTATAAGTGGTGCCCAGTGTACTGTATGTGCCCCAATACTAGCGGGTGACAGGGGGGACATAACATCCTGGTATTAGTATGGGGTATAGTGTATAAGTGCCCAGTGTACTGTATGTGCCCCAATACTAGCGGGTGACAGAGGGGACATAACATCCTGGTATTAGTATGGGGTGTATAGTGTATCAGCGGTGCCCAGTGTACTGTATGTGCCCCAATACTAGCGGGTGACAGGGGGGACATAACATCCTGGTATTAGTATGGGGTATAGTGTATAAGTGCCCAGTGTACTGTATGTGGGCCCCAATACTAGCGGGTGACAGGGAGGGACATAACATCCTGGTATTAGTATGGGGTATAGTGTATAAGTGCCCAGTGTACTGTATGGGCCCCAATACTAGCGGGTGACAGAGGGGACATAACATCCTGGTATTAGTATGGGGTATAGTGTATAGGTGGTGCCCAGTGTGCTGTATGGGCCCCAATACTTGCGGGTGACAGAGGGGACATAACATCCTGGTATTAGTATGGGGTATAGTGTATCAGTGGTGCCCAGTGTACTGTATGGGCCCCAATACTAGCGGGTGACAGAGGGGACATAACATCCTGGTATTAGTATGGGGTATAGTGTATAAGTGCCCAGTGTGCTGTATGTGCCCCAATACTAGCGGGTGACAGGGGGGACATAACATCCTGGTATTAGTATGGGGTATAGTGTATAAGTGCCCAGTGTGCTGTATGGGCCCCAATACTAGCTGGTGACAGAGGGGACATAACATCCTGGTATTAGTATGGGGTATAGTGTATAAGTGCCCAGTGTGCTGTATGTGCCCCAATACTAGCTGGTGACAGAGGGGACATAACATCCTGGTATTAGTATGGGGTATAGTGTATAAGTGCCCAGTGTGCTGTATGGGCCCCAATACTAGCGGGTGACAGAGGGGCATAACATCCTGGTATTAGTATGGGGTATAGTGTATCAGTGGTGCCCAGTGTACTGTATGGGCCCCAATACTAGCGGGTGACAGAGGGGACATAACATCCTGGTATTAGTATGGGGTATAGTGTATAAGTGCCCAGTGTGCTGTATGTGCCCCAATACTAGCTGGTGACAGAGGGGACATAACATCCTGGTATTAGTATGGGGTATAGTGTATAAGTGCCCAGTGTGCTGTATGGGCCCCAATACTAGCGGGTGACAGAGGGGACATAACATCCTGGTATTAGTATGGGGTATAGTGTATCAGTGGTGCCCAGTGTACTGTATGTGCCCCAATACTAGCGGGTGACAGAGGGGACATAACATCCTGGTATTAGTATGGGGTATAGTGTATAAGTGCCCAGTGTACTGTATGTGCCCCAATACTAGCGGGTGACAGAGGGGACACAACATCCTGGTATTAGTATGGGGTATAGTGTATCAGCGGTGCCCAGTGTGCTGTATGTGCCCCAATACTAGCGGGTGACAGAGGGGACATAACATCCTGGTATTAGTATGGGGTATAGTGTATAAGTGCCCAGTGTGCTGTATGGGCCCCAATACTAGCGGGTGACAGAGGGGACATAACATCCTGGTATTAGTATGGGGTATAGTGTATAAGTGCCCAGTGTACTGTATGTGCCCCAATACTAGCGGGTGACAGAGGGGACATAACATCCTGGTATTAGTATGGGGTATAGTGTATCAGCGGTGCCCAGTGTACTGTATGTGCCCCAATACTAGCTGGTGACAGGGGGACATAACATCCTGGTATTAGTATGGGGAGAGGGGAATGTATAAGTGCCCAGTGTACTGTATGTGCCCCAATACTAGCGGGTGACAGGGGGGACATAACATCCTGGTATTAGTATGGGGTATAGTGTATAAGTGCCCAGTGTACTGTATGTGCCCCAATACTAGCGGGTGACAGGGGGGACATAACATCCTGGTATTAGTATGGGGTATAGTGTATCAGCGGTGCCCAGTGTACTGTATGTGCCCCAATACTAGCGGGTGACAGGGGGGACATAACATCCTGGTATTAGTATGGGGTATAGTGTATAAGTGCCCAGTGTACTGTATGGGCCCCAATACTAGCGGGTGACAGGGGGGACATAACATCCTGGTATTAGTATGGGGTATAGTGTATAAGTGCCCAGTGTACTGTATGGGCCCCAATACTAGCGGGTGACAGAGGGGACATAACATCCTGGTATTAGTATGGGGTATAGTGTATAGGTGGTGCCCAGTGTGCTGTATGGGCCCCAATACTAGCTGGTGACAGGGGGGACATAACATCCTGGTATTAGTATGGGGTATAGTGTATAAGTGCCCAGTGTGCTGTATGGGCCCCAATACTTGCAGGTGACAGAGGGGCATAACATCCTGGTATTAGTATGGGGTATAGTGTATCAGTGGTGCCCAGTGTACTGTATGTGCCCCAATACTAGCGGGTGACAGAGGGGACATAACATCCTGGTATTAGTATGGGGTATAGTGTATAAGTGCCCAGTGTACTGTATGTGCCCCAATACTAGCGGGTGACAGAGGGGACATAACATCCTGGTATTAGTATGGGGTATAGTGTATCAGCGGTGCCCAGTGTGCTGTATGTGCCCCAATACTAGCGGGTGACAGAGGGGACATAACATCCTGGTATTAGTATGGGGTATAGTGTATAAGTGCCCAGTGTGCTGTATGGGCCCCAATACTAGCGGGTGACAGAGGGGACATAACATCCTGGTATTAGTATGGGGTATAGTGTATAAGTGCCCAGTGTACTGTATGTGCCCCAATACTAGGCTGGTGACAGAGGGGACATAACATCCTGGTATTAGTATGGGGTATAGTGTATCAGCGGTGCCCAGTGTACTGTATGTGCCCCAATACTAGCTGGTGACAGGGGGGACATAACATCCTGGTATTAGTATGGGGTGTAGTGTATAAGTGCCCAGTGTACTGTATGTGCCCCAATACTAGCGGGTGACAGGGGGGACATAACATCCTGGTATTAGTATGGGGTATAGTGTATAAGTGCCCAGTGTACTGTATGTGCCCCAATACTAGCGGGTGACAGGGGGGACATAACATCCTGGTATTAGTATGGGGTATAGTGTATAAGTGGTGCCCAGTGTACTGTATGGGCCCCAATACTAGCGGGTGACAGGAGGGACATAACATCCTGGTATTAGTATGGGGTATAGTGTATAAGTGCCCAGTGTACTGTATGGGCCCCAATACTAGCGGGTGACAGAGGGGACATAACATCCTGGTATTAGTATGGGGTATAGTGTATAGGTGGTGCCCAGTGTACTGTATGGGCCCCAATACTAGCGGGTGACAGGGGGGACATAACATCCTGGTATTAGTATGGGGTATAGTGTATAAGTGCCCAGGGGAGGCCCCAAACGCAGGTGACAGAGGGCATAACATCCTGGTATTAGTATGGGGTATAGTGTATCAGTGGTGCCCAGTGTACTGTATGGGCCCCAATACTAGCGGGTGACAGAGGGGACATAACATCCTGGTATTAGTATGGGGTATAGTGTATAAGTGCCCAGTGTGCTGTATGTGTGCCCCAATACTAGCGGGTGACAGGGGGGACATAACATCCTGGTATTAGTATGGGGTATAGTGTATAAGTGGTGCCCAGTGTACTGTATGGGCCCCAATACTAGCGGGTGACAGAGGGGACATAACATCCTGGTATTAGTATGGGGTATAGTGTATAAGGTGCCCAGTGTACTGTATGTGCCCCAATACTAGCGGGTGACAGAGGGGACATAACATCCTGGTATTAGTATGGGGTATAGTGTATAAGTGCCCAGTGTACTGTATGTGCCCCAATACTAGCGGGTGACAGAGGGGACATAACATCCTGGTATTAGTATGGGGTATAGTGTATAAGTGCCCAGTGTGCTGTATGGGCCCCAATACTAGCGGGTGACAGAGGGGGCATAACATCCTGGTATTAGTATGGGGTATAGTGTATCAGTGGTGCCCAGTGTACTGTATGTGCCCCAATACTAGCGGGTGACAGGGGGGACATAACATCCTGGTATTAGTATGGGGTATAGTGTATAAGTGCCCAGTGTACTGTATGTGCCCCAATACTAGCTGGTGACAGAGGGGACATAACATCCTGGTATTAGTATGGGGTGTAGTGTATCAGTGGTGCCCAGTGTACTGTATGTGCCCCAATACTAGCGGGTGACAGGGGGGACATAACATCCTGGTATTAGTATGGGGTATAGTGTATAAGTGCCCAGTGTACTGTATGGGCCCCAATACTAGCGGGTGACAGGAGGGACATAACATCCTGGTATTAGTATGGGGTATAGTGTATAAGTGCCCAGTGTACTGTATGGGCCCCAATACTAGCGGGTGACAGAGGGGGCATAACATCCTGGTATTAGTATGGGGTATAGTGTATAGGTGGTGCCCAGTGTGCTGTATGGGCCCCAATACTTGCGGGTGACAGAGGGGACATAACATCCTGGTATTAGTATGGGGTATAGTGTATCAGTGGTGCCCAGTGTACTGTATGGGCCCCAATACTAGCGGGTGACAGAGGGGACATAACATCCTGGTATTAGTATGGGGTATAGTGTATAAGTGCCCAGTGTGCTGTATGTGCCCCAATACTAGCGGGTGACAGGGGGGACATAACATCCTGGTATTAGTATGGGGTATAGTGTATAAGTGCCCAGTGTGCTGTATGGGCCCCAATACTAGCGGGTGACAGAGGGGACATAACATCCTGGTATTAGTATGGGGTATAGTGTATAAGTGCCCAGTGTGCTGTATGGGCCCCAATACTAGCTGGTGACAGAGGGGACATAACATCCTGGTATTAGTATGGGGTATAGTGTATAAGTGCCCAGTGTGCTGTATGGGCCCCAATACTAGCAGGTGACAGAGGGGACATAACATCCTGGTATTAGTATGGGGTATAGTGTATCAGTGGTGCCCAGTGTACTGTATGGGCCCCAATACTAGCGGGTGACAGAGGGGACATAACATCCTGGTATTAGTATGGGGTATAGTGTATAAGTGCCCAGTGTGCTGTATGTGCCCCAATACTAGCGGGTGACAGAGGGGACATAACATCCTGGTATTAGTATGGGGTATAGTGTATAAGTGCCCAGTGTACTGTATGTGCCCCAATACTAGCGGGTGACAGAGGGGACATAACATCCTGGTATTAGTATGGGGTATAGTGTATCAGTGGTGCCCAGTGTACTGTATGTGCCCCAATACTAGCGGGTGACAGAGGGGACATAACATCCTGGTATTAGTATGGGGTATAGTGTATAAGTGCCCAGTGTACTGTATGTGCCCCAATACTAGCGGGTGACAGAGGGGACATAACATCCTGGTATTAGTATGGGGTATAGTGTATAAGTGCCCAGTGTACTGTATGTGCCCCAATACTAGCGGGTGACAGAGGGGACACAACATCCTGGTATTAGTATGGGGTATAGTGTATCAGCGGTGCCCAGTGTGCTGTATGTGCCCCAATACTAGCGGGTGACAGAGGGGACATAACATCCTGGTATTAGTATGGGGTATAGTGTATAAGTGCCCAGTGTGCTGTATGGGCCCCAATACTAGTGGGTGACAGAGGGGACATAACATCCTGGTATTAGTATGGGGTATAGTGTATAAGTGGCCAGTGTACTGTATGTGCCCTAATACTAGAGGGTGACAGAGGGGACATAACATCCTGGTATTAGTATGGGATATAGTGTATCAGCGGTGCCCAGTGTACTGTATGTGCCCCAATACTAGCTGGTGACAGGGGGGACATAACATCCTGGTATTAGTATGGGGTGTAATGTATAAGTGCCCAGTGTACTGTATGTGCCCCAATACTAGCGGGTGACAGGGGGGACATAACATCCTGGTATTAATATGGGGTATAGTGTATAAATGCCCAGTGTACTGTATGTGCCCCAATACTAGCGGGTGACAGGGGGGACATAACATCCTGGTATTAGTATGGGGTATAGTGTATAAGTGCCCAGTGTACTGTATGTGCCCCAATACTAGCTGGTGACAGAGGGGACATAACATCCTGGTATTAGTATGGGGTGTAGTGTATCAGCGGTGCCCAGTGTACTGTATGTGCCCCAATACTAGCGGGTGACAGGGGGGACATAACATCCTGGTATTAGTATGGGGTATAGTGTATAAGTGCCCAGTGTACTGTATGTGCCCCAATACTAGCGGGTGACAGGGGGGACATAACATCCTGGTATTAGTATGGGGTATAGTGTATAAGTGCCCAGTGTACTGTATGTGCCCCAATACTAGCGGGTGACAGAGGGGACATAACATCCTGGTATTAGTATGGGGTATAGTGTATAAGTGCCCAGTGTACTGTATGTGCCCCAATACTAGCGGGTGACAGAGGGGACATAACATCCTGGTATTAGTATGGGGTATAGTGTATAAGTGCCCAGTGTGCTGTATGTGCCCCAATACTAGCTGGTGACAGAGGGGACATAACATCCTGGTATTAGTATGGGGTATAGTGTATAAGTGCCCAGTGTACTGTATGTGCCCCAATACTAGCGGGTGACAGAGGGGACATAACATCCTGGTATTAGTATGGGGTATAGTGTATAAGTGCCCAGTGTACTGTATGGGCCCCAATACTAGCGGGTGACAGAGGGGCATAACATCCTGGTATTAGTATGGGGTATAGTGTATAAGTGGTGCCCAGTGTGCTGTATGGGCCCCAATACTAGCTGGTGACAGGGGGGACATAACATCCTGGTATTAGTATGGGGTATAGTGTATAAGTGCCCAGTGTGCTGTATGGGCCCCAATACTTGCAGGTGACAGAGGGGCATAACATCCTGGTATTAGTATGGGGTATAGTGTATCAGTGGTGCCCAGTGTACTGTATGTGCCCCAATACTAGCGGGTGACAGAGGGGACATAACATCCTGGTATTTGTATGGGGTATAGTGTATAAGTGCCCAGTGTACTGTATGTGCCCCAATACTAGCGGGTGACAGAGGGGACATAACATCCTGGTATTAGTATGGGGTATAGTGTATAAGTGCCCAGTGTACTGTATGTGCCCCAATACTAGCGGGTGACAGAGGGGACATAACATCCTGGTATTAGTATGGGGTATAGTGTATAAGTGCCCAGTGTACTGTATGTGCCCCAATACTAGCGGGTGACAGAGGGGACATAACATCCTGGTATTAGTATGGGGTATAGTGTATCAGTAGGTGCCCAGTGTACTGTATGTGCCCCAATACTAGCGGGTGACAGGGGGGACATAACATCCTGGTATTAGTATGGGGTACAGTGTATAAGGCCCAGGACGAGGCCCCAAAAAGGGGGTACAGGGGGACACCGGAGAGGGGTACAGTGTATAAGTGCCCAGTGTACTGTATGGGCCCCAATACTAGCGGGTGACAGAGGGGACATAACATCCTGGTATTAGTATGGGGTATAGTGTATAAGTGCCCAGTGTACTGTATGGGCCCCAATACTAGCGGGTGACAGAGGGGACATAACATCCTGGTATTAGTATGGGGTATAGTGTATAAGTGGTGCCCAGTGTGCTGTATGTGCCCCAATACTAGCTGGTGACAGGGGGGACATAACATCCTGGTATTAGTATGGGGTATAGTGTATAAGTGCCCAGTGTGCTGTATGGGCCCCAATACTGCAGGTGACAGGGGGCAACATCCTGGTATTAGTATGGGGTATAGTGTATCAGTGGTGCCCAGTGTACTGTATGGGCCCCAATACTAGCGGGTGACAGAGGGGACATAACATCCTGGTATTAGTATGGGGTATAGTGTATAAGGGTGCCCAGTGTACTGTATGTGCCCCAATACTAGCGGGTGACAGAGGGGACATAACATCCTGGTATTAGTATGGGGTATAGTGTATAAGTGCCCAGTGTACTGTATGTGCCCCAATACTAGCGGGTGACAGAGGGGACATAACATCCTGGTATTAGTATGGGGTATAGTGTATCAGCGGTGCCCAGTGTGCTGTATGTGCCCCAATACTAGCGGGTGACAGGACAAGGGGACATAACATCCTGGTATTAGTATGGGGTATAGTGTATCAGTGGTGCCCAGTGTACTGTATGTGCCCCAATACTAGCGGGTGACAGAGGGGACATAACATCCTGGTATTAGTATGGGGTATAGTGTATAAGTGCCCAGTGTACTGTATGGGTGCACCCCAATACTAGCGCGGTGCCCCACAGACAGAGGGGACATAACATCCTGGTATTAGTATGGGGTATAGTGTATAAGTGCCCAGTGTACTGTATGGGCCCCAATACTAGCGGGTGACAGAGGGGACATAACATCCTGGTATTAGTATGGGGTATAGTGTATAAGGTGCCCAGTGTACTGTATGGGCCCCAATACTAGCGGGTGACAGAGGGACATAACATCCTGGTATTAGTATGGGGTATAGTGTATAAGTGCCCAGTGTGCTGTATGTGCCCCAATACTAGCGGGTGACAGGGGGGACATAACATCCTGGTATTAGTATGGGGTATAGTGTATCAGTGGTGCCCAGTGTACTGTATGTGCCCCAATACTAGCGGGTGACAGAGGGGACATAACATCCTGGTATTAGTATGGGGTATAGTGTATCAGTGCCCAGTGTAGGCTGTATGTGCCCCAATACTAGCGGGTGACAGAGGGGACATAACATCCTGGTATTAGTATGGGGTATAGTGTATAAGTGCCCAGTGTACTGTATGGGCCCCAATACTAGCGGGTGACAGAGGGGACATAACATCCTGGTATTAGTATGGGGTATAGTGTATAAGTGCCCAGTGTGCTGTATGTGCCCCAATACTAGCGGGTGACAGGGGGGACATAACATCCTGGTATTAGTATGGGGTATAGTGTATCAGTGGTGCCCAGTGTACTGTATGTGCCCCAATACTAGCGGGTGACAGAGGGGACATAACATCCTGGTATTAGTATGGGGTATAGTGTATCAGTGCCCAGTGTACTGTATGTGCCCCAATACTAGCGGGTGACAGAGGGGACATAACATCCTGGTATTAGTATGGGGTATAGTGTATTAGTGCCCAGTGTACTGTATGGGCCCCAATACTAGCGGGTGACAGAGGGGACATAACATCCTGGTATTAGTATGGGGTATAGTGTATAAGTGCCCAGTGTACTGTATGGGCCCCAATACTAGCGGGTGACAGAGGGGACATAACATCCTGGTATTAGTATGGGGTATAGTGTATAAGTGCCCAGTGTACTGTATGTGCCCCAATACTAGCGGGTGACAGGGGGGACATAACATCCTGGTATTAGTATGGGGTATAGTGTATAAGTGCCCAGTGTACTGTATGTGCCCCAATACTAGCGGGTGACAGGGGGGACATAACATCCTGGTATTAGTATGGGGTATAGTGTATCAGTGGTGCCCAGTGTACTGTATGGGCCCCAATACTAGCGGGTGACAGGGGGGACATAACATCCTGGTATTAGTATGGGGTATAGTGTATAAGTGCCCAGTGTACTGTATGGGCCCCAATACTAGCGGGTGACAGAGGGGACATAACATCCTGGTATTAGTATGGGGTATAGTGTATAAGTGCCCAGTGTACTGTATGTGCCCCAATACTAGCGGGTGACAGGGGGGACATAACATCCTGGTATTAGTATGGGGTATAGTGTATCAGTGGTGCCCAGTGTACTGTATGTGCCCCAATACTAGCGGGTGACAGGGGGGACATAACATCCTGGTATTAGTATGGGGTATAGTGTATAAGTGCCCAGTGTACTGTATGGGCCCCAATACTAGCTGGTGACAGAGGGGACATAACATCCTGGTATTAGTATGGGGTATAGTGTATAAGTGCCCAGTGTGCTGTATGGGCCCCAATACTAGCAGGTGACAGAGGGGCATAACATCCTGGTATTAGTATGGGGTATAGTGTATCAGTGGTGCCCAGTGTACTGTATGGGCCCCAATACTAGCGGGTGACAGAGGGGACATAACATCCTGGTATTAGTATGGGGTATAGTGTATAAGTGCCCAGTGTGCTGTATGTGCCCCAATACTAGCTGGTGACAGGGGGGACATAACATCCTGGTATTAGTATGTGGTATATTGTATCAGTGGTGCCCAGTGTACTGTATGTGCCCCAATACTAGCGGGTGACAGAGGGGACATAACATCCTGGTATTAGTATGGGGTATAGTGTATAAGTGCCCAGTGTGCTGTATGTGCCCCAATACTAGCGGGTGACAGGGGGGACATAACATCCTGGTATTAGTATGGGGTATAGTGTATCAGTGGTGCCCAGTGTACTGTATGTGCCCCAATACTAGCGGGTGACAGAGGGGACATAACATCCTGGTATTTGTATGGGGTATAGTGTATAAGTGCCCAGTGTACTGTATGTGCCCCAATACTAGCGGGTGACAGAGGGGACATAACATCCTGGTATTAGTATGGGGTATAGTGTATAAGTGCCCAGTGTACTGTATGAGCCCCAATACTAGCTGGTGACAGAGGGGCATAACATCCTGGTATTAGTATGGGGTATAGTGTATCAGTGGTGCCCAGTGTACTGTATGTGCCCCAATACTAGCGGGTGACAGGGGGGACATAACATCCTGGTATTAGTATGGGGTATAGTGTATCAGTGGTGCCCAGTGTACTGTATGTGCCCCAATACTAGCGGGTGACAGAGGGGACATAACATCCTGGTATTAGTATGGGGTATAGTGTATAAGTGCCCAGTGTACTGTATGTGCCCCAATACTAGCGGGTGACAGAGGGGACACAACATCCTGGTATTAGTATGGGGTATAGTGTATCAGCGGTGCCCAGTGTGCTGTATGTGCCCCAATACTAGCGGGTGACAGAGGGGACATAACATCCTGGTATTAGTATGGGGTACAGTGTATAAGTGCCCAGTGTGCTGTATGGGCCCCAATACTAGTGGGTGACAGAGGGGACATAACATCCTGGTATTAGTATGGGGTATAGTGTATAAGTGGCCAGTGTACTGTATGTGCCCTAATACTAGCGGGTGACAGAGGGGACATAACATCCTGGTATTAGTATGGGATATAGTGTATCAGCGGTGCCCAGTGTACTGTATGTGCCCCAATACTAGCGGGTGACAGGGGGGACATAACATCCTGGTATTAGTATGGGGTGTAATGTATAAGGGTGCCCAGTGTACTGTATGTGCCCCAATACTAGCGGGTGACAGGGGGACATAACATCCTGGTATTAGTATGGGGTATAGTGTATAAGTGCCCAGTGTACTGTATGTGCCCCAATACTAGCGGGTGACAGGGGGGACATAACATCCTGGTATTAGTATGGGGTATAGTGTATAAGTGCCCAGTGTACTGTATGTGCCCCAATACTAGCGGGTGACAGGAGGGGACATAACATCCTGGTATTAGTATGGGGTATAGTGTATAAGTGCCCAGTGTACTGTATGTGCCCCAATACTAGCTGGTGACAGAGGGGACATAACATCCTGGTATTAGTATGGGGTGTAGTGTATCAGCGGTGCCCAGTGTACTGTATGTGCCCCAATACTAGCGGGTGACAGGGGGGACATAACATCCTGGTATTAGTATGGGGTATAGTGTATAAGTGCCCAGTGTACTGTATGGGCCCCAATACTAGCGGGTGACAGGGGGGACATAACATCCTGGTATTAGTATGGGGTATAGTGTATAAGTGCCCAGTGTACTGTATGTGCCCCAATACTAGCTGGTGACAGAGGGGACATAACATCCTGGTATTAGTATGGGGTATAGTGTATCAGTGGTGCCCAGTGTACTGTATGTGCCCCAATACTAGCGGGTGACAGGGGGGACATAACATCCTGGTATTAGTATGGGGTATAGTGTATAAGTGCCCAGTGTACTGTATGGGCCCCAATACTAGCGGGTGACAGGAGGGACATAACATCCTGGTATTAGTATGGGGTATAGTGTATAAGTGCCCAGTGTACTGTATGGGCCCCAATACTAGCGGGTGACAGAGGGGACATAACATCCTGGTATTAGTATGGGGTATAGTGTATAAGTGCCCAGTGTACTGTATGTGCCCCAATACTAGCGGGTGACAGGGGGACATAACATCCTGGTATTAGTATGGGGTATAGTGTATCAGTGGTGCCCAGTGTGCTGTATGTGCCCCAATACTAGCTGGTGACAGGGGGGACATAACATCCTGGTATTAGTATGGGGTATAGTGTATCAGTGGTGCCCAGTGTACTGTATGTGCCCCAATACTAGCGGGGACGGGTGACAGGGGGACATAACATCCTGGTATTAGTATGGGGTATAGTGTATAAGTGCCCAGTGTACTGTATGGGCCCCAATACTAGCTGGTGACAGAGGGGACATAACATCCTGGTATTAGTATGGGGTATAGTGTATAAGTGCCCAGTGTGCTGTATGGGCCCCAATACTAGCAGGTGACAGAGGGGCATAACATCCTGGTATTAGTATGGGGTATAGTGTATCAGTGGTGCCCAGTGTACTGTATGGGCCCCAATACTAGCGGGTGACAGAGGGGACATAACATCCTGGTATTAGTATGGGGTATAGTGTATAAGTGCCCAGTGTGCTGTATGTGCCCCAATACTAGCTGGTGACAGGGGGGACATAACATCCTGGTATTAGTATGGGGTATATTGTATCAGTGGTGCCCAGTGTACTGTATGTGCCCCAATACTAGCGGGTGACAGAGGGGACATAACATCCTGGTATTAGTATGGGGTATAGTGTATAAGTGCCCAGTGTGCTGTATGTGCCCCAATACTAGCGGGTGACAGGGGGGACATAACATCCTGGTATTAGTATGGGGTATAGTGTATCAGTGGTGCCCAGTGTACTGTATGTGCCCCAATACTAGCGGGTGACAGAGGGGACATAACATCCTGGTATTAGTATGGGGTATAGTGTATAAGTGCCCAGTGTACTGTATGTGCCCCAATACTAGCGGGTGACAGAGGGGACATAACATCCTGGTATTAGTATGGGGTATAGTGTATAAGTGCCCAGTGTACTGTATGAGCCCCAATACTAGCTGGTGACAGAGGGGCATAACATCCTGGTATTAGTATGGGGTATAGTGTATCAGTGGTGCCCAGTGTACTGTATGTGCCCCAATACTAGCGGGTGACAGGGGGGACATAACATCCTGGTATTAGTATGGGGTATAGTGTATCAGTGGTGCCCAGTGTACTGTATGTGCCCCAATACTAGCGGGTGACAGAGGGGACATAACATCCTGGTATTAGTATGGGGTATAGTGTATAAGTGCCCAGTGTACTGTATGTGCCCCAATACTAGCGGGTGACAGAGGGGACACAAGATCCTGGTATTAGTATGGGGTATAGTGTATCAGCGGTGCCCAGTGTGCTGTATGTGCCCCAATACTAGCGGGTGACAGAGGGGACATAACATCCTGGTATTAGTATGGGGTACAGTGTATAAGTGCCCAGTGTGCTGTATGGGCCCCAATACTAGTGGGTGACAGAGGGGACATAACATCCTGGTATTAGTATGGGGTATAGTGTATAAGTGGTGCCCAGTGTACTGTATGTGCCCCAATACTAGCGGGTGACAGAGGGGACATAACATCCTGGTATTAGTATGGGGTATAGTGTATCAGCGGTGCCCAGTGTACCAAGGGAGCTGTATGTGCCCCAATACTAGCGGGTGACAGGGGGGACATAACATCCTGGTATTAGTATGGGGTATAGTGTATAAGTGCCCAGTGTACTGTATGTGCCCCAATACTAGCGGGTGACAGGGGGGACATAACATCCTGGTATTAGTATGGGGTATAGTGTATAAGGGTGCCCAGTGTACTGTATGTGCCCCAATACTAGCGGGTGACAGGGGGGACATAACATCCTGGTATTAGTATGGGGTATAGTGTATAAGTGCCCAGTGTACTGTATGTGCCCCAATACTAGCGGGTGACAGAGGGGACATAACATCCTGGTATTAGTATGGGGTGTAGTGTATAAGCGGTGCCCAGTGTACTGTATGTGCCCCAATACTAGCGGGTGACAGGGGGGACATAACATCCTGGTATTAGTATGGGGTATAGTGTATAAGTGCCCAGTGTACTGTATGTGCCCCAATACTAGCGGGTGACAGGGGGGACATAACATCCTGGTATTAGTATGGGGTATAGTGTATAAGTGCCCAGTGTACTGTATGTGCCCCAATACTAGCGGGTGACAGAGGGGACATAACATCCTGGTATTAGTATGGGGTATAGTGTATCAGTGGTGCCCAGTGTACTGTATGTGCCCCAATACTAGCGGGTGACAGAGGGGACATAACATCCTGGTATTAGTATGGGGTATAGTGTATAAGTGCCCAGTGTACTGTATGGGCCCCAATACTAGCGGGTGACAGAGGGGACATAACATCCTGGTATTAGTATGGGGTATAGTGTAAAGTGCCCAGTGTACTGATGGGCCCCAATACTAGCGGGTGACAGAGGGGCATAACATCCTGGTATTAGTATGGGGTATAGTGTATAAGTGCCCAGTGTACTGTATGTGCCCCAATACTAGCGGGTGACAGGGGGGACATAACATCCTGGTATTAGTATGGGGTATAGTGTATAGTGTATCAGTGGTGCCCAGTGTACTGTATGTGCCCCAATACTAGCGGGTGACAGGGGGGACATAACATCCTGGTATTAGTATGGGGTATAGTGTATAAGTGCCCAGTGTGCTGTATGGGCCCCAATACTAGCTGGTGACAGAGGGGACATAACATCCTGGTATTAGTATGGGGTATAGTGTATAAGTGCCCAGTGTGCTGTATGGGCCCCAATACTAGCGGGTGACAGAGGGGGCATAACATCCTGGTATTAGTATGGGGTATAGTGTATAAGTGGTGCCCAGTGTACTGTATGGGCCCCAATACTAGCGGGTGACAGAGGGGACATAACATCCTGGTATTAGTATGGGGTATAGTGTATAACAGGTGCCCAGTGTACTGTATGTGCCCCAATACTAGCGGGTGACAGAGGGGACATAACATCCTGGTATTAGTATGGGGTATAGTGTATAAGTGCCCAGTGTGCTGTATGTGCCCCAATACTAGCGGGTGACAGAGGGGACATAACATCCTGGTATTAGTATGGGGTATAGTGTATCAGTGGTGCCCAGTGTACTGTATGTGCCCCAATACTAGCGGGTGACAGAGGGGACATAACATCCTGGTATTTGTATGGGGTATAGTGTATAAGTGCCCAGTGTACTGTATGTGCCCCAATACTAGCGGGTGACAGAGGGGACATAACATCCTGGTATTAGTATGGGGTATAGTGTATAAGTGCCCAGTGTACTGTATGGGCCCCAATACTAGCTGGTGACAGAGGGGGCATAACATCCTGGTATTAGTATGGGGTATAGTGTATCAGTGGTGCCCAGTGTACTGTATGTGCCCCAATACTAGCGGGTGACAGGGGGGACATAACATCCTGGTATTAGTATGGGGTATAGTGTATCAGTGGTGCCCAGTGTACTGTATGTGCCCCAATACTAGCGGGTGACAGAGGGGACATAACATCCTGGTATTAGTATGGGGTATAGTGTATAAGTGCCCAGTGTACTGTATGTGCCCCAATACTAGCGGGTGACAGAGGGGACACAACATCCTGGTATTAGTATGGGGTATAGTGTATCAGCGGTGCCCAGTGTGCTGTATGTGCCCCAATACTAGCGGGTGACAGAGGGGACATAACATCCTGGTATTAGTATGGGGTACAGTGTATAAGTGCCCAGGACGCGGCCCCCGGGGGACAGAGGGGACAAAAAATCCTGGTATTAGTATGGGGTATAGTGTATAAGTGCCCAGTGTGCTGTATGGGCCCCAATACTAGTGGGTGACAGAGGGGACATAACATCCTGGTATTAGTATGGGGTATAGTGTATAAGTGGCCAGTGTACTGTATGTGCCCCAATACTAGCGGGTGACAGAGGGGACATAACATCCTGGTATTAGTATGGGATATAGTGTATCAGCGGTGCCCAGTGTACTGTATGTGCCCCAATACTAGCTGGTGACAGGGGGGACATAACATCCTGGTATTAGTATGGGGTATAGTGTATAAGTGCCCAGTGTACTGTATGTGCCCCAATACTAGCGGGTGACAGGGGGGACATAACATCCTGGTATTAGTATGGGGTATAGTGTATAAGTGCCCAGTGTACTGTATGTGCCCCAATACTAGCGGGTGACAGGGGGGACATAACATCCTGGTATTAGTATGGGGTATAGTGTATAAGTGCCCAGTGTACTGTATGTGCCCCAATACTAGCTGGTGACAGAGGGGACATAACATCCTGGTATTAGTATGGGGTGTAGTGTATCAGCGGTGCCCAGTGTACTGTATGTGCCCCAATACTAGCGGGTGACAGGGGGGACATAACATCCTGGTATTAGTATGGGGTATAGTGTATAAGTGCCCAGTGTACTGTATGGGCCCCAATACTAGCGGGTGACAGGAGGGGACATAACATCCTGGTATTAGTATGGGGTATAGTGTATAAGTGCCCAGTGTACTGTATGGGCCCCAATACTAGCGGGTGACAGAGGGGCATAACATCCTGGTATTAGTATGGGGTATAGTGTAAGTAGGTGGTGCCCAGTGTGCTGTATGGGCCCCAATACTAGCTGGTGACAGGGGGGACATAACATCCTGGTATTAGTATGGGGTATAGTGTATAAGTGCCCAGTGTGCTGTATGGGCCCCAATACTAGCAGGTGACAGAGGGGACATAACATCCTGGTATTAGTATGGGGTATAGTGTATCAGTGGTGCCCAGTGTACTGTATGGGCCCCAATACTAGCGGGTGACAGAGGGGACATAACATCCTGGTATTAGTATGGGGTATAGTGTATAAGTGCCCAGTGTACTGTATGTGCCCCAATACTAGCGGGTGACAGGGGGGACATAACATCCTGGTATTAGTATGGGGTATAGTGTATAAGTGCCCAGTGTACTGTATGTGCCCCAATACTAGCGGGTGACAGAGGGGACATAACATCCTGGTATTAGTATGGGGTATAGTGTATAAGGGTGCCCAGTGTACTGTATGTGCCCCAATACTAGCGGGTGACAGAGGGGACATAACATCCTGGTATTAGTATGGGGTATAGTGTATAAGGGTGCCCAGTGTACTGTATGGGCCCCAATACTAGCGGGTGACAGGGGGACATAACATCCTGGTATTAGTATGGGGTATAGTGTATAAGTGCCCAGTGTACTGTATGTGCCCCAATACTAGCGGGTGACAGGGGGGACATAACATCCTGGTATTAGTATGGGGTATAGTGTATAAGTGCCCAGTGTACTGTATGGGCCCCAATACTAGCGGGTGACAGAGGGGACATAACATCCTGGTATTAGTATGGGGTATAGTGTATAGGTGGTGCCCAGTGTGCTGTATGGGCCCCAATACTAGCTGGTGACAGGGGGGCTAACACCGGGGGGAAGGCCCGGGGGGGCACGCAGGTGACAGGGGACATAACATCCTGGTATTAGTATGGGGTATAGTGTATAAGTGGTGCCCAGTGTACTGTATGGGCCCCAATACTAGCGGGTGACAGAGGGGACATAACATCCTGGTATTAGTATGGGGTATAGTGTATAAGTGCCCAGTGTACTGTATGTGCCCCAATACTAGCGGGTGACAGGGGGGACATAACATCCTGGTATTAGTATGGGGTATAGTGTATAAGTGCCCAGTGTACTGTATGTGCCCCAATACTAGCGGGTGACAGAGGGGACATAACATCCTGGTATTAGTATGGGGTATAGTGTATAGGCCCAGTGGCCCCAAACGCGGGGCAGAGGGGATCCCTGGTATTAGTATGGGGTATAGTGTATAAGTGCCCAGTGTACTGTATGTGCCCCAATACTAGCGGGTGACAGAGGGGACATAACATCCTGGTATTAGTATGGGGTATAGTGTATAAGTGGTGCCCAGTGTACTGTATGTGCCCCAATACTAGCGGGTGACAGGGGGGACATAACATCCTGGTATTAGTATGGGGTATAGTGTATAAGTGCCCAGTGTACTGTATGTGCCCCAATACTAGCGGGTGACAGGGGGGACATAACATCCTGGTATTAGTATGGGGTATAGTGTATCAGTGGTGCCCAGTGTACTGTATGGGCCCCAATACTAGCGGGTGACAGAGGGGACATAACATCCTGGTATTAGTATGGGGTATAGTGTATAAGTGCCCAGTGTACTGTATGGGCCCCAATACTAGCGGGTGACAGAGGGGACATTAACATCCTGGTATTAGTATGGGGTATAGTGTATCAGTGGTGCCCAGTGTACTGTATGGGCCCCAATACTAGCGGGTGACAGGGGGGACATAACATCCTGGTATTAGTATGGGGTATAGTGTATAAGTGCCCAGTGTACTGTATGGGCCCCAATACTAGCTGGTGACAGAGGGGACATAACATCCTGGTATTAGTATGGGGTATAGTGTATAAGTGCCCAGTGTGCTGTATGGGCCCCAATACTAGCAGGTGACAGAGGGGGCATAACATCCTGGTATTAGTATGGGGTATAGTGTATCAGTGGTGCCCAGTGTACTGTATGTGCCCCAATACTAGCGGGTGACAGAGGGGACATAACATCCTGGTATTAGTATGGGGTATAGTGTATAAGTGCCCAGTGTACTGTATGTGCCCCAATACTAGCGGGTGACAGAGGGGACATAACATCCTGGTATTAGTATGGGGTATAGTGTATAAGGTGCCCAGTGTACTGTATGTGCCCCAATACTAGCGGGTGACAGAGGGGACATAACATCCTGGTATTAGTATGGGGTATAGTGTATAAGTGCCCAGTGTACTGTAGTGAGCCCCAATACTAGCTGGTAACAGAGGGGCGGGGCATAACATCCTGGTATTAGTATGGGGTATAGTGTATCAGTGGTGCCCAGTGTACTGTATGTGCCCCAATACTAGCGGGTGACAGGGGGGACATAACATCCTGGTATTAGTATGGGGTATAGTGTATCAGTGGTGCCCAGTGTACTGTATGTGCCCCAATACTAGCGGGTGACAGAGGGGACATAACATCCTGGTATTAGTATGGGGTATAGTGTATAAGTGCCCAGTGTACTGTATGTGCCCCAATACTAGCGGGTGACAGAGGGGACACAACATCCTGGTATTAGTATGGGGTATAGTGTATCAGCGGTGCCCAGTGTGCTGTATGTGCCCCAATACTAGCGGGTGACAGAGGGGACATAACATCCTGGTATTAGTATGGGGTATAGTGTATAAGTGCCCAGTGTGCTGTATGGGCCCCAATACTAGTGGGTGACAGAGGGGACATAACATCCTGGTATTAGTATGGGGTATAGTGTATAAGTGGCCAGTGTACTGTATGTGCCCCAATACTAGCGGGTGACAGAGGGGACATAACATCCTGGTATTAGTATGGGATATAGTGTATCAGCGGTGCCCAGTGTACTGTATGTGCCCCAATACTAGCTGGTGACAGGGGGGACATAACATCCTGGTATTAGTATGGGGTGTAATGTATAAGTGCCCAGTGTACTGTATGTGCCCCAATACTAGCGGGTGACAGGGGGGACATAACATCCTGGTATTAGTATGGGGTATAGTGTATAAGTGCCCAGTGTACTGTATGTGCCCCAATACTAGCGGGTGACAGGGGGACATAACATCCTGGTATTAGTATGGGGTATAGTGTATAAGTGCCCAGTGTACTGTATGTGCCCCAATACTAGCTGGTGACAGAGGGGACATAACATCCTGGTATTAGTATGGGGTGTAGTGTATCAGCGGTGCCCAGTGTACTGTATGTGCCCCAATACTAGCGGGTGACAGGGGGGACATAACATCCTGGTATTAGTATGGGGTATAGTGTATAAGTGCCCAGTGTACTGTATGGGCCCCAATACTAGCGGGTGACAGGAGGGACATAACATCCTGGTATTAGTATGGGGTATAGTGTATAAGTGCCCAGTGTACTGTATGGGCCCCAATACTAGCGGGTGACAGAGGGGCATAACATCCTGGTATTAGTATGGGGTATAGTGTATAAGTGCCCAGTGTACTGTATGTGCCCCAATACTAGCGGGTGACAGGGGGGACATAACATCCTGGTATTAGTATGGGGTATAGTGTATCAGTGGTGCCCAGTGTGCTGTATGGGCCC
The DNA here is from genome assembly GCA_947044405.1 of Leptodactylus fallax. Classification (NCBI taxonomy): domain Eukaryota; kingdom Metazoa; phylum Chordata; class Amphibia; order Anura; family Leptodactylidae; genus Leptodactylus; species Leptodactylus fallax. Next base: position 2,743,771 of record CAMRHE010000214.1, read on the forward strand.
CAATACTAGCTGGTGACAGGGGGGACATAACATCCTGGTATTAGTATGGGGTATAGTGTATCAGTGGTGCCCAGTGTACTGTATGTGCCCCAATACTAGCGGGTGACAGGGGGACATAACATCCTGGTATTAGTATGGGGTATAGTGTATAAGTGCCCAGTGTACTGTATGGGCCCCAATACTAGCTGGTGACAGAGGGGACATAACATCCTGGTATTAGTATGGGGTATAGTGTATAAGTGCCCAGTGTGCTGTATGGGCCCCAATACTAGCAGGTGACAGAGGGGCATAACATCCTGGTATTAGTATGGGGTATAGTGTATCAGTGGTGCCCAGTGTACTGTATGGGCCCCAATACTAGCGGGTGACAGAGGGGACATAACATCCTGGTATTAGTATGGGGTATAGTGTATAAGTGCCCAGTGTGCTGTATGTGCCCCAATACTAGCTGGTGACAGGGGGGACATAACATCCTGGTATTAGTATGGGGTATATTGTATCAGTGGTGCCCAGTGTACTGTATGTGCCCCAATACTAGCGGGTGACAGAGGGGACATAACATCCTGGTATTAGTATGGGGTATAGTGTATAAGTGCCCAGTGTGCTGTATGTGCCCCAATACTAGCGGGTGACAGGGGGGACATAACATCCTGGTATTAGTATGGGGTATAGTGTATCAGTGGTGCCCAGTGTACTGTATGTGCCCCAATACTAGCGGGTGACAGAGGGGACATAACATCCTGGTATTTGTATGGGGTATAGTGTATAAGTGCCCAGTGTACTGTATGTGCCCCAATACTAGCGGGTGACAGAGGGGACATAACATCCTGGTATTAGTATGGGGTATAGTGTATAAGTGCCCAGTGTACTGTATGGGCCCCAATACTAGCTGGTGACAGAGGGGCATAACATCCTGGTATTAGTATGGGGTATAGTGTATCAGTGGTGCCCAGTGTACTGTATGTGCCCCAATACTAGCGGGTGACAGGGGGGACATAACATCCTGGTATTAGTATGGGGTATAGTGTATCAGTGGTGCCCAGTGTACTGTATGTGCCCCAATACTAGCGGGTGACAGAGGGGACATAACATCCTGGTATTAGTATGGGGTATAGTGTATAAGTGCCCAGTGTACTGTATGTGCCCCAATACTAGCGGGTGACAGAGGGGACACAAGATCCTGGTATTAGTATGGGGTATAGTGTATCAGCGGTGCCCAGTGTGCTGTATGTGCCCCAATACTAGCGGGTGACAGAGGGGACATAACATCCTGGTATTAGTATGGGGTACAGTGTATAAGTGCCCAGTGTGCTGTATGGGCCCCAATACTAGTGGGTGACAGAGGGGACATAACATCCTGGTATTAGTATGGGGTATAGTGTATTAGTGCCCAGTGTACTGTATGGGCCCCAATACTAGCGGGTGACAGAGGGGACATAACATCCTGGTATTAGTATGGGGTATAGTGTATAAGTGCCCAGTGTACTGTATGGGCCCCAATACTAGCGGGTGACAGAGGGGACATAACATCCTGGTATTAGTATGGGGTATAGTGTATGGCCCCAATACAGCGGGACAGGGGGACATAACATCCTGGTATTAGTATGGGGTATAGTGTATAAGTGCCCAGTGTGCTGTATGGGCCCCAATACTAGCGGGTGACAGGGGGACATAACATCCTGGTATTAGTATGGGGTATAGTGTATCAGTGGTGCCCAGTGTACTGTATGTGCCCCAATACTAGCGGGTGACAGAGGGGACATAACATCCTGGTATTAGTATGGGGTATAGTGTATAAGTGCCCAGTGTACTGTATGTGCCCCAATACTAGCGGGTGACAGAGGGGACATAACATCCTGGTATTAGTATGGGGTATAGTGTATAAGTGCCCAGTGTACTGTATGTGCCCCAATACTAGCGGGTGACAGAGGGGACATAACATCCTGGTATTAGTATGGGGTATAGTGTATAAGTGCCCAGTGTACTGTATGGGCCCCAATACTAGCGGGTGACAGAGGGAAGATGGGGAAGGAAAGGCCCAGTGTGTGTAGGGGCCCAATACTAGCGGGTGACAGAGGGGACATAACATCCTGGTATTAGTATGGGGTATAGTGTATAAGTGCCCAGTGTACTGTATGTGCCCCAATACTAGCGGGTGACAGGGGGGACATAACATCCTGGTATTAGTATGGGGTATAGTGTATAAGTGGTGCCCAGTGTGCTGTATGGGCCCCAATACTAGCTGGTGACAGGGGGGACATAACATCCTGGTATTAGTATGGGGTATAGTGTATCAGTGGTGCCCAGTGTACTGTATGTGCCCCAATACTAGCGGGTGACAGGGGGGACATAACATCCTGGTATTAGTATGGGGTATAGTGTATAAGTGCCCAGTGTACTGTATGTGCCCCAATACTAGCTGGTGACAGAGGGGACATAACATCCTGGTATTAGTATGGGGTATAGTGTATAAGTGCCCAGTGTGCTGTATGGGCCCCAATACTAGCAGGTGACAGAGGGGGCATAACATCCTGGTATTAGTATGGGGTATAGTGTATCAGTGGTGCCCAGTGTACTGTATGGGCCCCAATACTAGCGGGTGACAGAGGGGACATAACATCCTGGTATTAGTATGGGGGGGGGTGTAGTGCCCCTATACAGCGGTGCCCAGGGGGGGGGGGGGGGTGTAGGGTGCTGTATGTGCCCCAATACTAGCGGGTGACAGAGGGGACATAACATCCTGGTATTAGTATGGGGTATAGTGTATAAGTGCCCAGTGTGCTGTATGTGCCCCAATACTAGCGGGTGACAGAGGGGACATAACATCCTGGTATTAGTATGGGGTATAGTGTATCAGTGGTGCCCAGTGTACTGTATGTGCCCCAATACTAGCGGGTGACAGAGGGGACATAACATCGTGGTATTAGTATGGGGTATAGTGTATAAGTGCCCAGTGTACTGTATGTGCCCCAATACTAGCGGGTGACAGAGGGGACATAACATCCTGGTATTAGTATGGGGTATAGTGTATAAGTGCCCAGTGTACTGTATGGGCCCCAATACTAGCTGGTAACAGAGGGGCATAACATCCTGGTATTAGTATGGGGTATAGTGTATCAGTGGTGCCCAGTGTACTGTATGTGCCCCAATACTAGCGGGTGACAGGGGGGACATAACATCCTGGTATTAGTATGGGGTATAGTGTATCAGTGGTGCCCAGTGTACTGTATGTGCCCCAATACTAGCGGGTGACAGAGGGGACATAACATCCTGGTATTAGTATGGGGTATAGTGTATAAGTGCCCAGTGTACTGTATGTGCCCCAATACTAGCGGGTGACAGAGGGGACACAACATCCTGGTATTAGTATGGGGTATAGTGTATCAGCGGTGCCCAGTGTGCTGTATGTGCCCCAATACTAGCGGGTGACAGAGGGGACATAACATCCTGGTATTAGTATGGGGTATAGTGTATAAGTGCCCAGTGTGCTGTATGGGCCCCAATACTAGTGGGTGACAGAGGGGACATAACATCCTGGTATTAGTATGGGGTATAGTGTATAAGTGGCCAGTGTACTGTATGTGCCCCAATACTAGCGGGTGACAGAGGGGACATAACATCCTGGTATTAGTATGGGATATAGTGTATCAGCGGTGCCCAGTGTACTGTATGTGCCCCAATACTAGCTGGTGACAGGGGGGACATAACATCCTGGTATTAGTATGGGGTGTAATGTATAAGTGCCCAGTGTACTGTATGTGCCCCAATACTAGCGGGTGACAGGGGGGACATAACATCCTGGTATTAGTATGGGGTATAGTGTATAAGTGCCCAGTGTGCTGTATGTGCCCCAATACTAGCGGGTGACGGGGAGGGGGACATAACATCCTGGTATTAGTATGGGGTATAGTGTATAAGTGCCCAGTGTACTGTATGTGCCCCAATACTAGCGGGTGACAGAGGGGACATAACATCCTGGTATTAGTATGGGGTATAGTGTATAAGTGCCCAGTGTACTGTATGGGCCCCAATACTAGCGGGTGACAGAGGGGACATAACATCCTGGTATTAGTATGGGGTATAGTGTATAAGTGCCCAGTGTACTGTATGGGCCCCAATACTAGCTGGTGACAGAGGGGACATAACATCCTGGTATTAGTATGGGGTATAGTGTATAAGTGCCCAGTGTGCTGTATGGGCCCCAATACTAGCAGGTGACAGAGGGGCATAACATCCTGGTATTAGTATGGGGTATAGTGTATCAGTGGTGCCCAGTGTACTGTATGGGCCCCAATACTAGCGGGTGACAGAGGGGACATAACATCCTGGTATTAGTATGGGGTATAGTGTATAAGTGCCCAGTGTGCTGTATGTGCCCCAATACTAGCTGGTGACAGAGGGGACATAACATCCTGGTATTAGTATGGGGTATAGTGTATAAGTGCCCAGTGTGCTGTATGTGCCCCAATACTAGCGGGTGACAGGGGGGACATAACATCCTGGTATTAGTATGGGGTATAGTGTATCAGTGGTGCCCAGTGTACTGTATGTGCCCCAATACTAGCGGGTGACAGAGGGGACATAACATCCTGGTATTAGTATGGGGTATAGTGTATAAGTGCCCAGTGTGCTGTATGTGCCCCAATACTAGCGGGTGACAGGGGGGACATAACATCCTGGTATTAGTATGGGGTATAGTGTATCAGTGGTGCCCAGTGTACTGTATGTGCCCCAATACTAGCGGGTGACAGAGGGGACATAACATCCTGGTATTTGTATGGGGTATAGTGTATAAGTGCCCAGTGTACTGTATGTGCCCCAATACTAGCGGGTGACAGAGGGGACATAACATCCTGGTATTAGTATGGGGTATAGTGTATAAGTGCCCAGTGTACTGTATGAGCCCCAATACTAGCTGGTGACAGAGGGGCATAACATCCTGGTATTAGTATGGGGTATAGTGTATCAGTGGTGCCCAGTGTACTGTATGTGCCCCAATACTAGCGGGTGACAGGGGGGACATAACATCCTGGTATTAGTATGGGGTATAGTGTATCAGTGGTGCCCAGTGTACTGTATGTGCCCCAATACTAGCGGGTGACAGAGGGGACATAACATCCTGGTATTAGTATGGGGTATAGTGTATAAGTGCCCAGTGTACTGTATGTGCCCCAATACTAGCGGGTGACAGAGGGGACACAAGATCCTGGTATTAGTATGGGGTATAGTGTATCAGCGGTGCCCAGTGTGCTGTATGTGCCCCAATACTAGCGGGTGACAGAGGGGACATAACATCCTGGTATTAGTATGGGGTACAGTGTATAAGTGCCCAGTGTGCTGTATGGGCCCCAATACTAGTGGGTGACAGAGGGGACATAACATCCTGGTATTAGTATGGGGTATAGTGTATAAGTGGCCAGTGTACTGTATGTGCCCTAATACTAGCGGGTGACAGAGGGGACATAACATCCTGGTATTAGTATGGGATATAGTGTATCAGCGGTGCCCAGTGTACTGTATGTGCCCCAATACTAGCTGGTGACAGGGGGGACATAACATCCTGGTATTAGTATGGGGTGTAATGTATAAGTGCCCAGTGTACTGTATGTGCCCCAATACTAGCGGGTGACAGGGGGGACATAACATCCTGGTATTAATATGGGGTATAGTGTATAAATGCCCAGTGTACTGTATGTGCCCCAATACTAGCGGGTGACAGGGGGGACATAACATCCTGGTATTAGTATGGGGTATAGTGTATAAGTGCCCAGTGTACTGTATGTGCCCCAATACTAGCTGGTGACAGAGGGGACATAACATCCTGGTATTAGTATGGGGTGTAGTGTATCAGCGGTGCCCAGTGTACTGTATGTGCCCCAATACTAGCGGGTGACAGGGGGGCCAACCCGGTTTAGTATGGGGTATAGTGATAGGCCCCTGTATGGGCCCCAATACTAGCGGGTGACAGGAGGGACATAACATCCTGGTATTAGTATGGGGTATAGTGTATAAGTGCCCAGTGTACTGTATGGGCCCCAATACTAGCGGGTGACAGAGGGCATAACATCCTGGTTTAGTATGGGGTATAGTGTAAAGGCCCAGTGTACTGTATGTGCCCCAACTAGCGGGTGACAGGGGGGACATAACATCCTGGTATTAGTATGGGGTATAGTGTATCAGTGGTGCCCAGTGTGCTGTATGGGCCCCAATACTAGCTGGTGACAGGGGGGACATAACATCCTGGTATTAGTATGGGGTATAGTGTATAAGTGGTGCCCAGTGTACTGTATGGCCCCAATACTAGCGGGTGACAGGGGGGACATAACATCCTGGTATTAGTATGGGGTATAGTGTATAAGTGCCCAGTGTACTGTATGGGCCCCAATACTAGCTGGTGACAGAGGGGACATAACATCCTGGTATTAGTATGGGGTATAGTGTATAAGTGCCCAGTGTGCTGTATGGGCCCCAATACTAGCAGGTGACAGAGGGGCATAACATCCTGGTATTAGTATGGGGTATAGTGTATCAGTGGTGCCCAGTGTACTGTATGGGCCCCAATACTAGCGGGTGACAGAGGGGACATAACATCCTGGTATTAGTATGGGGTATAGTGTATAAGTGCCCAGTGTGCTGTATGTGCCCCAATACTAGCTGGTGACAGGGGGGACATAACATCCTGGTATTAGTATGGGGTATAGTGTATCAGTGGTGCCCAGTGTACTGTATGTGCCCCAATACTAGCGGGTGACAGAGGGGACATAACATCCTGGTATTAGTATGGGGTATAGTGTATAAGTGCCCAGTGTGCTGTATGTGCCCCAATACTAGCGGGTGACAGGGGGGACATAACATCCTGGTATTAGTATGGGGTATAGTGTATCAGTGGTGCCCAGTGTACTGTATGTGCCCCAATACTAGCGGGTGACAGAGGGGACATAACATCCTGGTATTAGTATGGGGTATAGTGTATAAGTGCCCAGTGTACTGTATGTGCCCCAATACTAGCGGGTGACAGAGGGGACATAACATCCTGGTATTAGTATGGGGTATAGTGTATAAGTGCCCAGTGTACTGTATGAGCCCCAATACTAGCTGGTGACAGAGGGGCATAACATCCTGGTATTAGTATGGGGTATAGTGTATCAGTGGTGCCCAGTGTACTGTATGTGCCCCAATACTAGCGGGTGACAGGGGGGACATAACATCCTGGTATTAGTATGGGGTATAGTGTATCAGTGGTGCCCAGTGTACTGTATGTGCCCCAATACTAGCGGGTGACAGAGGGGACATAACATCCTGGTATTAGTATGGGGTATAGTGTATAAGTGCCCAGTGTACTGTATGTGCCCCAATACTAGCGGGTGACAGAGGGGACACAAGATCCTGGTATTAGTATGGGGTATAGTGTATCAGCGGTGCCCAGTGTGCTGTATGTGCCCCAATACTAGCGGGTGACAGAGGGGACATAACATCCTGGTATTAGTATGGGGTACAGTGTATAAGTGCCCAGTGTGCTGTATGGGCCCCAATACTAGTGGGTGACAGAGGGGACATAACATCCTGGTATTAGTATGGGGTATAGTGTATAAGTGGCCAGTGTACTGTATGTGCCCTAATACTAGCGGGTGACAGAGGGGACATAACATCCTGGTATTAGTATGGGGATATAGTGTATCAGCGGTGCCCAGTGTACTGTATGTGCCCCAATACTAGCTGGTGACAGGGGGGACATAACATCCTGGTATTAGTATGGGGTGTAATGTATAAGTGCCCAGTGTACTGTATGTGCCCCAATACTAGCGGGTGACAGGGGGACATAACATCCTGGTATTAGTATGGGGTATAGTGTATAAGTGCCCAGTGTACTGTATGTGCCTCAATACTAGCTGGTGACAGAGGGGACATAACATCCTGGTATTAGTATGGGGTGTAGTGTATCAGCGGTGCCCAGTGTACTGTATGTGCCCCAATACTAGCGGGTGACAGGGGGGACATAACATCCTGGTATTAGTATGGGGTATAGTGTATAAGTGCCCAGTGTACTGTATGGGCCCCAATACTAGCGGGTGACAGAGGGGCATAACATCCTGGTATTAGTATGGGGTATAGTGTATAGGTGGTGCCCAGTGTGCTGTATGTGCCCCAATACTAGCGGGTGACAGAGGGGACATAACATCCTGGTATTAGTATGGGGTATAGTGTATCAGTGGTGCCCAGTGTACTGTATGTGCCCCAATACTAGCGGGTGACAGGGGGACATAACATCCTGGTATTAGTATGGGGTATAGTGTATAAGTGCCCAGTGTACTGTATGTGCCCCAATACTAGCGGGTGACAGAGGGGACATAACATCCTGGTATTAGTATGGGGTATAGTGTATCAGTGGTGCCCAGTGTACTGTATGTGCCCCAATACTAGCGGGTGACAGGGGGGACATAACATCCTGGTATTAGTATGGGGTAAGTGATGGCCGGAAGGGGGCAGTGGGGTATAGTGTATAAGTGCCCAGTGTGCTGTATGGGCCCCAATACTAGCTGGTGACAGAGGGGACATAACATCCTGGTATTAGTATGGGGTATAGTGTATAAGTGCCCAGTGTACTGTATGTGCCCCAATACTAGCGGGTGACGGAGGGGACATAACATCCTGGTATTAGTATGGGGTATAGTGTATAAGTGCCCAGTGTACTGTATGTGCCCTCAATACTAGCGGGTGACAGAGGGGACATAACATCCTGGTATTAGTATGGGGTATAGTGTATCAGCGGTGCCCAGTGTACTGTATGTGCCCCAATACTAGCGGGTGACAGAGGGGCATAACATCCTGGTATTAGTATGGGGTATAGTGTATAGGTGGTGCCCAGTGTGCTGTATGGGCCCCAATACTAGCTGGTGACAGGGGGGACATAACATCCTGGTATTAGTATGGGGTATAGTGTATAAGTGCCCAGTGTGCTGTATGGGCCCCAATACTAGCGGGTGACAGGGGGGACATAACATCCTGGTATTAGTATGGGGTATAGTGTATCAGTGGTGCCCAGTGTACTGTATGTGCCCCAATACTAGCGGGTGACAGAGGGGACATAACATCCTGGTATTAGTATGGGGTATAGTGTATAAGTGCCCAGTGTGCTGTATGTGCCCCAATACTAGCGGGTGACAGGGGGGACATAACATCCTGGTATTAGTATGGGGTATAGTGTATCAGTGGTGCCCAGTGTACTGTATGTGCCCCAATACTAGCGGGTGACAGAGGGGACATAACATCCTGGTATTAGTATGGGGTATAGTGTATAAGTGCCCAGTGTACTGTATGTGCCCCAATACTAGCGGGTGACAGAGGGGACACAACATCCTGGTATTAGTATGGGGTATAGTGTATCAGCGGTGCCCAGTGTGCTGTATGTGCCCCAATACTAGCGGGTGACAGAGGGGACATAACATCCTGGTATTAGTATGGGGTATAGTGTATAAGTGCCCAGTGTGCTGTATGGGCCCCAATACTAGTGGGTGACAGGGGGGACATAACATCCTGGTATTAGTATGGGGTATAGTGTATAAGTGCCCAGTGTACTGTATGGGCCCCAATACTAGCGGGTGACAGAGGGGACATAACATCCTGGTATTAGTATGGGGTATAGTGTATCAGCGGTGCCCAGTGTACTGTATGTGCCCCAATACTAGCGGGTGACAGAGGGGACATAACATCCTGGTATTAGTATGGGGTATAGTGTATCAGTGCCCAGTGTACTGTATGTGCCCCAATACTAGCGGGTGACAGGGGGGACATAACATCCTGGTATTAGTATGGGGTATAGTGTATAAGTGCCCAGTGTACTGTATGGGCCCCAATACTAGCGGGTGACAGAGGGGACATAACATCCTGGTATTAGTATGGGGTATAGTGTATCAGCGGTGCCCAGTGTGCTGTATGTGCCCCAATACTAGCGGGTGACAGAGGGGACATAACATCCTGGTATTAGTATGGGGTATAGTGTATCAGTGCCCAGTGTACTGTATGTGCCCCAATACTAGCGGGTGACAGGGGGGACATAACATCCTGGTATTAGTATGGGGTATAGTGTATCAGTGGTGCCCAGTGTACTGTATGTGCCCCAATACTAGCGGGTGACAGGGGGGACATAACATCCTGGTATTAGTATGGGGTATAGTGTATCAGTGGTGCCCAGTGTGCTGTATGTGCCCCAATACTAGCGGGTGACAGAGGGGACATAACATCCTGGTATTAGTATGGGGTATAGTGTATAAGTGCCCAGTGTACTGTATGGGCCCCAATACTAGCGGGTGACAGGAGGGACATAACATCCTGGTATTAGTATGGGGTATAGTGTATAAGTGCCCAGTGTACTGTATGGGCCCCAATACTAGCGGGTGACAGAGGGGCATAACATCCTGGTATTAGTATGGGGTATAGTGTATAGGTGGTGCCCAGTGTGCTGTATGGGCCCCAATACTAGCTGGTGACAGGGGGGACATAACATCCTGGTATTAGTATGGGGTATAGTGTATAAGTGCCCAGTGTGCTGTATGGGCCCCAATACTTGCAGGTGACAGAGGGGACATAACATCCTGGTATTAGTATGGGGTATAGTGTATCAGTGGTGCCCAGTGTACTGTATGGGCCCCAATACTAGCGGGTGACAGAGGGGACATAACATCCTGGTATTAGTATGGGGTATAGTGTATAAGTGCCCAGTGTACTGTATGTGCCCCAATACTAGCGGGTGACAGAGGGGACATAACATCCTGGTATTAGTATGGGGTATAGTGTATCAGTGCCCAGTGTACTGTATGTGCCCCAATACTAGCGGGTGACAGAGGGGACATAACATCCTGGTATTAGTATGGGGTATAGTGTATTAGTGCCCAGTGTACTGTATGGGCCCCAATACTAGCGGGTGACAGAGGGGACATAACATCCTGGTATTAGTATGGGGTATAGTGTATAAGTGCCCAGTGTACTGTATGTGCCCCAATACTAGCGGGTGACAGGGGGGACATAACATCCTGGTATTAGTATGGGGTATAGTGTATAAGTGCCCAGTGTACTGTATGTGCCCCAATACTAGCGGGTGACAGGGGGGACATAACATCCTGGTATTAGTATGGGGTATAGTGTATCAGTGGTGCCCAGTGTACTGTATGGGCCCCAATACTAGCGGGTGACAGGGGGGACATAACATCCTGGTATTAGTATGGGGTATAGTGTATAAGTGCCCAGTGTACTGTATGGGCCCCAATACTAGCGGGTGACAGAGGGGACATAACATCCTGGTATTAGTATGGGGTATAGTGTATAAGTGCCCAGTGTACTGTATGGGCCCCAATACTAGCGGGTGACAGAGGGGACATAACATCCTGGTATTAGTATGGGGTATAGTGTATCAGCGGTGCCCAGTGTGCTGTATGTGCCCCAATACTAGCGGGTGACAGAGGGGACATAACATCCTGGTATTAGTATGGGGTATAGTGTATCAGTGGTGCCCAGTGTACTGTATGTGCCCCAATACTAGCGGGTGACAGGGGGGACATAACATCCTGGTATTAGTATGGGGTATAGTGTATAAGTGCCCAGTGTACTGTATGTGCCCCAATACTAGCGGGTGACAGAGGGGACATAACATCCTGGTATTAGTATGGGGTATAGTGTATCAGTGGTGCCCAGTGTACTGTATGTGCCCCAATACTAGCTGGTGACAGGGGGGACATAACATCCTGGTATTAGTATGGGGTATAGTGTATAAGTGCCCAGTGTACTGTATGTGCCCCAATACTAGCGGGTGACAGGGGGGACATAACATCCTGGTATTAGTATGGGGTATAGTGTATAAGTGCCCAGTGTGCTGTATGGGCCCCAATACTAGCTGGTGACAGAGGGGACATAACATCCTGGTATTAGTATGGGGTATAGTGTATAAGTGCCCAGTGTACTGTATGTGCCCCAATACTAGCAGGTGACGGAGGGGACATAACATCCTGGTATTAGTATGGGGTATAGTGTATAAGTGCCCAGTGTACTGTATGTGCCCCAATACTAGCGGGTGACAGAGGGGACATAACATCCTGGTATTAGTATGGGGTGTAGTGTATCAGCGGTGCCCAGTGTACTGTATGTGCCCCAATACTAGCGGGTGACAGAGGGGCATAACATCCTGGTATTAGTATGGGGTATAGTGTATAGGTGGTGCCCAGTGTGCTGTATGGGCCCCAATACTAGCTGGTGACAGGGGGGACATAACATCCTGGTATTAGTATGGGGTATAGTGTATAAGTGCCCAGTGTGCTGTATGGGCCCCAATACTAGCGGGTGACAGAGGGGCATAACATCCTGGTATTAGTATGGGGTATAGTGTATCATTGGTGCCCAGTGTACTGTATGGGCCCCAATACTAGCGGGTGACAGGGGGGACATAACCTCCAGGTATTAGTATGGGGTATAGTGTATAAGTGCCCAGTGTGCTGTATGGGCCCCAATACTAGCTGGTGACAGAGGGGACATAACATCCTGGTATTAGTATGGGGTATAGTGTATAAGTGCCCAGTGTACTATATGTGCCCCAATACTAGCAGGTGACGGAGGGGACATAACATCCTGGTATTAGTATGGGGTATAGTGTATAAGTGCCCAGTGTACTGTATGTGCCCCAATACTAGCGGGTGACAGAGGGGACATAACATCCTGGTATTAGTATGGGGTGTAGTGTATCAGCGGTGCCCAGTGTACTGTATGTGCCCCAATACTAGCGGGTGACAGAGGGGCATAACATCCTGGTATTAGTATGGGGTATAGTGTATAGGTGGTGCCCAGTGTGCTGTATGGGCCCCAATACTAGCTGGTGACAGGGGGGACATAACATCCTGGTATTAGTATGGGGTATAGTGTATAAGTGCCCAGTGTGCTGTATGGGCCCCAATACTAGCGGGTGACAGAGGGGCATAACATCCTGGTATTAGTATGGGGTATAGTGTATCAGTGGTGCCCAGTGTACTGTATGGGCCCCAATACTAGCGGGTGACAGAGGGGACATAACATCCTGGTATTAGTATGGGGTATAGGGTATAAGTGCCCAGTGTGCTGTATGTGCCCCAATACTAGCGGGTGACAGGGGGGACATAACATCCTGGTATTAGTATGGGGTATAGTGTATCAGTGGTGCCCAGTGTACTGTATGTGCCCCAATACTAGCGGGTGACAGAGGGGACATAACATCCTGGTATTAGTATGGGGTATAGTGTATAAGTGCCCAGTGTACTGTATGTGCCCCAATACTAGCGGGTGACAGAGGGGACACAACATCCTGGTATTAGTATGGGGTATAGTGTATCAGCGGTGCCCAGTGTGCTGTATGTGCCCCAATACTAGCGGGTGACAGAGGGGACATAACATCCTGGTATTAGTATGGGGTATAGTGTATAAGTGCCCAGTGTTTTGTATGGGCCCCAATACTAGTGGGTGACAGGGGGGACATAACATCCTGGTATTAGTATGGGGTATAGTGTATAAGTGCCCAGTGTGCTGTATGTGCCCTAATACTAGCGGGTGACAGAGGGGACATAACATCCTGGTATTAGTATGGGGTATAGTGTATCAGTGCCCAGTGTACTGTATGTGCCCCAATACTAGCGGGTGACAGGGGGGACATAACATCCTGGTATTAGTATGGGGTATAGTGTATAAGTGCCCAGTGTACTGTATGGGCCCCAATACTAGCGGGTGACAGAGGGGACATAACATCCTGGTATTAGTATGGGGTATAATGTATCAGCGGTGCCCAGTGTGCTGTATGTGCCCCAATACTAGCGGGTGACAGAGGGGACATAACATCCTGGTATTAGTATGGGGTATAGTGTATCAGTGCCCAGTGTACTGTATGTGCCCCAATACTAGCGGGTGACAGGGGGGACATAACATCCTGGTATTAGTATGGGGTATAGTGTATCAGTGGTGCCCAGTGTACTGTATGTGCCCCAATACTAGCGGGTGACAGGGGGGACATAACATCCTGGTATTAGTATGGGGTATAGTGTATCAGTGGTGCCCAGTGTGCTGTATGTGCCCCAATACTAGCGGGTGACAGAGGGGACATAACATCCTGGTATTAGTATGGGGTATAGTGTATAAGTGCCCAGTGTGCTGTATGGGCCCCAATACTAGTGGGTGACAGAGGGGACATAACATCCTGGTATTAGTATGGGGTATAGTGTATAAGTGGCCAGTGTACTGTATGTGCCCTAATACTAGCGGGTGACAGAGGGGACATAACATCCTGGTATTAGTATGGGATATAGTGTATCAGTGGTGCCCAGTGTACTGTATGTGCCCCAATACTAGCTGGTGACAGGGGGGACATAACATCCTGGTATTAGTATGGGGTGTAATGTATCAGTGGTGCCCAGTGTACTGTATGTGCCCCAATACTAGCGGGTGACAGGGGGGACATAACATCCTGGTATTAGTATGGGGTATAGTGTATAAGTGCCCAGTGTACTGTATGTGCCCCAATACTAGCGGGTGACAGGGGGGACATAACATCCTGGTATTAGTATGGGGTATAGTGTATAAGTGCCCAGTGTACTATATGTGCCCCAATACTAGCTGGTGACAGAGGGGACATAACATCCTGGTATTAGTATGGGGTATAGTGTATAAGTGCCCAGTGTACTGTATGTGCCCCAATACTAGCGGGTGACAGAGGGGACATAACATCCTGGTATTAGTATGGGGTGTAGTGTATCAGCGGTGCCCAGTGTACTGTATGTGCCCCAATACTAGCGGGTGACAGGGGGGACATAACATCCTGGTATTAGTATGGGGTATAGTGTATAGGTGGTGCCCAGTGTGCTGTATGGGCCCCAATACTAGCTGGTGACAGGGGGGACATAACATCCTGGTATTAGTATGGGGTATAGTGTATCAGTGGTGCCCAGTGTACTGTATGGGCCCCAATACTAGCGGGTGACAGAGGGGACATAACATCCTGGTATTAGTATGGGGTATAGTGTATAAGTGCCCAGTGTGCTGTATGGGCCCCAATACTAGCAGGTGACAGAGGGGACATAACATCCTGGTATTAGTATGGGGTATAGTGTATTAGTGGTGCCCAGTGTACTGTATGTGCCCCAATACTAGCGGGTGACAGAGGGGACATAACATCCTGGTATTAGTATGGGGTATAGTGTATAAGTGCCCAGTGTGCTGTATGTGCCCCAATACTAGCGGGTGACAGGGGGGACATAACATCCTGGTATTAGTATGGGGTATAGTGTATAAGTGCCCAGTGTACTGTATGTGCCCCAATACTAGTGGGTGACAGAGGGGACATAACATCCTGGTATTAGTATGGGGTATAGTGTATCAGTGGTGCCCAGTGTACTGTATGTGCCCCAATACTAGCGGGTGACAGAGGGGACATAACATCCTGGTATTAGTATGGGGTATAGTGTATAAGTGCCCAGTGTACTGTATGTGCCCCAATACTAGCTGGTGACAGAGGGGACATAACATCCTGGTATTAGTATGGGGTATAGTGTATAAGTGCCCAGTGTGCTGTATGGGCCCCAATACTAGCAGGTGACAGAGGGGACATAACATCCTGGTATTAGTATGGGGTATAGTGTATAAGTGCCCAGTGTACTGTATGTGCCCTAATACTAGCGGGTGACAGAGGGGACATAACATCCTGGTATTAGTATGGGGTATAGTGTATAAGTGCCCAGTGTACTGTATGGGCCCCAATACTAGCGGGTGACAGAGGGGACATAACATCCTGGTATTAGTATGGGGTATAGTGTATAAGTGCCCAGTGTACTGTATGTGCCCCAATACTAGCGGGTGACAGGGGGGACATAACATCCTGGTATTAGTATGGGGTATAGTGTATCAGTGTTGCCCAGTGTACTGTATGGGCCCCAATACTAGCGGGTGAGAGAGGGGACATAACATCCTGGTATTAGTATGGGGTATAGTGTATCAGTGTTGCCCAGTGTACTGTATGGGCCCCAATACTAGCGGTTGACAGAGGGGACATAACATCCTGGTATTAGTATGGGGTATAGTGTATAAGTGGCCAGTGTGCTGTATGTGCCCTAATACTAGCGGGTGACAGAGGGGACATAACATCCTGGTATTAGTATGGGTATAGTGTATTAGTGGTGCCCAGTGTACTGTATGTGCCCCAATACTAGCGGGTGACAGGGGGGACATAACATCCTGGTATTAGTATGGGGTATAGTGTATCAGTGGTGCCCAGTGTACTGTATGTGCCCCAATACTAGCGGGTGACAGGGGGGACATAACATCCTGGTATTAGTATGGGGTATAGTGTATAAGTGCCCAGTGTACTGTTTGGGCCCCAATACTAGCAGGTGACAGAGGGGACATAACATCCTGGTATTAGTATGGGGTATAGTGTATAAGTGCCCAGTGTACTGTATGTGCCCCAATACTAGCGGGTGACAGAGGGGACACAACATCCTGGTATTAGTATGGGGTGTAGTGTATCAGCGGTGCCCAGTGTACTATATGTGCCCCAATACTAGCGGGTGACAGAGGGGACACAACATCCTGGTATTAGTATGGGGTGTAGTGTATCAGCGGTGCCCAGTGTACTGTATGGGCCCTAATACTGGCGGGTGACAGGGGGGACATAACATCCTGGTATTAATATGGGGTATAGTGTATAAATGCCCAGTGTACTGTATGTGCCCCAATTCTAGCGGGTGACAGGGGGGACATAACATCCTGGTATTAGTATGGGGTATAGTGTTTAAGTGCCCAGTGTACTGTATGGGCCCCAATACTAGCTGGTGACAGGGGGGACATAACATCCTGGTATTAGTATGGGGTATAGTGTATCAGTGGTGCCCAGTGTACTGTATGTGCCCCAATACTAGCGGGTGACAGAGGGGACATAACATCCTGGTATTAGTATGGGGTATAGTGTATAAGTGCCCAGTGTACTGTATGTGCCCCAATACTAGCGGGTGACAGGGGGGACATAACATCCTGGTATTAGTATGGGATATAGTGTATCAGTGGTGCCCAGTGTACTGTATGTGCCCCAATACTAGCGGGTGACAGAGGGGACATAACATCCTGGTATTAGTATGGGGTATAGTGTATCAGTGGTGCCCAGTGTACTGTATGTGCCCCAATACTAGTGGGTGACAAAGGGGACATAACATCCTGGTATTAGTATGGGGTGTAGTGTATCAGCGGTGCCCAGTGTACTGTATGTGCCCCACATACTAGCGGGTGACACGGGGGACATAACATCCTGGTATTAGTATGGGGTATAGTGTATAAGTGCCCAGTGTACTGTATGGGCCCCAATACTAGCGGGTGACAGGGGGGACATAACATCCTGGTATTAGTATGGGGTATAGTGTATAAGTGCCCAGTGTACTGTATGTGCCCCAATACTAGCGGGTGACAAAGGGGACATAACATCCTGGTATTAGTATGGCGTATAGTGTATAAGTGGTGCCCAGTGTACTGTATGGGCCCCAATACTGGCGGGTGACAGGGGGGACATAACATCCTGGTATTAGTATGGGGTATAGTGTATAAGTGCCCAGTGTACTGTATGTGCCCCAATACTAGCGGGTGACAGAGGGGACATAACATCCTGGTATTAGTATGGGGTATAGTGTATAAGTGCCCAGTGTACTGTATGTGCCCTAATACTAGCGGGTGACAGGAGGGGACATAACATCCTGGTATTAGTATGGGGTATAGTGTATAAGTGCCCAGTGTACTGTATGTGCCCCAATACTAGCGGGTGACAGGGGGGACATAACATCCTGGTATTAGTATGGGGTATAGTGTATCAGTGTTGCCCAGTGTACTGTATGGGCCCCAATACTAGCGGGTGAGAGAGGGGACATAACATCCTGGTATTAGTATGGGGTATAGTGTATCAGCGGTGCCCAGTGTGCTGTATGGGCCCCAATACTAGCGGGTGACAGAGGGGACATAACATCCTGGTATTAGTATGGGGTATAGTGTATAAGTGGCCAGTGTGCTGTATGTGCCCTAATACTAGCGGGTGACAGAGGGGACATAACATCCTGGTATTAGTATGGGGTATAGTGTATCAGTGGTGCCCAGTGTACTGTATGTGCCCCAATACTAGCGGGTGACAGGGGGGACATAACATCCTGGTATTAGTATGGGGTATAGTGTATAAGTGCCCAGTGTACTGTTTGGGCCCCAATACTAGCAGGTGACAGAGGGGACATAACATCCTGGTATTAGTATGGGGTATAGTGTATAAGTGCCCAGTGTACTGTATGTTCCCCAATACTAGCGGGTGACAGAGGGGACACAACATCCTGGTATTAGTATGGGGTGTAGTGTATCAGCGGTGCCCAGTGTACTATATGTGCCCCAATACTAGCGGGTGACAGAGGGGACACAACATCCTGGTATTAGTATGGGGTGTAGTGTATCAGCGGTGCCCAGTGTACTGTATGGGCCCTAATACTGGCGGGTGACAGGGGGGACATAACATCCTGGTATTTGTATGGGGTATAGTGTATAAATGCCCAGTGTACTGTATGTGCCCTAATTCTAGCGGGTGACAGGGGGGACATAACATCCTGGTATTAGTATGGGGTATAGTGTATAAGTGCCCAGTGTGCTGTATGGGCCCCAATACTAGCTGGTGACAGGTGGGACATAACATCCTGGTATTAGTATGGGGTATAGTGTATCAGTGGTGCCCAGTGTACTGTATGTGCCCCAATACTAGCGGGTGACAGAGGGGACATAACATCCTGGTATTAGTATGGGGTATAGTGTATAAGTGCCCAGTGTACTGTATGTGCCCTAATACTAGCTGGTGACAGAGGGGACATAACATCCTGGTATTAGTATGGGGTGTAGTGTATCAGCGGTGCCCAGTGTACTGTATGTGCCCCAATACTAGCGGGTGACAGGGGGGACATAACATCCTGGTATTAGTATGGGGTATAGTGTATAAGTGCCCAGTGTACTGTATGTGCCCCAATACTAGCGGGTGACAGAGGGGACATAACATCCTGGTATTAGTATGGCGTATAGTGTATAAGTGGTGCCCAGTGTACTGTATGGGCCCTAATACTGGCGGGTGACAGGGGGGACATAACATCCTGGTATTAGTATGGGGTATAGTGTATAAGTGCCCAGTGTACTGTATGTGCCCCAATACTAGCGGGTGACAGAGGGGACATAACATCCTGGTATTAGTATGGGGTATAGTGTATCAGTGGTGCCCAGTGTACTGTATGGGCCCCAATACTAGCGGGTGACAGGGGGGACATAACGTCCTGGTATTAGTATGGGGTATAGTTTATAAGTGCCCAGTGTACTGTATGTGCCCTAATACTAGCGGGTGACAGGAGGGACATAACATCCTGGTATTAGTATGGGGTATAGTGTATCAGTGGTGCCCAGTGTACTGTATGTGCCCTAATACTAGCTGGTGACAGGGGGGACATAACGTCCTGGTATTAGTATGGGGTATAGTGTATCAGTGGTGCCCAGTGTACTGTATGGGCCCCAATACTAGCGGGTGACAGGGGGGACATAACGTCCTGGTATTAGTATGGGGTATAGTTTATAAGTGCCCAGTGTACTGTATGTGCCCTAATACTAGCGGGTGACAGGAGGGACATAACATCCTGGTATTAGTATGAGGTATAGTGTATCAGCGGTGCCCAGTGTACTGTATGGGCCCTGGCAGATGTGGGGTGTATGGGCTTTATACAATAAGAAGGGCGGGGGCTGTTTAACAATATATGATACAGCTTCTGGCCGTACACATGAGATAGCTGACGACTGAATCCTCGCACGTCTCGCATCTATCTCATAGGACAACCTCAAGCACATGCACATTGACCTTGGACGAGCATGCACGTGTACTGATAGGGAGAGGACAGTGATGTGCAGGGGTTACATGCGGCAGCGAACAGTTAATGCAGGGGGTGTGTCATATAACACAGTCACATGGTCAGTTGTGACCAATCATAAGCCGCTCTCACACAATACAATGTTTAGACCATTGATACAAAGTTTCTCTCTGAGAACAAAAAGTGAGAGGAAGTTCTGATTGGCCTCCGTGTACCAGGTGACTGTGAGTCCACCAATCCAGTTCCAGGACCTTTTCTATGACTAAATAGCAGCTTGTAATGGAAAGTAAAGGGCAGGAGGGCTGAGGTGAAACAGTGTGTTATTAACCCCGCTGATGCCACAGTGCTTTTAGGATGCCACATAAGGAGACAGTGACCTGCAGGAGCAGCAGCAGTGACAGTGACATCTCCCCATTACTGTACTCTGCAGCTCAACAGCGCCCCCTGCTCCTTCACACTTCTCCACTGTAATGGCAGCTAAAAGCACACGTAGGGGAGATTAACTCCTTCACTGCTGCATTGTATTGTATTTTATTATGAATTCTTAAGGTATTTGCAGTATTCCTTAGATCACCGTCAAACATAAATTCTCGAGTGAGTCTTTGAGCGCTGGTTGTTACTCGGCTTCATTTCAGACTTGGGCTTTGTTCACATTGAGTTTTCCCTTAGTACTCATAGATGTCTCTAGTTCGACTGTATGCTAAAAACAGGAGTATTTTTGCTCTGCTAAGATATTTCTAGTGCACCTCTGTTTGGATTAGATCTCCCTATTGGGGTGTTTGGTTGGAGAGGTAGAAAACACCTTTCAATAAGTGGACATTTGGAATTATAAAGCTGAAAAATCATTTGTCAAAGAGATAACTATAAAGAGTTAATTTAATATGGAAGGTACAACGACGGGTCTAGAAGATAACACCAGAATGAGGATCGGGGCCAAAAGTAAGTATTCCAATGATCAGAGAAGACTGGATCTCATGTACACAGCAGAGCCTTGTATACTGGAGGCCTTGTGATGTCATCCCCAGTAATGTCTCTAGGTGTGGATGTAACATGGATAATGATAAGTCCCAATAATCATGTAAAATATACATATAAAGTATGTATCACTCTGTGTCATGGATATACCATATCTATACCTGTACCATCAGGATCAGACAATATGAAGACTGCTGGCCTCACATCAATCATATGTAGTCCTGGATGTGGCATGTTGATGACATCATAGAGAGGAGTTTGTGTATGCAAATTAGGGACAACCTGATGACATCACAATTAGCCTTCTGTAGATTCCAATGTCTGGCCTGTAAAAGCTCACATTTCAGGGACCTTAGAAGAGAGAAGTTGTTTTTGTCCATTTTGCAATTGATATTGCAAGAACTCCTATGTTGGGCTTGTTAAATAATATTTGACATGCAATATTCATGGCCTTTAAGGGTTAAATTGTATTCTGCTGACATAACTCTTGTTACTTATGGTGCATGGGTGTGGATGGACTATGACTATTTTGGTATTGGCCAAATACAGTAGTAGAAAGTATGAGGATATTGGGAAACACCCCCTTTCATGTATATAAATGACTGACAGACACACACGTCTGGGTCTCACTACTCGGTGGGGGTCTCCCTCTCCCTGTGTGGATCTGTGGGAACCTGTCTCTGCCTCTCACTTTGGGTGTCTATATCTCCAAACCTGGCTACTTCCTCTAAGACCTTGGGAAGGATGTCGGAATCGTCCTGCAGATGATCAACACACATTGATGAATAAGCATGAGCCAAGATGTCTACAAGGGATCCATCTTGAAGAAACCTAATTCCTATGAAATGTAAGACATTGACTGATGTTTCTGTTATGCTGGAAGATTTCCATTTATCTGTTTCCCATAAAGGCTTCAATAAATCTCCACGTTTTATAAGAAGCTGAGTCCTCCAATAATGTTACCTTAGGGGTCAACACGTGAGTAAGGATTTCATTCAATTGTAGACTATTTTATAGTTTACGGACAATTATTATTTTACATTGGAGAGCCAGCCCAGTCGATTTTTGCCTGTTTTTTTTCTCATTCCTTCTACTTGCAAGAGGGGGAAGAGAGAGTATTTTGCACGTTTTATAAGTTGCAAGCTTCAGGAAATTTCGAAAATTACCTAGATGAATGAAATGCACAGCTGAAGGATGCACGTGTTCCAGTAACCTCTACAGACAAGAAGCTGTGTGAGGAGAGCTTGTGAGGAACAGAAGAATGTTTACTCTAACACTACAAGCAGTAAAGGAGGACAACAGATGCCAGACGTCCTGAGACGTGCTGATGAAAGGAACCAGTTGTTCCAAGGAGAAGCTACAAGTTACAAGGTGACGGTTTTCTACGGTTGTAAGTAAAAATTTTACATGTAATTATGGAAATTAAACAATCGTTGTCTAAAAAGTGTAGCTTACAGTTTAAGTTTGAGCCTAGTGATAGGTTACAGAATATATGGCAGAACTTGTATGCGCAATGTTTGCACGCAAATTCTATCATAGAGACTAAGAAATCAGTGTGTGTTAGGAAGGAAAAAGAGAAAATGAGGAATATTTTGTGTATGGTAAATGTATTCCATAACATAATATCAGAAAGATCAAAGAATAAAGAAGTCTGTAATGTAATTTCTGTTAATACACAAGAAACAGCTATTCAAACAGATTTACAGGAATTGCATCATTCTGACAAAAAGTCTCACGTGACTGTGACTATAAATAGCTCATCACAGACACAGACTAGTGAACAAATGCTGCCTGTAATTTCTCTGGATAAGAATAGCACAGACGCAGATCTGTCAGTATATAAGGAATTACAAATTAAAGAAACTAAGCAGAAAATAAAGTTGCAGAAACATTTGACCAATCTGAGTAAAGACATTCCCACATATGATGTAAATATCCATGTGTGTAGAAACTCAGAAATTTTTGAAAGTTATGCAGATAAGTATAATCTATGTACAAAAGAGAAGAATCTTTTATTTAGAACTTGGCTTCCTGCAAACTTTGCAAGATGTCTATCAGCAAAGATGTCTTATGACAATGAGTCAAATGAATGGTTACAGGACAGTGATGTAGACCGATTAAGGAAATTAATTTGGTGTACTACAGGTGACAGCACGCCAACATCTGAAATTCTGAATGAAATAAAGATTGGCAGAACTGAATCTACATATTCAGTTATGTCTAGATTTGAGAGGACTTATAAGGCTGTCGTCAGCAAAGTCAATTCTCAATCGATGGTGAGAACTTTTGTTAAGAAATTCAGATTTTTGGATCCAATAACATTGGCTGTTGCATCAGATAAAAAGTCTTTATTTGAAACTGTTAGTTTACTGGACATGGCCAGAAGACATCAGAGACAGATGACAAATGTGAGACAAACAGGGACAAATCAAAGAATAAAACCACCTAAAAGAGATCTGTCAAATCAGGTTATAGTGTCACCTATTCATAGAAAGAAAAGTGAGGAAATCTATGAGAAACGTAGAAAATTACACGTAGTATATAAGCCATATCTCAGGAAAGAAGTTCCATTCATAAAAACCCCATTATCAGTTGTAAATAAGCAAGTGTTAGTGTCAACCACTAAGCCAGCCAAAGCTATAGATAGAATCAGTATCATAGGAAAAAATGCACAAAATAGCAATCCTGACAGAGTAACAGCTGTTCCCAAAATGTTAGACTGTCATGGCAACCCTTTCTTGACATCTGATCTATTCCTGATCAGAAGAATGTCAAAAGGCTTAGATTATCTAAATGGCAGAACATTAGTCAACCTATTGGTGGATGCAATTGAAAGAAGGGTTATGGGTCAAATTTAAAAAAATATCTCCATGTTAATGACTGTCTATTGGTATCATTTTACTAGTCAGGCTGTAGAAAGAATCTTTGACATGAGGAGAAATTAAAATAATCAGGTATAATTCAGATAGTTATGTGATGTTTATAAAATAATCCTGATTATGATATTGATAATAATACTATATGTGTATGCATCATATTATAATATATATATATATATATATATATATATATATATATATTTACATGAGAGTCAAGTAAAAGTAACTTGATCTTCCTCTGTTACGTGGTGATATATATATATTTTGCTCACATCCCTCTGGATACAGAGAATGTGCAAAACAAATATATATATAATATGATCATATAGTATTAGAAGTCAAGAAAGTAAACTTTCCATTGGTTAAAATTGTTAGCATATCAATCAGATTTTTTGCTAAAATTTTTATCTATCTTTCTCCTTAGATATTACATATATGAAAAAGCAACAGTTGAATCACTCATCAATTTTTCATTATAGGCCAATATATGCATGAATTATCTAACAATTTAATAAACAGATTAATATGTGTGACTAATGAAATGCATATTTTATAGGAATATAAGATATAACTTACAATTTTGCATGTGGTGGTCTTTCAATGTATAATCCACTTTGTGTAAGGGCATGCCATGCAGCTCTGAGAGCATCAGTGTGATAGTGTTGTCAGTTGATTGACAAGGAACAAATGGTGACGTGATCCTGTTGGGGCCCATTGTAAGTTTTGATGTCATGTGTATGTATGTAACTGCAGTTCTGTGATGTTAAAAATAGGCCTAAGAAAAAAGTATAACATTTAAAGACGTCTATATTTATTTTTTGTTCTATGTGATCCATTATTGAATGTACATTGGGAAATAACAGATATATTTAAGATACATCAAAAAGGAAGCTCATATGATGTAAAACAGAAAATCTAAACTCATATGTTCTTAAAGCACACACGAGGTTTGAGTGTAAGTGACAGCTGCTAAAAGACATGTAGAGAGAATGAATGTACATCTTAGTTCATGTGTTTAGGTAGTCAAAGAAGAGCTTTTGACAAAGATAATACAGATAGCTTTCCAGTATATTTGGTTAAAAGGTTTATTGGGATAATTTTATCAAGGAATGATAAATATATTGATCATAATGTGGAAAGCTGGATACGATCTATAACAAGGATTGTCTTATGGTATCATTCATTATGTAATCTTACGAAGGTACACACATACTTATATATATATTAATTAACACCTACAAACATTGGGAAAATATAATTGTCTTATATGTAAATGAGATAAGCTAATCATCTTCATGAAAGACAATTAATATTAAGATCAAAGAGAAGTTATATCAGGAGATATATTCTTAGTTTATTTAGCAAACTTCTGATTATAGAATGTGACATATTTTGGAATATTTATGTTTTATAATACTTATTTCATATGTTGTTTAATGTGTTTACATATATACAATCATTACACAAAAATATACACATTTAATTAGGTAAAGGATGTATATTTTAAAGTCTGATTCTGAAAGCAGAGTCAAAAGCTGGTCACTTTTTGTAAAGTGTCAGGTTATACTATTCTAGGAGTGATGGTATTTAAAAGGTTAAAGGTCACAGTTTTCTGAGAAGAGCCAGTTGTTAAGCACAAAGCAACTGTAAGATGTGGTATATATATATATATATATGTCTTTTGACTAAAAGAATAAAGTTGAATATCAGTGTTTTAAATAAAGAACACAATAATATTTAGTAAGTAATACTGAATAAAAAGGATAGCAAAGTGATTGTATTTTAAAATTTATGATTAAGTATGATAACACATTCATAATGAAACATATTGATGTTTAGTATATTTATGCTAAGTTATAATCAAAGAATAAATATTGTGATTCTCTATAAAATGATAATTAATAATGAAATCACATTAGGTTTCAAGATTATGTTGCAATTTGTCATCACAAGTGAATTAAAGTATATATATGTATGTATATATATATATATATATATATATATATATTATATATATTATTGTATCCAAAGTAGTATCGTGTGATCATTTGATAAAATATGAATATCAATAATTGTTATTATCATATTAATATTTGGCATATAAAAATGATAATTATTATTATGAAATGATATGGTACACTGTGATATTATTATGGTAGTAAATCACCAAATTTTGGGTGAATAGTAGATATAGGGAAATTTATCTTCAATCAAGTCCAAGATTATGATAAAGTTTAATATCAAATATTAATAAAAGACTTTAACAGTTACTGATGAAAATTATTACTGGAGTTTGGAAATATTGATAATTGGACTGAGTTATAAAGATTGTTCTTCATCAACATTCTTATGGAGTCCCATCAACTGGTAAACTTCAAGGAAAAGTTGCTTGGTAAGCAAAGGGTAATGGATAATGAACCCTACTACATATATTCTTTATTTGAGACTGTTAAATGAGCTGAAGTGAACAAGCAGCAGAGAGGCGTGTCAAAATTAACACTTTGCAGTGCTGCCTCAGAAGTGTCACAGCTACGCCACAGCTAACAAGTGGTCAAAAGAAGAAGAATGACACTACAGTCTGTGTCTGATGACAAAGTTATCAGAAGGAATACATACTTAATATATGGACTGTGTTGCTATATCAATATCTTCATAATATGAACTTTATTGGACAATGTTAATATCTGCACAACATGACGGAAATCTATAAACTAAAGGACTTTACGTTAACAAGTCAAACCCTTCAACAACATTTGTGTAAAACCTTCTATTATGACAGAAGAAGATGACCAGAAGAAGACGATGAAAGACGCCTAGAAGTCTAGTTTAGTTAGTATATCAAATAATTTTCATATTTGATCACGGTTTACCATAACATTTATTACTGTCAAAATTTATTGCAATTTGATAAAATTATTGTCATATGAACAATTAATTTATTTATGAAAATTAAGTTCTAGTATCCAAAAAAGAGGAAAGAAGATGTAGTCTAATGAATATTGTCTAATGATATGTGTCTTGAGGGTTCAAACAGATGTATATCACCCTCAAGAGGGGGAAATGTTAAATAATATTTGACTGCAATATTCATGGCCTTTAAGGGTTAAATTGTATTCTGCTGACATAACTCTTGTTACTTATGGTGCATGGGTGTGGATGGACTATGACTATTTTGGTATTGGCCAAATACAGTAGTAGAAAGTATGAGGATGTTGGGGAACACCCCCTTTCATGTATATAAATGACTGACAGACACACATGCGTGGTCTCACTCTCGGTGGGGGTCTCCCTCTCCCTGTGTGCATCTGTGGGAACCTGTCTCTGCCTCTCACTTTGGGTGTCTATATCTCCAAACCTGGCTACTTCCTCTAAGACCTTGGGAAGGATGTCGGAATCGTCCTGCAGATGATCAACACACATTGATGAATAAGCATGAGCCAAGATGTCTACAAGGGATCCATCTTGAAGAAACCTAATTCCTATGAAATGTAAGACATTGACTAATATTTCTGTTATGCTGGAAGATTTCCATTTATCTGTTTCCCATAAAGGCTTCAATAAATCTCCACGTTTTATAAGAAGCTGAGTCCTCCAATAATGTTACCTTAGGGGTCAACACGTGAGTAAGGATTTCATTCAATTGTAGACTATTTTATAGTTTACGAACAATTATTATTTTACAGGGCTAAGAAGCGAAAACATGAAAAAACACCACCCAAGGAAGTGAGGAGTGGTAAGAAGAAAGATGGAGTCACTCCGAAAAAGAGAGCAATAGAATAGAAGGAACAACCTGCAGAGGAGACCTCACCACCTGAGAAAGAGGTAAGTACTAAACCTTCTCTCATAATGGCGCTGGAGGAGAATTGCCGGATATCTGAAAAACACCAAAGGTAGCATGATAAAGAAAGGGGAATAATTCTGAGTTATTGCTCAACAAGGCAGAGCCCATGGTAAGAAAAGCAACAAGAGAAAATCTCCTAGTGAGATACCTGGAGAAAGGAGGGTTCAGGACGGGTCCAGAAAGAGAACATGGACTGAACATCAAGGATCTAGTAAGAGATCAAGTGAAAGCAGCGGCTCTGGTAACAAGAAATCATCAGAGGGCCCTCCTGTATCAAAGATAAGATCCAAGAAATAGAACGAAACATGAGAGAGGGGAAGTCTAAAAGGACAAGAGGAAATGAAGAAAAGAAAGGTATCAGATATGAGAAATAGGCTGGACCCAGTAACAAGCTCAGAGCAGAAAGTGAAGTTCATGGAGCAGCTGGACAGGAGACTGATAAGACAGCAGCGGACTCTGCTCCATCCACAGTGACCCTAACCCTGGACACATTCACTTTCCACCATGTCCTGGGAGAAGGAGGTTATGGAAAAGTGATGTTATCCACAGATTCCGTCTGGAAAGAACATGTTACTGTCAAGATCGTGAAGAAAAGACTCCTGATAGACCACAGAGCAGGACTAGGGGAGGGTGGCATCCTCCGAATAACCCATGGTGCATGGCTATCGTGCCTTTCATACCAGACAATGTGTATTACACCATGGAGCTGGTCAGCGGGGGTACACGTTAACTTACCACCTAATAGAAGAGTACTTGTGGTTGGAGGATGAAATCATCAATTTATTGCAGCTGAGATGGTTTGTGGGATTCAAAATTCCTACATTCCAAAAAAGGGTCATCCACCCAGATCTCAAAACCAACAATGTCCTACTGAGCAGAGGAGGACACATTAAAATCATAGACTTCGAACTCTGCCTTGATGACGTCTTTGGTATAACAAGAAACACAGACTTTGGTGGAACTCCTGGATTTCCTGCAACAGAAATGATCCTTGGTGAAGGATACAGTGCCGCAGTAGATTGGTTTGCCTTTGGGGTCATCGTCTATATCATAGTTGAAGGAATTAGCTCTTTGCTTGGTGAAACAGTTGAAATAGCGGAAACTCAGATCCTGGTGCATGAGCCAATGTATGAAGGCTTTGACTCTGATACTACTGAGGAATTTATGAAGACTCCTATGTAAGCAGTGGCCTTGGAGAGTACATGGAGACATAGAAACACCCTTGTCTTCTGTATATAGGACCCACCACCACCCTATCACCTTCTACTAAGAGGCCGCACACAGAAATTTTTTTTTTACCTTACGGTAAGGACAAAATGACTGCAAAATACTAAAAACTAACTCACCACTATAGGCAATTGTAATAAGTAGAGAGAGGAAAATCAGGCACAAGGAGAGGAGATCCTGGACCTAGTAGTGCATCTGCTTCTAAGGGAAGTGGTATAATAACCATCATGATAATCTGACTTTTCTCTGTTGGGCTGCGCGAAGACGCTTGATCTGCTCCTTTAAATCCTCCCTCTCTCTCTCCAGGTCTTCCTCTTCCATCACTAACATACTGAGGTTCTCTGTGTCCTGGAGAAGGAGCAGCATCTGGGCCTGGAGCCGGTCAGCAAACTCATGGAGCATGTAGTGCAGAATGATCAGGGGGATCTGGTTCGACAAACGGGCAGTCGTGTTCTAGGGTAAAAAGAGAGAGAGGAAGCTGAATGTCAATGTATGGACAGAGCTACTGATACCCAGGAGAATGGAGAAGTGATGTCATCAGTACAAATACAAAAAAAACCCCTAAACTCTTACCTATAACTAATGTTTACTATACTGATGTCCCAGCTTGTGACGGACTCTGTACCGTTACGCCACTGCTGAGAGTGGGCTCCCACCGGAGCTTGGAGCCTCGGCACTTGCCCAGGTAAGCCGGGTGCTGACGCCGGCCCTGATATAGGAGCAGTATTATAGTAGTTATATTCTTGTACATAGGGGGCAGTATTATAGTAGTTATATTCTTGTACATAGGAGGTAGTATTATAGTAGTTATATTCTTGTACATAGGAGGCAGTATTATAGTAGTTATATTCTTGTACATAGAAGTAGTATTATAGTAGTTATATTCTTGTACATAGGGGCAGTATTATAGTAGTTATATTCTTGTACGTAGGAGCAGTATTATAGTAGTTATATTCTTGTACATAGGAGTAGTATTATAGTAATTATATTCTTGTACATAGGAGCAGTATTATAGTAGTTATATTCTTGTACATAGGAGCAGTATTATAGTAGTTATATTCTTGTACATAGGAGCAGTATTATAGTAGTTATATTCTTGTACATAGGAGCAGTATTATAGTAGTTATATTCTTGTACATATGGGGCAGTATTATAGTAGTTATATTCTTGTACATAGGAGCAGTATTATAGTAGTTATATTCTTGTACATAGGAGCGGTATTATAGTAGTTATATTCTTGTACATAGGAGCCGTATTATAGTAGTTATATTCTTGTACATAGGAGCAGTATTATAGTAGTTATATTCTTGTACATAGGGCAGTATTATAGTAGTTATATTCTTGTACATAGGGGGTAGTATTATAGTAGTTATATTCTTGTACATAGGGGCAGTATTATAGTAGTTATATTCTTGTACATAGGGGCAATATTATAGTAGTTATATTCTTGTACATAGGGCAGTATTATAGTAGTTATATTCTTGTACATAGGGGCAGTATTATAGTAGTTATATTCTTGTACATAGGGGCAGTATTATAGTAGTTATATTCTTGTACATAGGACCAGTATTATAGTAGTTATATTCTTGTACATAGGGGCAGTATTATAGTAGTTATATTCTTGTACATAGGAGCAGTATTATAGTAGTTATATTCTTGTACATAGGAGCAGTATTATAGTAGTTATATTCTTGTACATATGGGGCAGTATTATAGTAGTTATATTCTTGTACATAGGAGCAGTATTATAGTAGTTATATTCTTGTACATAGGAGCGGTATTATAGTAGTTATATTCTTGTACATAGGAGCCGTATTATAGTAGTTATATTCTTGTACATAGGAGCAGTATTATAGTAGTTATATTCTTGTACATAGGGCAGTATTATAGTAGTTATATTCTTGTACATAGGGGGTAGTATTATAGTAGTTATATTCTTGTACATAGGGGCAGTATTATAGTAGTTATATTCTTGTACATAGGGGCAATATTATAGTAGTTATATTCTTGTACATAGGGCAGTATTATAGTAGTTATATTCTTGTACATAGGGGCAGTATTATAGTAGTTATATTCTTGTACATAGGGGCAGTATTATAGTAGTTATATTCTTGTACATAGGACCAGTATTATAGTAGTTATATTCTTGTACATAGGGGCAGTATTATAGTAGTTATATTCTTGTACATAGGACCAGTATTATAGTAGTTATATTCTTGTACATAGGGCAGTATTATAGTAGTTATATTCTTGTACATAGGAGGTAGTATTATAGTAGTTATATTCTTGTACATAGGAGTAGTATTATAGTAGTTATATTCTTGTACATAGGGGCAGTATTATAGTAGTTATATTCTTGTACATAGGAGCAGTATTATAGTAGTTATATTCTTGTACATAGGAGATAGTATTATAGTAGTTATATTCTTGTACATAGGAGGTAGTATTATAGTAGTTATATTCTTGTACATAGGGGTAGTATTATAGTAGTTATATTCTTATACATAGGAGTAGTATTATAGTAGTTATAGTCTTGTACATAGTAGCAGTATTATAGTAGTTATATTCTTGTACATAGGAGGCAGTATTATAGTAGTTATATTCTTGTACATAGGAGTAGTATTATAGTAGTTATATTCTTGTACATAGGAGGTAGTATTATAGTAGTTATATTCTTGTACATAGGAGCAGTATTATAGTAGTTATATTCTTGTACATAGGAGCAGTATTATAGTAGTTATATTCTTGTACATAGGAGGCAGTATTATAGTAGTTATATTCTTGTACATAGGAGTAGTATTATAGTAGTTATATTCTTGTACATAGGAGGTAATATTATAGTAGTTATAATCTTGTACATAGGAGCAGTATTATAGTAGTTATATTCTTGTACATAGGGGGCAGTATTATAGTAGTTGTATTCTTGTACATAGGAGGCAGTATTATAGTAGTTATATTCTTGTACATAGGAGCAGTATTATAGTAGTTATATTCTTGTACATAGGAGTAGTATTATAGTAGTTATATTCTTGTACATAGCAGGCAGTATTATAGCAGTTATATTCTTGTATATAGGAGCAGTATTATAGTAGTTATATTCTTGTACATAGGAGTAGTATTATAGTAGTTATATTTTTGTACATAGCAGGCAGTATTATAGTAGTTATATTCTTGTACATAGGAGCAGTATTATAGTAGTTATATTCTTGTACATAGGAGGTAGTATTATAGTAGTTATATTCTTGTATATAGGAGCAGTATTATAGTAGTTATATTCTTGTACATAGGAGTAGTATTATAGTAGTTATATTCTTGTACATAGCAGGCAGTATTATAGTAGTTATATTCTTGTACATAGGAGCAGTATTATAGTAGTTATATTCTTGTACATAGGAGGTAGTATTATAGTAGTTATATTCTTGTATATAGGAGCAGTATTATAGTAGTTATATTCCATATATTTAACCAATGTAAATCTCCATCTGTGTACATAAAAGATTGACCTTGAAATAGGCCTGGATGTGATGGGACATCTCCTCAACAGATAGTTGTATCTGTGATGTTGCTGAAACTTCTCCACCAATCACCAGAGGAGCAGCTGCCTCTCCCCGGATGTCCTTCAGAGTTCCCCCATAAAGCGAGTCCTGGCAGTAGATGATCTGCTCCATCCTGAACTGTGTCCGGATTGCTTTTTCCGCCTCCTTTAATTGCTCCAAGCAAATCTCTTCTAGTTTTCCCTTGAGAAATTAGAGAAAAAGACATTGAAGGCAGATGTGCAGTCAATTCCTATGGGTGGATTAAGAAAAGGAGGAATTAATATGAAAATCCACCATTATCCTCCTTTCTGCTTCAGAAAGACACTCAGACTGGAGTGATATCTATAATACGGGTGTCCTACACTACCACTTCAGCCATATTGCTAGCAGAAGGGAGTACTCTATGTCTCCCTTGACCAGTATCAAATCTGCATTTTATAAATGCTGTATACCGGTCCTGTATGTGCTATATACCGGTCCTGTATGTGGTATATACCGGTCCTGTATGTGGTATATACCGGTCCTGTATGTGGTATATACCGGTCCTGTATGTGCTGTATACTGGTCCTGTATGTGCTGTATATCGGTCCTAGGTGTGCAGTTACTCTAGCAATTCCATGAGATCACTATGTTATTATCGATACCGTATGTAGAACATACTTGCCAACTCCTCCAGGGCATCTGGCGGTCTCCCAAAAAGAGAGGGATCTCCCAGACTCCCGGAAGAGTGGGCACATCTCCCGAACCTCTCATTTTATGTGGGCACTTTATGTTCTGGTCACGTCACATAAAAGGGGCATGACACGCACACAGACTTTTCATTTCCTCTGATTGCCTTTGATGGTTGTCAGCCTGTGCATCACAAAAGACCCCTGTCCTCTGGTGCACTGGAATGAGAAGATTTATGATACACAGCCTTCCACTGTCAGAAAGGATAAAACTAACCATTTCATGGCAAAATTCACTCTGCAAGTGATAAAAAAAGGAATTCTGTATTAATCCTACCTTGACAATTTTGTAAAGATTGGGATAGTGGGTAAAATGCTTCAGTGCCGTATTACTGAAAGCTGATCTGACAAGTTCTAAAAACATAAAAGATGCGTACAGTCAGTATCTTGCCAAAAACAGTCCATAAATGTACAGTAGTGAAGCCAGTTTTACAATAGTGTATGCCGTATGTGTAGCCTGTACACTTACACAGGGGCCCTGTAGGTTAGAGGGCCCATTACTCAGTGCTCCCTACTAATGCAACAAATTTATTAGAGAGACATGAGGGATTAGCAAGAGATCCCAAATACTGTCCTTGCTCAGGGGTC
This sequence comes from Leptodactylus fallax, assembly GCA_947044405.1. Classification (NCBI taxonomy): domain Eukaryota; kingdom Metazoa; phylum Chordata; class Amphibia; order Anura; family Leptodactylidae; genus Leptodactylus; species Leptodactylus fallax. Next base: position 2,777,458 of record CAMRHE010000214.1, read on the forward strand.
CTTTGCTATTTGTGCCTGCTACTGGATGGGTGGGTATATCTGAATTTCCTCTCAAAAGCGTCATTGCAGGTCATTTTAGGACTGTTTGGACAATCCCTGTTTTGATAGACGTGCGGTGTCCCCGTGGAATTGGCTTATTTATTGTTTAATGGGTGAGCTTGCACTTTAAAGGGGTTTTCCCATCTCAGGGTTTCACCTGTTCTCCTGTCTCCTCTCCCCTCCACTTCTTGGTTTCAGTGATAGTTGGCAGGCAGTGGGCAGGCTTACCCTGTATGATGGACAGCTCAGACCTCAGGGTGCTCCGAGACTAAACTGCACAGTAATTTCTGGATTTACAGAGATCATAGAATCACTGATCAAGGAGTTCTAGCCCTTATTACTCTGCAGAGCTGACAAACTGCTGCATCAGTCATCAGTCTGAGGAGAAACAGAGACTGTTGTCACAAGCCCGGCCACTGCTGCTAGATAGCAGAGGTGGTCTGAAACTTAGTCAACCAGCTGTAAACACGGAAGAGACACATTCAGCTGAATCTGACCAATAGAGCAAGATAGATAAAGCAATGTATTGGATGAAACACTTTAGTTAGCTTGAAGGGGATGTTTCACCAACTCCAAGACTTTGCACCCTTAAATTGTGACCCCTCCACTGATTCTGGCGCTGGGAGATGTAGTTTTACAACAGCTGGAGTGCCGAAGGTTGCCTACCCCTGGGTTAGAGGATAACCCACCTAGTGTGTGCCACTGACAATTCTGATGTCTTTGGACTCACTCAAGAGTTAGGGCCTGAATGTGGATGATACCTTGCACTCCTGCAGACGAACCTCTTTGGTAGAGTTCCCTGGATCCCTTTGTCCTTCCTATAATCCAGCCCTGTCTTTACAGGTCACTTTCCTAGACAAGATCAAATCCCTCTTTACCTGCTGCTAAAATCATTCCTATGGTGATAATATTCTATCCTCAAAATGGCAGTTTTGATCAGAAAAATATAGAGAGGGTATTTAACATTCCCCTGACCAGGTATGTAGAGTATACCTAACCTGTCACTTCGTACAGCTTGTCAATGGACGGCTCCTCGAACGTCTGGATTTGATCCCTTGCAATGTTTTCAAATGTTTTGTAGTTGACAAATCCTGGAAGTTCCCGACCATGATGTTGGTTCTCATAAACGGTTAAGTCAGTTTTTAATTCCTGTGGGACTGAAAGGGAAAAGGATGATATTGGGGAAAAACAATAAAAGTAAAAACTGTCTCTACTCTTTATAGCTGACGGCTTGTCGATGGTTCTACATTTTGGTTTATTTCAGGGGCTCCTTCTCAAGAATCCCTCTATGAGCCAGAATAAAGAGAAGTTGGTTCATCTGAATGCATGACGTGATCCAAGTTGGAGGGCCAAAAACCCACTGTTGAGACCCAGACCCGACATGCCTCCCTAATGCAATCAGACAAAGTAACAATGTAATGCATACCAAACCTTTTAACAAACTGCATAAACACTGTAATTCATATAGTGCGTATCTAAACGTTGTATTGCCGTCTATGGGATGATTGCAGGTTCAAGCCCCCCTAGGAGGGGTTAATAGTATAAAAAATATATATATATATATAAAAAACACAAAATAAAAGTTCAAGCCCCCTCCCACTTTCACTAGAATACATATAAAAATAAAACATTACTGTGAAACACATACACATTAGGTATCTCTGTGTCCAAAAACGCCCGCTCTACAAACTCAAATAAAAATATTTTACCTCTATGGTGAATGCCGTAGCAAAAAAAAAAAAGATCAAAAGTGCCGAACTGCTGTTTTTTCGCTGTTTCACCTCTGATAAAAGTTGAAATAAAAAGCGATCAAATGTGTGATTGTTGTTCATGGAAAAAATTAAGACCTACCCTGAAAATAAGCCCTAGCCCTTTTTTCAGAGAAAAAAATAATATAAGACACTGTCTTATTTTCGGAGAAACACCGTAGTAGTTCAAGGTAATACCAATATACAGATGAGGAAAGCACTCTCCACATAAAATACAGTTATCACTGTAGGTAGTGTCCAGTTAAGCAGGTGATAGGGCTTTGGGCAAAAGTGTTTTGACTTGTCGAACTGTTAGGTACTTGGAAGGATGTCCTGTATCCAGGGGGTTATCCCTCAACAAACTGGGTACACGCATGTAGAAGAGGAAGCGGGTGTGCTGACAGCGGGCGACCCTCAAGTTCTGTCACACTAGCTATGGGCTCTGTTAATATATCTTCGTCCCAAAGACTTACTTGTAGAGAGATGCATGTGGAGGTCCCAGGTGTATGAATAACAGGTCAGAAGGTTTTAGTACTTGCAAACTTGGGATTTCAGAGGAAAACACTCTCTGAGGAGAAGTTTGAGCACAGAGGAAAAGACATCTCTGGTTGCAGTGGACTGATACAGGTCCTGACTGACTAACATGTCCTCCAACTTGCACCCACATGTGCAGACTTGCTCACACACCGACCAGCAGGGTTTCCAACCCTCTCCAGAGAGGGCTGTAGCTCGACCCCCCCTCCTCCAGGCCAATCAGGGGAGCCTGATTGGTCCTGGAGGTCACCTGATGTAAATGTCCATCTCAGTCTGCAAGGACTATCAAAGGGAAAGGGACGAGCAGTATCGGGACATTACACATCCCCTAATTTTCAGTTCTCCTTGAGCTGGTGGAGGGAGGTTAGTTGCTATATCTCCCAACCACTGCCACACAGACTGTCACACTTGGTATCAGCATGATCATATAGGACATTACAGAGAAGTAATGACCTCTATTGATATTAATAAAATGTATGCCAAGCGATAGGAACTTCCTGATCAGGTCCAGCAGCCTCTGTCTGTGCCTGTGTCTCTCCCCATCTCACTTATTTCCTACTCACTCCTACTCTGCCCATCTCCATAGACTTCTATTGTGAGCTGTTTTAAGACAATTCTATCAGTTGCAGTCCGTCTTGCTCTAGCAAGACGGATTTAGTAGAGATTTTAGATTGAATGTCAGTTAAGAAGGGGGAGGGCATATTTCTATGATAAAATATATCACAAAGTTTCTTATATTTGCTTGTGCAGTCCACAAGTGGGGGGCACATTTGGGCTTGTCGCCTTGCTTTACATTTTTTTTATTTTAGGATCTAAACCTACATTTATTAGCTGATTCCTTTAGAGTCGTTTCCCAGTTATAGAATTTTTTTCGGATGTTGGTGAAAAGCTTCACACCCCCGCCTGTCACCTCCTCTTCTCCTTGTGTGACTTGGGTAATTCCCTCAACAAAATGTCTGACTTTCTATCAAGATAATAAGAATGAAAAAATTATACAAGTTGTAAATTCACAGTGAGAGCTGGAGTATATATGTAGGATATAGGTGTACTGATATGTGGTGGCTATTTTATATGGCAGAAAGCGGGTGTTTTTAAACCCCGCCCACACAAGTCTTACGTCTACGAGAAATAATAGCTTCTGTGACTCCAGCTCCGGGACGCCTGTGCCGATTCTCTTTACTCTCTTCTCTGCCTCGTGAAGTTTAGTTTTGATCTGGTTTTCCAGGGTCGGAATATTCCTCTAAGATATAAAGGAAATGTATAAATATTATAAAAATATAAGACAATTTTCTACATGTAGTACATCCCACATTTCTGCATAGGGCACTGCTATCACTAGCCTCTAAGCCATCCTATTAGTCTAGTGCTATAGGGGTTAATACATTATATACTGGGTGGGCTCGGATGGTGACAGGTTTCATGTTAATATCATTGGATGTACACATAATATTTAGGGTATAGGGTCTCCAGAAAATATTAGAGGGTTAACACTTAAAGGGAGTCATTCATCAGACCCCCTAGCATAAAACGCCTATAGGCTGATTATGGTGACACTAACCTATCTATCTGCAGGGCTGGGGTGATATGCTGGTTCTGGTGACACTAACCTATCTATCTGCAGGGCTGGGGTGATATGCTGGTTCTGGTGACACTAACCTATCTATCTGCAGGGCTGGGGTGATATGCTGGGTCTGGTGACACTAACCTATCTATCTGCAGGGCTGGGGTGATATGCTGGATCTGGTGATACTAACCTATCTATCTGCAGGACTGGGGTGATATGCTGGATCTGGTGATACTAACCTATCTATCTGCGGGGCTGGGGTGATATGCTGGTTCTGGTGACACTAACCTATCTATCTGCGGGGCTGGGGTGATATGCTGGTTCTGGTGACACTAACCTATCTATCTGCAGTGCTGGGGTGATATGCTGGTTCTGGTGACACTAACCTATCTATCTGCGGGGCTGGGGTGATATGCTGGGTCTGGTGACACTAACCTATCTATCTGCAGGACTGGGGTGATATGCTGGATCTGGTGATACTAACCTATCTATCTGCAGGACTGGGGTGATATGCTGGTTCTGGTGACACTAACCTATCTATCTGCAGGGCTGGGGTGATATGCTGGTTCTGGTGACACTAACCTATCTATCTGCAGGGCTGGGGTGATATGCTGGTTCTGGTGACACTAACCTATCTATCTGTGGAGCTGGGGTGATATGCTGGTTCTGGTGACACTAACCTATCTATCTGCAGGCTGGGGTGATATGTTGGTTCTGGTGACACTAACCTATCTATCTGCAGTGCTGGGGTGATATGCTGGTTCTGGTGACACTAACCTATCTATCTGCAGGGCTGGGATGATATGCTGGTTCTGGTGATACTAACCTATCTATCTGCAGGGCTGGGGTGATATGTTGGGATCTGGTGACACTAACCTATCTATCTGCAGGGCTGGGGTGATATGCTGGTTCTGGTGACACTAACCTATCTATCTGCAGGCTGGGGTGATATGTTGGGATCTGGTGACACTAACCTATCTATCTGCAGGGCTGGGGTAATATGTTGGGATCTGGTGACACTAACCTATCTATCTGCAGGACTTGGGTGATATGCTGGTTCTGGTGACACTAACCTATCTAATTGCAGGGCTGGGATGATATGCTGGTTCTGGTGATACTAACCTATCTATCTGCAGGGCTGGGGTGATATGCTGGTTCTGGTGACACTAACCTATCTATCTGCAGGGCTGGGGTGATATGCTGGTTCTGGTGACACTAACCTATCTATCTGCAGGGCTGGGATGATATGCTGGTTCTGGTGATACTAACCTATCTATCTGCAGTGCTGGGGTGATATGCTGGGTCTGGTGACACTAACCTATCTATCTGCAGGGCTGGGGTGAAATGCTGGCTCTGGTGACACTAACCTATCTATCTGCAGGGCTGGGGTGATATGCTGGGTCTGGTGACACTAACCTATCTATCTGCAGGGCTGGGGTGATATGCTGGGTCTGGTGACACTAACCTATCTATCTGCAGGGCTGGGGTGATATGCTGGGTCTGGTGACACTAACCTATCTATCTGCAGGGCTGGGGTGATATGTTGGGATCTGGTGACACTAACCTATCTATCTGCAGGGCTGGGGTGATATGCTGGTTCTGGTAACATTAACCGATCTATCTGCAGGGCTGGGGTGATATGTTGGGATCTGGTGACACTAACCTATCTATCTGCAGGGCTGGGGTGATATGTTGGGATCTGGTGACACTAACCTATCTATCTGCAGGGCTGGGGTGATATGCTGGGGTCTGGTGACACTAACCTTTCTATCTGCAGGGCTGGGGTGATATGCTGGGTCTGGTGACACTAACCTATCTATCTGCAGGCTGGGGTGATATGCTGGTTCTGGTGACACTAACCTATCTATCTGCAGGGCTGGGGTGATATGCTGGGTCTGGTGACACTAACCTATCTATCTGCAGGGCTGGGATGATATGCTGGTTCTGGTGACACTAACCTATCTATCTGCAGGGCTGGGGTGATATGCTGGGTCTGGTGATACTAACCTATCTATCTGCAGGACTGGGGTGATATGCTGGTTCTGGTGACACTAACCTATCTATCTGCAGGAGTGGGGTGATAGTCTGGTTCTGGTGACACTAACCTATCTATCTGCAGGGCTGGGGTGATATGCTGGTTCTGGTGACACTAACCTATCTATCTGCAGGGCTGGGGTGATATGCTGGTTCTGGTGACACTAACCTATCTATCTGCAGGGCTGGGGTGATATGCTGGGTCTAGTGACACTAACCTATCTATCTGCAGGACTGGGGTGATTGGCTGGTTCTGGTGACACTAACCTATCTATCTGCAGGGCTGGGGTGATATGCTGGTTCTGGTGACACTAACCTATCTATCTGCAGGGCTGGGGTGATATGCTGGTTCTGGTGACACTAACCTATCTATCTGTAGGGCTGGGGTGATATGCTGGTTCTGGTGACACTAACCTATCTATCTGCAGGGCTGGGGTGATATGCTGGTTCTGGTGACACTAACCTATCTATCTGCAGGGCTGGGGTGATATGCTGGGGTCTGGTGACACTAACCTATCTATCTGCAGGGTTGTGGTGACATGCTGGTTCTGGGGACATACTGGGAACCCTTTAATATGATAATGAAGGGGTTAATGCTATTAACTGCAGTGGTGTCCATATAATTTTATTATATTTTATCTAAATAGATCCATGCCATGATTTATTCTAGAAAGGTGACTTACAGCAATATGTTCTACAAGTTCATTGGTAAGTTTTTCTGCCAGTAAGGAAATTGTGGCACGTCCCTCCTTCAGAAGAACCCTGAAAAATACGACTGGTATTAACCCCCTATAGTTCTGGATGAGCCCTGCTCAGAACTTGAGATTAGAGTTCATCACGTCCGGGGACACTATCAGTTTAAACAGCTCTAACTCCGAAGCTGCAGAGACTAAAGCCACAATCTTGGTCTTGCCGCTGGCCGTTGACATCCATATGCCCCCTGTGCACCAGACATGGTTCCGCGGACTCATTCATTCCTAAATAGGAGCCACAGATCAGACCTCTCTCTGGCTGTAAGGCAACCAGCTGCAGCAGGAGCCCTCCCCAAACAAAGCCGGCCCCTGAGCATCCTCATAGTAAAGATATTATCATTGCATCTTACCTGAATTTTTCATGGTTCTCGAAGAACACCTTCTCATTCAGTAAGGTGTTCTCCAGGGAGAGGGTGTTCTGGATCTCACTCTGCTCGCGACACTTGACTATCATGTAGCCTTTCTTCAGAGTGCAAACCAGATTTCTGACAACATTTACGACCTCTACTTCAGATCCTTTGTCAACTAAATCTGGCTTAGTCAGGATCCCTGTGAAAGAATCAGAGTTGGGTGGGAAAAGATGGTGAGTAATGTGGACCGGTCTAATATGTAAGGGGGTAAATCTCATACATGCCCCTTATGTTAAAGTCTACTTATGCAGTATATCTTTTTGGACCATGTTCGATTATTTAGCTGCTTTCACATATATATATATATATATATATATATACTGTATATATAATACCGTAATGTGCCCATACTTGTTTGTATGTATGGTGCTGAGCAACTGATATTTTTGGATTAATTTTTCTCCTTTCTGACAGTGGAAGGCTATTTATCATGAATCTTCTCACTCCAATGTACCAGCGGGCAGGGGAAATAAATTTACAATGCACAGGCTGCTGGCCATCAAAGGGAATCAGAAAGGAGATTGAAGAAATGTATCCAGCCCTAGTGTGGTAAGGGGGACCTGTGGCTCAGTTACAGCTCTGACCACTGCAAACCCCTATAGTTACCCCAGCGGTGGTTGGGAGGTTTTCTTTTACGGTGAACGGTTTACCGTGTGAATGGTGGGGAGGGTGGGTTTTACGAAGAGATGTTATATCCTGTCTTTTCCTATTTTTCTCACCAGAAGAATTGGCAAAAGTAGTGACATGTCCATTATTGATGCGGAATAACCTTGTGAAAAAACCTTGTCAAAACTGCATAAAAAACTATATATTTTTTTTTACAAAGCTACATCTATAAACCTTGTGTAAAACTCATAGTTTATAAGTGTTTTTGTTCAAAGTGGATTTTTACACGTCAAAAATCTCTGTGTAAACATACCCCAACAGACTCACCATGTATGTGTCTTGTTAAGCCACTTGGCTTTGCTTCTCTTTCTCCCCATTACCAGCTGATCATAGACCAGTTCTTGGTATACAGTAAATAACAGGACCTCTGTTACCTAGTGTTCTCTCTCCTTGAGGATCCACTTCTCGAGCCATTTTAAAAGCTTCAGTGCTGGCAAAGTCCACATTACTGGGAGCCACCACCACGTTGATGGTCTCCTGCCTTTGTATGTACTGCTCGATCATCTTCTTGGTCTAAGAAAATGGAAAATATAGAATGACAATGAGGACCTTTCACCACATCCACCAATTAATTGCATCCTTCAACGATTCCGGCACAGTTGGATTTCTTTTCTCTAATTTCTGAGTAATCACTTCTGGGATAGGATATTTAATATACCTGATGTCCAGTATCTTTAGGCTGGTTGGGTGAAGCATCTTTTACTATTCTGGGAAGATCGAGCAGTGTCAGATTGGGGACATTTGGAGACTCTACTTCTAGTGTGATGACCTCATCACTGACTCCATGTTCAGCACTGGCAATCAAATCATGGACTAGAAGAGAATACAATCTATTTTAGATATCAAAATTGGACACTGGTGCATGACAACAACAATAGCTATAATGACAGCCATGCAGTGGCTATAGGAAGTGGGCCCCAATGTGAAATTTGTGACAAAAACCTCCTACCTACCATGTGGGATTTATAGGGGGGGCCTTTAAGCATCCTCGACCAGGGCTTGGTTGAAATTGCCATTCCTGCACATGGAATTCAACCAGGAATGTATCTATCAGATAAACGTGTTATGAGGGATATTCCTTATGTTGTACTGTACAGTACTTGGACAAGGGTTGTATCCTTTATAAATGGTTGCCTATTGGTTTAAATGGACAATATGGTTACCGTACAGTATATGTTGCCTTTATTTTGAAGGCTGTCAGGATGATTGGCTTTGTTGATGTTACCATTATTTGTAGCTGTGGCTGGCAGCTGGAATTACTGTCTTCTTGGCCATCAGCTACAGGAAGAGGTACAGATATCACCTTAGACCCAGCAGGAGCCTGTAGCTAGTTGGAAGATACGTGTAGTGATTTTGATGCACTTGAAGCCTGGCCATGGAAGAAGGTAACTCGTGGTACTCTGTGCACGCTGCCACAGAATTGCAGTATTGTATTGTCAGCCTGGATAGGGCTAGCGCTGGAAAAGGACCATCAGCCTGGGTGTAGTTAGCGCTATGGAGAGGAACATCAGCCTAGATGTAGTTAGCTCTATGGAGAGGAACATCACCCTGAGTGTAATTAGCTCTATGGAGAGGACCATCATCCTGGGTGTAGTAAGCTCAATGGAGAGGAACATCAGCCTAGGTGTAGTTAGCTCTATGGAGAGGAACATCATCCTGAGTGTAGTTAGATCTATGGAAAGGAACATCAGCCTGGGTGTAGTTAGCTCTTTGGAGAGGAACATCAGACTAGGCGTAGTTAGCTCTATGGAGATGAACATCAGCCTGGGTGTAGTTAGCTCTATGGAGAGGAACCTCAGCCTGGGTGTAGTTAGCTCTATGGAGAGGAACATCAGCCTGGGCGTAGTTAGCTCTATGGAGAGGAACATCAGCCTGGGTGTAGTTAGCTCAATGGAGAGGAACATCAGCCTAGATGTAGTTAGCTCTATGGAGAGGAACATCATCCTGGGTGTAGTTAGATCTATGGAAAGGAACATCAGCCTGGGTGTAGTTAGCTCTTTGGAGAGGAACATCAGACTAGGCGTAGTTAGCTCTATGGAGATGAACCTCAGCCTGGGTGTAGTTAGCTCTATGGAGAGGAACCTCAGCCTGGGTGTAGTAAGCTCTATGGAAAGGAACATCAGCCTGGGTGTAGTTAGCTCAATGGAGAGGAACATCAGCCTAGGCGTAGTTAGCTCTATGGAGAGGAACATCAGCCTAGGCGTAGTTAGCTCTATGGAGAGGAACATCAGCCTGGGTGTAGTTAGCTCTATGGAGAGGACCATCAGACTGGGTGTAGTTAGCTCTATGGAGAGGAACCTCAGCCTGGGTGTAGTTAGCTCTATGGAGAGGAACATCACCCTGAGTGTAGTTAGTTCTATGGAGAGGAACATCACCCTGAGTGTAGTTAGCCCTATGGACTACATCAGCCCTTGGTGTAGTCTTGGAACCATCCAAGAAACCTCCAGCTTATAAACACGCACATTTCAGGGCTGATGGCTGCCACCTGAGTGTAGTTACCTTTTTGAACTTCCTTTTCCACTTCCCCTGAATTTTTTAGTACCACTTTGTGGTCTTGATAGTTTATTTTGCCTCTCCAAGGAGAATCATTTTTAGATTTCTTTAACTGGAGTACCAGAGGACATCTCATGACATCTGTATGAAAGATCGGAAATAATGACATGAATAGAAGTGTAGACATACAGCTTGTTATAATATAAGACTATTCTTACATTATCTAAACTGACACTCTTTATGTAAAAGCAATACATTCATATTTTATATTATGTAAGAGTTTGTCCAGGATCTGAAGACAATTGATACTATTGACCTGTCCATAGAATCAGTCATCAGCATCAGATCGGTTGGGGTCAGACACTGGGAGCCCATGCCGATCAGCGGTTTTGGCCACTGGAAGCTGTATACTAGCTAAACGGTTGGGAGCGACCCTGCTCCTATTCAAGTGAATGTGAGTGGGACTGCAGTTCCAGGAGCCACCACTACAATGTACAGAACTACATATGTTGTAGTTCTGTACACGGCATTCACTTGAAAAGGAGCAAGGCTGCTTCTAGCCATATACCTTATATACATCAGCATATACCTTCCATGCATCAGCTGATCGACTCCAGTGGATAGGTATCAATTATCTTCAGATCTTGGACACCCCTTTAACTTTAATTTTACCAAATTTTATGTCTTGATGCAGATGATGTGCTACGTCTCATTAAGGAAAAGTCACTGTGAGGTGTACATTGAAGTATTGGACCGTGGATGCCTTGCTAAGAATTCTGGGAAAGGAATAGACTTCCTTGGTGCTCTAGCACTACATCAATGCATAGCTTTTCTGAAACCTAGTAGCATAATGTGGAAATAAAGTCAAACCAGACTGCCTCCATCCAAAAGGAAGAGCCATCCTCAGACAGCTGTTTCGTTGGTAATTTCCTCTCATCAGTGCAAAGTAGGGTAGTAGCTTGGTTGGTTGAGAGGTCCTAGATGTGGGTCAAAAGGGATGCTATGTCTCATTAAGGAGGTATGAGTCTACCGTGAAGTGTATAGGGAATTAGCCCATTTTGATGACTTGTAAGTGCTACAGGCCTCTTTGGGAGACAAAGTTGTGGCTGTAACAAGTGATAAAGAATTAGCTTTTAAAAAAAAAAGCCACCAACAATTATCCCTTTATGGGAGCAAATGCAGCACCAAGGAGTGACACTTACGGAATTATAAGAAAAATTGTGGTACAATATCAGCATGCTAGGTTCTAATGACTATAAGAACAACACTTAGCCATAAAAGAACCTAAAATTTCCTGCCGGTTATCCCTGTATGGGAGCAAAAGCCACAACAACATCATGTTGACGGAGTGACAATTTGTGGCACCAAGTAGTGACAATTTACAGAATTTGATGAAAAATTTGTGCCTGACCTGCCAGTTGAAAAAGCTGGTCTAGCTTCCAAAAGTGATCATGAGGTAGAAGTTGTTCTTCTTCTCCTTACAGACTAGTTACCTACTCCATTGTGTCTGTGGTTTGTTGCGTGCACTTATCATTCACCATATACTGCTGCTCAGTCTGATGCTCCAGCATGTGCAACACTCCCATTAAATGTGCACTTCACCTTACAGCCATGAAATAAAGGAGGGGGAGTGGAAGCAATGTCTTGCCTAGTAAATGGAGTGTGGAGGAACTGAAGGAGGCAGATGGATCCCGCCTGCATCCATGAGGTGATATCAGTACTATAAAGCACCGGGCCTTGCTGAGTTTCTAGACTGTGGCCACTGATGCTCAAAACATTGCCCAAGTGGCCCATGAAAGCTATGTATTGTACTGGACAGGCACAAATCAAGCCCCCTATGACTGCGATCCTTACAGTACGTTCCTGCTCATTCTATGATTTCTATCACTAATCTGCCTGTAGTTGAAGAAATCTGACTAACTTGGCTCTACTTCTCTTACTCCTAAGATTCTCTAGCTCTATTGGAAGTTTTGTTGCAGCTGAAGAAAATGGATTAATTGCTTTGGATCATATATCGATGAATAACATATCCATCCCCTACTTCCACCATCACTGAAATGCCTCATGCTCCTGCCCACAACATCTTCTATACTGTATGTGACATCACTATAAGGTGTCCACCTATCACTGATTATTGGTGGAGAGGTTGTCAGGTGGTGTCAGGACGTCACACACGGGTCTCTTCTGGATTTTCACTGTGCAATGCATGTTGTCGTGGCTATTTTAGTATTTCCAAGTGAAATCGCAAAGTATTTGGTTTAGTTAAAAACCGAACAATTTTGAATATTGGTTTGTCCACTTCTTGTCAATGGAATTGACTTTGATTTCTATTGTTATTCTTCTATTTATATGGTTTCAATCAGGCAACATTAACATGTAATACTGTGACTAGGCCCTCACCGCTATCTCTGGGAAGCTTGACTCCAGACAGGGCCTCCAGAACAGAACTTTTTCCAGAATTCTGATCCCCAATCACAGCGATCACTGGTAATACCAGATCCTTCTCCACCCCCAGGGACCTCAGGGAGTCAATAAGGTCGATACATGGACGGATCTTGTCTTTATATTTTTGACCGAGGATGTTCTCTAGTTGAGCCTTTTAATAAAAATGAATGGAAAAGGACATTAGTCAAGAATAAGCTGAGAAATTCATGAGTATTACATTCTTTTTGTGTTCTTTCTTTCAAGGTGTTTTCAGAAGCTTCACCAATAGACATACGTCATGTTAATCTGTTAGGATTCAGATGCAAGGTAAGAAATGTACGGGTCTGTAGGAGAGCAGCAGCAGAAAAGGGCTGACAACTGCGAGCAGTAGAAAATGCTACTTAAAGACAAAACACTACTGCGAGCCAGGACCGACCTCAAACGCCTTCACCAGAGCTCCTCACAAGAAGAGGTGGACTTTCGCTGAATCTGAAGACTGGAACTGTCACCAAAACAGAAAGTGTATCACAAATAAATGCACTGCAGCAGAAGCCTACACCAAATCCACACACTATTCACAGGGACAGAGAAAACAGAATGGTCGTCAATCACGGGTCAGCAACTGAGGAGGGTAACACAGATCCAAATCACGAGACGAAGACAAATCCGGGAAACAAAGCCAATAGTTGGAACCATTCATGAATGCCAGAACAAAATCGCAAGACAAAGAGGAATCCAAGAACACAGCCACAGGTCAGGTATAGGAGAAGTGAAATCACAGTCAGGCGCTTAGCAGGAGTTTAGAAAACTGATTAGCCAGCAAAGCTGAGTGATAGGGAGGGGTTTAAAAAGGCCTGCGCAGGAAGCTTCCCTATGTTGTCATGGCAACCTTAAAGCAGTAACCACCAATCCTTCTTTATGTAGACCCGTTAACTTTAAAGCAGCAACAACAGCTGTAACATCCCTGACACCTCATAAGATTTGGACCAGCCACATGCTGCCCTTAAAGAGGTTTTCTCGGAGTTAGATGTGGATGGCCTATCCTTAGTAGGCCATCCATATCAGATTAGTGGAATTTTGATACTCAGGACCCCCCCAGTGATCACCTCTCTGAAGAGTGCTGCGGCCTCTTCACTGAATATGAAGCACAGCGCTGTACATTATATAGTGGTTGTGCTTGGTATACTGCAGCTCAGCCCCATTTACTTGAATAGGACTGAGCTGTAGACAGGCCACGTGGCGAATGAACATGATGTCACTGGTTTGTGAAGTGGAAATAGTTCTCACTGGAGAACCACTGCCAGTTCGAGCAGCTGATCTGTGAGTGTCACTTTTATGGGTCCCCCACCAAGGATAGGCCATCAATATCTAACTACCAGAAAACTCCTTTAAGTGCCTGCCATGGGCTCCTCTTAACACATGCAGAATAATAACTTCATCCACACTTCAGTCCCTTCCCACCTGTCTCCTAACATGAGCAGCAGGTAGCAGAGTTGCAGTCAGGTCTTCCTTTGCCTGGGGCAATGATCTGTTTGCCCTAGTCCTAAACCCAAATACCCAATGGCTAAGGCAGAATGATGTCTTGGTGCTCCATCTAGTACAGTCCCCAGACAGCCCTTTCCCTCCTAGCTACCGAGCGACACTGCCTCCTCTATGGTAGAGGAGATGTAATTATTACAGTTTTTTGTGTCTTGGTGGGTTTAGTGAGGGAACTATGGGACAACCTTGCTGGATTAGTGATACTTGGGAGTAGGACAGTGGCAAAATGGCGCTCAATACGGCCACTTCACTCTCATGGCTGCTGCTCATAAACCACCCCTTGCAGATCACCTGGAGTCTTCCACTAGCAGACAAAGCGCACACTACACCTTTTTTCGCAATGTGGTTTCCTCTCCACTACAACAGATGTAGTAGCATAGTACGTCTTCACAGAGATCAGAGAACACTCACATTGAGAGTGATAGAGAAACATTGCAGGCTGCGGCAACGAACAACACACTTCCACTGTCATGGGGGGTGCTCATTAATTGAGATGGGTGAACTGGTTCGACACAAATATACCAAAAGTTTGGGGTTGGTTATAACGCTCGACATGCCCCATGTGACCGCTAAGGCCCAATCACAGTGGTGACCCCAAGCACATGACGTCGCCCAAAAGAGGACCCGGGGAGTGTTGCAGACTCCATGAGGAGGCCCAAAAAAGTGAGGGAAGGTGAGTATAATTGTTTGTTATTTTTTTACACCCTAAAAAGACCCCAGAGTATAATAGTTTCATTTCTGGTTCTATCAGAACTTGTTCAACTCAAAATGAATCTTTGGGCTGAACCATCTGAAAGAACCTTCAGAGATTCTCCCAACTCTACTCAAGTGTACGCTTGACTTGCGCCGGTTCACTGAACCAGCTGACATCTTGACTGCTTGCACAGAGCTTATTTCATTCTAGTCTCTGAAACGTGGAAATGACCCTTAAATACTAAGCCATTTTCCAGCCTAGGTAGCTGGGGCAACGTCTGATGTCAGTCGCTCACACCATGGGAGACCTACAAACAACTTCTCTCATGGTGGAACCTCTAGGGAATCATCTCATGACACAGCTTCCAAATCATTGACCATAGGATGACCTACACCAATTAAAACTACATGAGCATGTGTATAAAACATCATATAACATCAGAATACAATATATATAAAATGAAGACAGATACGTACATACCGTTAAGCTTCGAAAGGCAAAACCCCCCGCACAAGAACCTAGAAAAGCAAGTTCAAAATTCATCAAAATGTACAGAATGAGCAAAGAAAAAAATAAATCAGGGCAGCCTATGAAGAATCCAACCTCCATTACCTGACGGCTTTTGTGATTTTGCCTCCATAGCTGATGTTGATGGAACACTTTGCGGCTGGGCTCGAGATGGTAATGATAATGATGGGTTGGCTGGTGGTTTATTAGCTGATGATGTGCCAAAGCTGAAAGTGGAACCAAACATGAAGCTAGATGCTTGGCTATTAGACTGCATTTTGAGGTCTGAAAAAAAAGGTAATGGAGTGAGAAAGTATAGGAAACATACACAAAAACATCCTCTAACTGCTAAGGGACCGAAAAGAATGGTGATCACCAGGTTAAGGTAGCAACATCTATATTTATGGCTTCTATGACCTAGATTGCTGCCCCCCAAGCTAGTAAATATGTAGATATTCTTGGGTCCAAGCAGTTACATTCAGAATGGCCCATCAGAGTACTAGAGATATATCCTCAACAATGAGCCCCAAGGAACCAGCAGAAGACTTCCCTATTGGGGATAACGTGCAGATCCGTTGGGGTCCCAGTAATCATAAGAATGGATTCTTGTTCCCCGCAACTGCTCCATTCTTTGGGGGTAGAAGGGACCCTCATTCTCTTGAGTCCCACCAAGCAGAATGTTATCATCTTTCCTATGGATACGTGGTAAATTGAAAGAACTTTCAATCCACTTTTAAGGTATATTTATGTAAATCCGAAGTCAACCCTTTAAGTATGTAAAAAGACCTCTTGAGAGGTGTTAGGGTCAATGAAACAATCCAAACTAAGAAATCATGGGGAGTGTTGTAAGGCTTTCACATTTTTTTGTTAAAATTGTAGGTCCTATACACTCCTGGAAGATCAGTCAAATGTCCCGAGAGCCAAGGCCTGACTACTGAAGTACCTACCTCTCTTTATTCTTGCAATTCTCTTGGGGTGCTGCATACAGTCTCCTGACTCCAGGGCACAGTGTCCTGCACATTTACAGAATTTAGTCATCAGAAGTGAAAATACTTGTATGATTTACTGTGAATGTGATCTTTAGACTTTGCTCTGGTTATGACGTCAATGTTTTTCCCTTGGTCCTGCATTCTGGTATTTCTTGTTCTCCAGTTCTGACTCCTTGACTCGACCTTGAATCACTCTCTGAATACAAGTTTTCTTGTTACCACTCCAGGCCTGTACCTGGACCCTGATATCCTAGTTCTGAATTCTGCCATGTTCCTGGTTCTGATCCTTGGTCCATTCATGGTTCTCAGTCCTCCTGGCTGTCACCTCTGGCATCATTCATCATTTTACTCTTGTTTCCCCTACACCCTATATGCCCACCTATGGTTGTTGCTCTATTTTGGGGGCTCTCTAACCTGAGGAAGTTCATGCAAAGTCCATACCTCTTTGTAGATGGCTAATGGTGAAACCCATGGGATCCCTTAGACCAGGGTTACTTAACTACTTTTAGTAAAGGTCCACTGACCAGGATCTGCCATCAGGTGAAGGGCTGAGCTAAACAGGTCCAGTATTTACCATATTTTTTGGACAATAAGACATGTCTGACTAAAAGATGTACCCCAGGTTTAGACAAGAAAAAAATTAACCTTCCCTGCCAAATTTAGTAGAGGGGTCAATGTCACTACGGAGGGGCACTAAAGAGCTTTTTGCTGTGTGTGGGGGGAGGCGTTAAGGAACATTATACTGTGTGGGTAGGGGGAGCAGTAACGTGGCATTATACAGTGGGGGGCACTAAAAAGCTTTATACTGTGTGTATAATACTTTGGTGCATTCTACTTTGTAGGGGGACTAATGTGGCATTATACTATTTGGGGAGCACAAACATGGAATTATACTATGTAGGGGCACTAATGTGACATTATACTTTGTGGGGACAAAATACGGAAAATCAAGAGAAATAAATTTTTTGTCCCCCTGGCTTCAGCGTCCCTCCTGCTCCAATCTCTGCCTCCCATTTAATACAATGGGAGGCAGAAACAAGGCAGAATCTGTCGCTGATTTTTTTCGTGGAATTTGACCCCAAATCAGCAGCAAATTCTGTTTAGTGAACATACCCTTAGGTCTTTGTTTTCTTTATGTATTTATTCATACCAGGAGAGGTGAAAAACAAAACATTCACACTCACCTTCTGATACCCCTTTTGGGCCTCGCTGAGACCCAATCACAGACCACAGCCGTGACCCCTAAATAGGTTCCTAAGAGCCCTGACAGTGTCATACACTATGTTTTATAGATAGGTTCCTAGGAGCCCTGACAGTGTTATACACTATGATTTATAGATAGATTCCTAGGAGCCCTGACAGTGTTATACACTATGATTTATAGATAAGTTCCTAGGAGTCCTGACAGTGTCATACACTATGTTTTATAGATAAGTTCCTAGGAGCCCTGACAGTGTTCTACACTATATTTTATAGATAAGTTCGTAGGAGCCCTGACAGTGTTATACACTATGTTTTATAGATAGGTTCCTAGGAGCCCTAAGAGTGCTATACACTACAGGTGCATCTCAATAAATTAGAATATCTTTGAAACGTTCATTCATTTCAGTAATTCAGTAATACAATCCATAATCAGCGTCTTCCATGATTGTGTGTCCTACTGAACCAGATTTAAGAA
This sequence comes from Leptodactylus fallax, assembly GCA_947044405.1. Taxonomy (NCBI): domain Eukaryota; kingdom Metazoa; phylum Chordata; class Amphibia; order Anura; family Leptodactylidae; genus Leptodactylus; species Leptodactylus fallax. The sequence goes on from CAMRHE010000214.1 coordinate 2,795,529, forward strand.
CTATTTAAAGGTTTAGGAAACCTTGGCAGGTGACACTGAATTTACAATACTGAACTTTTTTTTTACAATATTCTAATTTTCTTAGATTTTGGTTTTCATGACCTGTAATCCATAATCAACATTTACAGAAATAAAACACTTGAAATAGAAGACTCTGTGTGTAAAGAATCTAGAAAATATAGGAGGTCACTTTATTAATTTAATCACTGAAAGAAATAAACATTTCAAAGATATTCTAATTTATTGAGATGCTGCTGTATATTTAACCATACACTGCTCTGACACTCACTTTTACGCATTTAACATTTAAAAAACTCCAAAAATTACTCTTTTTTTGGGGAAAAGGTGATTGCCCGTGGTTTTTTAGAAACACAGGGTGGTTATAATGCAAAAAGCAATAGTTTTATAGAAAAATTAGCCTGTTTTGATGGCTTGTAAGTGCTACAGGGGCTTATTGTTATTTGGGACACAAATTTTGTGACTGTGAGCCACTTGAAAAGTGACGAAGAATTGGCTTTTCACAAAAAAACACCAAAAATTATCCCTTAATTGGAGCAGAAGTGAAATCAAAATAGAATTTTTTTTTTTTTTTTTATACCAACACTGTGGCACCAAGTGTGTTATAGTGGAATGTGATGGTGGACCAGGCTGCAGGATATGGCGGGCTGAGTGGTAGCTGCTCAGGAGTAGCAGCAGCAGCAGTACAGTACATGGAAGATGATGATAAACGGAGACGTGCCTGGCTGCTGAAAAATCTAGATTATCTTCTGAAATGGAAAGGATTCTATGACCCTGAGAACAACACTTGGTAGACAGAAAAGAACCCGAATGATCCTGCTGGTTATCTCTGTATGGGAGAAACTGCTTCAACAATATAGGAGTTGGCAAAGTTACAATTGACAAAATTTCCAGAAAAAACTGATGCTCCAGCATGTGCAACTCTGCCACTCAATGTGCACTTCACCTTTCAACCATAAAACAATGAAGGGGGAGTGGAAGCAATGGTTTGTCCTGGTGAAGTAAGGGGTGGGAAATGGTCCAGTGTGTAGGAACTGAAGGAGGTGGATGGGCCCCCCTGGTGTTTAAACTCTGCCTCCCCTGCACACATGAGGTGATGTCAATACTAGAAAACCCCAGGCCTTGCTGCATTTCTAAACTGTGACCTCTGATGCTTAAAACATTGACCCATTGGGCCATGACATCTAGTGTATTGACCCTGCCCATAATTTATGCTCCATGTATTGAGGATGGCATGCACCTTTTCTCACATGGATCTTTACAAAGAGATGTCCACATGGCCATCAAAGCAGGATAACTTTCCGCAAGAAATAATGGTGGCTAGGTAGTCTCCATGGAGACTGTACGCTGCCATCAGTTGGCGAAAAACAGTGGATTCCACAAAGTTACCGCCAGTAACTTGGCCAGATGGGAGGTAAACTTGAAGACAAGCAGTATGACTGGGGGCAGATTGTGTGGAGGAGGAGAAGGAGAAGCAGATGGAAATGATAATGATATAATGATAATGTGATGATGCCCACCATGTGCTAGGTGAGGAATGGATGTGGCCGGCCTACAAAAACGATCATGCGGATAAGGAATGGAAGTCTTGCTCACTTGGTTCGACCTTCGGCCTCACTGCTAATCGACCTTGCCAAATATGCTGGTGACACCATTTCATGTGAGTACGGAAAGACCTAGTTCATACACATGTGCCTGCCATCGATTTGTCATTTGGTTATGTACAAAAAAATTCCCATACAGGAGATGACCACACACAGCTTCTGCCGCCAAAGCCAGAAATGTGTCTGCCAGTGTCACCACCACCCAAGCTTGCCTTAGCTCTACCAGGGAGGTCCATTGGATGTTGAGGCTGCACGACAAGTGAACTATTGCAGTTTCCACCACCCTCTTCCTGTGCAACCCTGTCACCTTGAACCGGTTGTCAGGTTTTATCTGTAATAGAATCATCATGGGATTCCATACCACCTTCTTCACTTTTTTGTGAGCCATCATGGCAATGGAATTCCTGTATGCCCTCACAATTCCTAACAGATTTCCCCCTAGTGCCCTTACCAGCACTACCACCAGTAGCACATCCCCTGCCACTACTACCTCCACCAACACTCTCATGTTTTCCACCTTTACCTCTTCTACTTTAAAAACCACTGGTAGTTCTCATCAAAAAGAGGAGGAAGAAGAGGAAGTCATGGACTATGAGGAATATCTATATCAGCAGATGCCACGACTACTAGAGAATGAGATCTGTGTCAGTGAAAATTAAGGAGAAGACATGGATAACTGTATAGAAAGACAGCATGGCAAATTACATGTTGAAGAGAAACACACAGAACCGTCACTCAATATTTATGGTTGAAAAAAAAATCTTTAATCTTTATTCTCGGGAACTAAGACAACATTGCTGCTACTGGCTGGGCTGTCAAAACCAGAAATAGCATTGGTGTTGTCATCTTGCGTGTGTATAAAGGATGTGTGAATTTTCAGTTTCTTGTATAACAAGATGTCTGAAGAAGAGAGCTAGACTCTCGAAAGCTCACCATCAAATATACTCATTTGCTTCTAAAAAGTATCACCTGATTTCTTCACTCTTCCATTACTTTCTTTGGCTAACACAGTACAACATTATACTGTTTTTTCCTAGTCATTTTACTGCACACTGCAACAATTCTGACATTGTGTTTTTTTTTGTTTGTTTGGTTTTTTTTTTAACAAAAAGTGTCTCAAGAAAAATTGCAAAGCATTAAAAAGGTCACCTCCTGGTCAGTGAGTATTAATGTAGATCACTAGAACCGTGTCAGTCAGCATATATTAACCCTTTCCCGCCACAGGCATTTTTTGATTTTTGACTCCCCACATTCTAAACCCCATAACTTTTTTATTTTTCCATTTACAGACCCATATGAGAGATTGTACTTTGTAATTGGACTATTTAATATTCTGTATGATGTACTGCGAAGCTGGCAAAAAATTCAGAGTGGGAGTGGAATTGGGGCAAAACTGTGTTTGTGCGACTTTCTTACAGGCTTCGCTTTTTCCTTCGTTCACTGTGCAGCCAGTATGACATGTCATCTGTATTCTATGGCTCGGTACGATACCAGGGATACCAAGTTTATATAGTTTTATTTACATTTTAACCCCTTAAAAAAAAATTCTAAACTTTGCAAAACAAAAAATGCGGACATATATGACAACCGTTACTTTTTTATATTTCGGTGTATGGGGATACATAAGGCATCTTTTTTGCGGGACCAGATGTACTCTTTACACCATTTTGGGGAATGTGTATTGCTTTGATCACTTTTTATTCAAATTTGTTTGGGAGGTGAAACAGCGAAAAAAATAACGGTTTGGTTTGATTTTTTTCCCACTACAGCGTTCACTGTATGGGAAAAATATTTTATATGTTTTTAGACCAGGTGTTTTTGCACACAGGGATACCTATTGTGTATGTGCTTCACAGTATATTTTTTACTTTTATATGTGTTACGTGTAGAGATGAGCGAATCGATTCTGCAGAAGTGGAATTCGATCCGAATTTCAGGAAATCTTCGATTCTCCACAATTCTGGATTTCCTGATGCTTCGCGGTAACGAATATTTAGTAAGGACCTTTGTGACATCAGACGGTCACATGATGTTCTCTAGTGATGTGATTGGGTAGACGTGTCTTTGCTTGTTAGCAGAGCCTTCCACATGAATAAAACTTGTCCGTGCTGGAGAGAAACAAGGGCTTCCGCCATTTTGCCGCCCACCCCGACTCTCTGCAGCCCGGAAATAGCTGTTTATTCGCCACAAAGTAATTTGGATCGAAGCGAATTTTTTTGGAACTTCGAATCCAACTGCCGAATCGAACTTTTGTGAACTTTGCTCACCTCTAGTTATATGTATAGGGAAAGGGGGGTGATTTGAATTTTTAATTCCCTGTTATTTTATATAATATATATATAATTTTTTTTTTTTTTTTTACTTTTTTTTTAAACTATTTATTAGACCTCAGGGGGTCTGATCACTAATGCAATGCATTACAATGCTAATGTCTAATCCATTGCAAATTACCAGTACTTGTATAGAGTAGCCTGTAATACAATAGAATGACAGACAAGCCTGGGAGCTTTCAGATTATGTTATAGCTAGTTCTTAAATCTTGGCCTCACGATGCGATGAGAATCTCAGCTTTCTCATGATACAAGAACTATTTTTCTAGGTGGTATAAAACCAGAGATACAGCCATTTGAAGTGACCATTGGTAAATGCTTCGGCTCTATGGACAGAGTCTCCCTGACATTGCTTAGTTAGATCATTGCTTATAGGAATTTAACAGCCTGTTTTATATTAAGAGGAAATTTGATAAATTTAATAAAGTATATTACAAAAATTCCCCCCCCCACCGACACAATAGCTAAAAAAAAAAAAAAAAAATTAAAACATATGGAAAAAAATTAACTCTGAATGGAACACCCAAAGTTAGGGCAGAATTCTACCTTATGATGTTGCGTCAGCCACAACGAGGAGCACTTGTGTAGATGGGGTATCTTTGCAGCCCTCGGATCCTTGACACGGTTCGTTCAGGATAGAATATTGTAAAGATAACCAATGTTGCGATGCAAGAGAGAAGTCAAGGAGATTGCACGCCCTCAATCCCTCCACAGTACATTAGACATTGCCAGCTTGGTTGGTTTTCAAAGCTCTATTAATATCAATATGATCCGACGAAGAAATATTTACTTAGAAACGCGTTACCGGAATCTGACATTAATAAAGCTTTGGAAGCCTACCAAGCTGGCATAGTATACATTTCTATGGAGGGAGTGAGGGCGTGTTATTTCCTAGTATCGCAACATTGATTGTCTCTATTTGTGGTCATTATATAACATATAGTGTGCAGTTTTTAGCCATTCTCCCCACTGTGTGTTAGATTTGGAATTTGCATTGCTCTCTGAACTGGTTGGTGTAGACTATCTTCCATACACTGCTCACAGTACAGTACAGGAAAGTCTGCTTTGTAACAGTCTCTGCCTCACTCAGCCCTAGGATCGTGCAGGACATATACAGAGAAGTACTGACTTGTACTGATGTGAGGAAAGTGTTTCGGTTGTGATAGAAAGCTCCTATTCAGCTCCAGTGGTAGATTAAGAGCCTTTTCACATTAACTACTTTTTGAATTTGTACTATCCTTGAAATAAATTGGGAAGCACATAGACCCATTATAGTCAATGTTGTTTTTTACAGATAGAGTGACACGAAGATAAAAAAAAAAAATGGCATGCACTATTTTTTCCCTGCTCATCTTGTCCATTCAAGTCTATGGGTTAGTGATAAAAAACAGACAGTACATGGAAGTCATTCATGTGCTTTCCGTTTTAACAGATCCATTAGAAGGCGACTGCACCAGACAGCATCCGTTTTTTGTTGGGGTTTTTTGCGGGCCCTCGGATGGTACATGTCTATCACATGGATCAGACACAGATGGCACACAAAAATGTTATACATGGAGGAGGTGGTGTAGATCACCCCCCACCCCCAGATTCCCCAATTATTGAGGCTTTTGGGCGTGTGCTGGATGGAATTGGTTGGTTAGTACTGTGATTTTTAATTCTTTATTATTATTTATTTTTTTTTTTGCTACTTTATTGTTAAATTTTGTTGGATTACAATATTCATGGTATGTAAGGGTTAATTCTATTCTGCTGACAACATATTTCTATCTTAGAACACATGGGTGTGTCAAGGGTATACGTTATATTAGTGTTATCCATATAAAGTGGAAAAGAGTTTGTAACACTCCTTCTTAGGCATATATGATTGACAGACATGTGTCTTGGTTCTGTCTCTGTGTTGTTTTGAGACCTAGTGAATGACCATCCTGCAGGTGATGACCACCCCGAGATGAACATCCAAGTTCCAGACTGATAAACTCCAAATTACAGAGGAAAGCTAACTATGGACTTCTTCAATGATGTAAGTTTAATAGACCTTGAATGATATTTTTATTATTCTGTAAGTTTTTCCTGTATCTCCTTTCCATTAAGACGTCCATAAATTTCCATGCATTTGGAAGCCGAGTCCTCCAATATTACCGATGGGTCATGTGTGAGTAAGACTCATATGAAATACATCACCCAAGTGTACAGTATTTTACATTTATTCATATGAGATTTTTGGTAACCCTTAAGGCGAAGGCCCCACGTTGTGGAAAGGCAGCTTTTTTTGCTGCGGTTTTTTGAGTGGACTGAGCAGAAGGTAGAAGTAGAAGAACTTCCTATATATTTCCCCATTCCTTTTGTAGACATTCTTGGCTTTGGCTCAAAAAAACGCAGCAAAATCAGCAACCAAAAAAGCTGCGTTTCCGCAACATGGGGCATCAGCCTAAAGGGGTTAATCCCATGGAGCGAGAATGGCAGAACCTTTCCCGCACTGCAGATTCAGCCTGACCGCATGTGGGCGTAACTGGTGGTGGACGGCACTACCGTGCACTTCAATGGGAACACTGGAAATAACCGACTTCTTTAGAGAATAGGAGCACGTCCACCACTAGTCACGTGGGATAACCCCTTTAATAAAAACATTGCAGCCTATTTTACCCACAAAGTTAGTGTCAAGTATTTTTAGGTATCTATTAAAGGGGTTGTCCGGGGATCCTTTAAATAGTTAATTACCCCAGGACTTTCAGGCTGGCTCACGTGATCTGACTCAGTGAGACATGAGCAGCGGATCTCAGCGGTAACTTATAGCTGACACCTGACTGCGGTACTCACAATTGGAGATAGGGTGTTGTTGGCTATTGTAGCCCCCTTCGCTGGCTCCCCTGTGTCGCTATTGTAATTGTAATTTGGCATCATAAAACTAGTAACTCATTCTAAAATCCCAAAATAAAGACTAAAGAAAGGCACATAGATATGTAATATAAAAAGCGAGTCCTTATACATTGTATAAAACAAAAAAAGGATGCTGGAAACCTAAAAGACAAGCTTTCACCAACTCTTTGCCCCTTGAATAGGTGCCGCAGTTGGAATTTTCTGGTTTCTAAGTGATGTCAGAGGTTCCTCCTTGAATCTGTTCTTCTGTAGATAGGACCCACCACCGTCCTATCACCTTCTACGAAGAGGCCGCACACAGAGAAAAAAAATAACCTTACAGTGAGGATAGAATGACTACAAGATACTAAAAACTAACCCACTACTATAGGCAATTGTAATAAGTAGCGAGAGGAAAATCAGGCACAAGGAGAAAAGATCCTGGACCTAGCATTGCAACTGCTTCTAAGGGAAGTGGTATAATAACCATCATGAAAATCTGACTATTCTCTGTTGGGCTGCGCGAAGACGCTTGATCTGCTCCTTTAAATCCTTCCTCTCTCTCTCCAGGTCTTCCTCTTCCATCACTAACATACTGAGGTTCTCTGTGTCCTGGAGCAGGAGCAGCATCGGGGCCTGGAGCCGGTCAGCAAACTCATGGAGCATGTAGTGCAGAATGATCAGGGGGATCTGGTTCGACAAACGGGCAGTCGTGTTCTAGGGTAAAAAGAGAGAGAAGAAGCTGAATGTCAATGTATGGACAGAGCTACTGATACCCAGGAGAATGGAGAAGTGATGTCATCAGTACAAATAAAAAAGACCCTAAACTTTCACCCATAAAACATAACATACAGTGGGGAAAAAAAGTATTTAGTCAGCCACCAATTGTGCAGGTTCTCCCACTTAAAAAGATGAGGCCGGCCTGTAATTGTCATCATAGGTAGACCTCAACTATGAGAGACAAAATGAGAAAACAAATCCAGAAAATCACATTGTCTGATTTTTAAAGAATTTATTTGCAAATTATGGTGGAAAATAAGTATTAGAACCCATGAACACAACCGAGTGTACCGTCTAAGCGGTGCTCCGAAGCTGCATCCCGATTCAATAATTATGGAGCATGTCCTTCTCTGCTCCATGATATTGGATTGGAATGAGATGGAACCCCACATAGAAAGTAATGAATCACAGATAACACTCAAAATCTAATAAAAACTACCTACTCGATCTGCACACTTGGACACATGCATGAGGCCTTATAGTAGAAAGCAGTATGATTGTTGTAGTTATATTATTGTACAGAAGAGCAGTATTATAGTAGTTATATTCTTGTACATAGGGGGCAGTATTATAGTAGTTATATTCTTGTACATAGGAGCAGTATTATAGTAGTTATATTCTTGTACATAGGAGCAGTATTATAGTAGTTATATTCTTGTACATAGGGAGCAGTATTATAGTAGTTATATTCTTGTACATAGGGGGCAGTATTATAGTAGTTATATTCTTGTACATAGGAGCAGTATTATAGTAGTTATATTCTTGTACATAGGAGCAGTATTATAGTAGTTATATTCTTGTACATAGGAGCAGTATTATAGTAGTTATATTACTGTACATAGGAGCAGTATTATAGTAGTTATATTCTTGTACATAGGAGGTAGTATTATAGTAGTTATATTCTTTTACATAGGAGTAGTATTATAGTAGTTATATTCTTGTACATAGGAGCAGTATTATAGTAGTTATATTCTTGTACATAGGAGCAGTATTATAGTAGTTATATTCTTGTACATAGGAGCAGTATTATAGTAGTTATATTCTTGTACATAGGAGCAGTATTATAGTAGTTATATTACTGTACATAGGAGCAGTATTATAGTAGTTATATTCTTGTACATAGGAGCAGTATTATAGTAGTTATATTATTGTACAGAAGAGCAGTATTATAGTAGTTATATTCTTGTACATAGGAGCAGTATTATAGTAGTTATATTCTTGTACATAGGAGGTAGTATTATAGTAGTTATATTCTTGTACATAGGAGCAGTATTATAGTAGTTATATTCCTGTACATAGGGAACAGTATTATAGTAGTTATATTCTTGTACATAGGAGCAGTATTATAGTAGTTATATTCTTGTACATAGGAGTAGTATTATAGTAGTTATATTCTTGTACATAGGAGCAGTATTATAGTAGTTATATTCTTGTACATAGGAGGTAGTATTATAGTAGTTATATTCTTGTACATAGGGGCAGTATTATAGTAGTTATATTCTTGTACATAGGAGGTAGTATTATAGTAGTTATATTCTTGTACATAGGGGCAGTATTATAGTAGTTATATTCTTGTACATAGGGGGTAGTATTATAGTAGTTATATTCTTGTACATAGGAGCAGTATTATAGTAGTTATATTCTTGTACATAGGGGCAGTATTATAGTAGTTATATTCTTGTACCTAGGGGACAGTATTATAGTAGTTATATTCTTGTACATAGGAGTAGTATTATAGTAGTTATATTCTTGTACATAGGAGCAGTATTATAGTAGTTATATTCTTGTATATAGGAGCAGTATTATAGTAGTTATATTCTTGTACATAGGAGCAGTATTATAGTAGTTATATTCCATATATTTAACCAATATAAATCTCCATCTGTGTACATAAAAGACTGACCTTGAAATAGGCTTGGATGTGATGGGACATCTCCTCAACAGATACTTGTATCTGTGATGGTGCTGAAACTTCTCCACCAATCACCAGAGGAGCAGCTGCTTCTCCCCGGACGTCCTTCAGAGTTCCCCCATAAAGCGAGTCCTGGCAGTAGATGATCTGCTCCATCCTGAACTGTGTCCGGATTGCTTTTTCCGCCTCCTTTAATTGCTCCAAGCAAATCTCTTCTAGTTTTCCCTTCAGAAATGAGAAAAAAAGACAATGAAGGCAAATGTGCAAGGTGAATTATGAATGGCAAAACTGTTTATTTATAGCTAAAATCTAACCCTGGACTGTTACTAGTTAATAAAATAAACATTTGCACCATTATTAATTACAGCATTTAGCGTTCACTATAAATATTTTAGCAATTAGCATTATATACCCATGATACTTACTAGGTTTTGTGATAGTGATTTAATAAACTGTTACTAAAATGGGTTTATTAAAATTTACTTTCATGCAATAAAATTTTAGGAATTTCCATATATATACACACACCTTATAATATATTATATACCGTACATTCTCCTTGTGTCCATAGGCCTTGTTCATATACTACTAGACATGGTGGGTGATACATGTTGAGGAGATTATATAGAATTTCAGCCTGCTGAAAGTTTTGGTAACTGGCAAATGTAGCTCCACCCACTTCTATGTTGACTCCGCCTATTCTCATCCATTTTTCTTTGTGCCCCCACACAATATAATGCTCCTACAGCCTCCCTAACATTATATGCTCCCAAATTATAATGTTCCCCTCCAATTGCCCCACAGTCACAGTATTAAGTCCCTTTCCTGATGCCCCAGTTTAAACTGGGGCAACTAGAGGGGGACATTAAACTGAGACAGCTGGAGGGGGACATTAAACCTTAGGGGTAGCTGTAGGCTGACATTAAACTGGGGACAACTAGAGGGTGACATTAAACCGGGGCAGCTGTTCCCATGGTTTAATGTCCTCCATTTGTCCCCAGTTTCATGTCCCCCCTCCATCTGCCCCCAGTTTCATGTACCCCTTCAACTGCCCCCAGGTTAATGTCCCCCCCCCCTTTATCTGCCACCAGTTTAAATGTGCCATCTTCATCTGCCCTAGTTTCATGTGCCATCTTCATCTGCCCCAGTTTCATGTACCCCCTCAATTTGCCCCCAAAGTTTAACATAAAAAACACTGATACTCACCTCTCCTCGCTCCCCTGCTGCTCTGTCTGCAGTCGCGGTCACGGAGTGTTCAGGGAGCCGCAGGCACGATGTGAGTGACGTCATCACATCGCGCCTGTAGCTCCCGCAGTCGGAGCACACGGGGAGCACAGTGGTGAAGCGGGAGCTGTCTGCAGATGGCTCCTGCTTCATTCACCATTGTATTCAACACCTCCAAATGCAGATGAGTTGAAACCGGGACATACCTCGGGACAGGACCCACAATCCTGGACTGTCCCGCTGAATCTGGGATGGTTGGGAGGTATGAGTCAAGATGGGATTCTGTGGGGGAGGCTGTGGCACAAAAGGGGGCAGGAATACTATTTGGGGGGCACTGACACAGGATGGAAAGTTTGTATGCACAGACATGTTGTGGAGTCGTCATGGTGGTCTGGGCCAGATAGAGAAGGAAAGGGAAATGGAAATGCTGCTAGAATTTACAGATCAGGCATGGCTGTTGTGAGGAGAAGTTGCGCCGGGGGGGGGGGGGGGCCCAAATAAGAGTCTTTTCGTTACTCCCCTGTCCTGCAAGTGATAAAAAAAAAAAAAAAAAAAAGAAATCCCGTATTAATCTTACCTTGGCAGTTTTGTAAAGATTGGGATAGTGGGTAAAATGCGTCAAAGCTGTATTACTGAAAGCTGATCTGACAAGTTCTAAGAATAAATAAATAATATAATAAAAATATATACATGATAAAAAAAATTATATACTATATATACACACACACAGTATGTACATAGATAGAGATACCTCCACTGTCTTATGCCAAAAACAGTCCACAAATCTACAGTCGTGAAGCTTCTGTTTCACAGCAGAACGAGACATGAGGGACTAGAAAGGGGTCCCATATACTGTGCTAATGCCTGACTTAATCAATTCCCCCCCAAGATCCCCTAAAAAGTGTTATTTCTGGCAGATACTGGGCAGGATTGGGAGGTGAAGCCTTAACTTTAAGCCTCTGGTCCCAATAAAAATATCTGTTACAGGGTAACCCACTTAGGCCTCGTATGTGCCACTGATAATTCTGGTGTCTTCTTATGTGTCCCTCGAACACACTCAAGAGTTAGGGCCTGAATATGGCTGATGCCTTGCACCCTGTAGGAGAACTTTTTCAATAAAGTCCCCTTTGCGCTCCCTATAATCCAGCCCTACATCGTAAACACAGTTCTATCTTTACAGGTCACTTTCCCAAGACAAGATCACATCCCTCTATACCTGCTGTTATAATCACTCCTATGGTGATAAGATTCTATCCTCAGAATTCGAGGTTTATGGCCGATTGATCAGACAAGGGGTGTTGAGCTCGCCCCTGGTCCGCTAGGTCCAGGGCACAAATTTCTTTGCTGTTTTACCTAACCTGTCACTTCATACAGCTTGTCAATGGACGGCTCCTCGAACGTCTGGATTTGATCCCTTGCAATGTTTTCAAATGTTTTGTAGTTGACAAATCCTGGAAGTTCCCGACCACGATGTTGGTTCTCATAAACGGTTATGTCAGTTTTTAATTTCTGTGGAACTGAAAGGGAAAAGGATCAAATTGGGGAAAAAGCTATATACAGTAGATAAGAGCCAGTCTATACATATACCTGACCGCTTGTCAAGGTCTCTCCACTTTGGCACATTTAAGGGGCGCCCCTCTCAAGTACCCCTCTAAGAGCCAAAAAGCCAGAATAAAGAGCAGCTGACCCATCCGAATGCAAGGCTTCATCCAGGTTGGAGGAGCCCCTCGGGGGCAAAAAAAAAAAAACCAAAAGACGCACCTTGGGCCTAGACCTCAAATGTCCCCCTATACAACTTAAAGCTTACCTGACCCTTCAACTTTGCATAAATCAATAAATATTGTAGTGTGGGTACCTGAGCAGTAACACTATTTCTGGCTCTTATATGACTTCTCAGTTCTCCTTTAGCTGGTGGATGAAGACTAGCTGCTATAATGTCTACCACACTGCACACAGAAAGTAGAGGAGACTCTGTTCATCTCACTTCTTCTAGAGAAGCAATGACCTGTATTAAGGCTAACAAAGTACTTGGTAAGAGATAGAAACTTCCCGTTCAAGTCCCACAGCCTCTGTCTGTGCCTGTGTGTCTCCTCTATCACTCATCTTCTACTCACTCCTCTCTCATTTCTTCATAGACTTGTACTGTGAGCTGTAATATGACACTTCTGTGAGCTGCAGTCCGTCTTGCTCTAGCAAGACGGATTCAGGAGAGATTTCAGATTGTCAGTTAAGAAGGAAAGTTTGTTATAATCACTTGTACTATCCATTTATGCAAAGTTTGTTAAACATTTTGTGACTATTTGAGTAAATGTGATCAGAACAGTTGTGGGGGGCACATTTGGAATTTTATTTTTTTTTATTTTGGGATCTATACCTACATTTATCAGTCGATTCCTTCAGGGCCGTTTCCCAGTTATAGAATTTTTTTCCGGATGTTGGTGAAAAGCTTCATACTCCCGCCTGTCACCTCCTCTTCTCCTTGTGTGACTTGAGTAATTCCCTCAACAAAATGTCTGACTTTCTATCAAGACAATACAAATAAGAAAATTATACAAAGAGTATTTGTTGTAGGGTGGATTGTAGGATATAGGTGTATTGACTGGTGGCGGCCATTTTATACTGTAGTATATGGGCGTTCTTACGTCTACGAGAAATAATAGCTTCTGTGACTCCAGCTCCGGGACGCCTGTGCCGATTCTCTTTACTCTCTTCTCTGCCTCGTGAAGTTTAGTTTGGATCTGGTTTTCCAGGGTCGGAATATTCCTCTAAGATATACAAGAGATGCATAAATATAATACAACTATATACTTTCTACATGTAGTACATCCCACATTTCTGCATAGGACACTGCTATCACTAGCCTCTAAGCCACCCTATTAGTCTAGTGCTATAGGGGTTAATACATTATATATTGGGTGGGCTCGGAGGGTGACAGGTTAAATGCTAATATCATGAACTAGAGCGTCCATGGAGTTATACAGAATACTTAGATTATTGGATATCTGCGGTATATTAAAGGGGGCCATTCTCCACATCCCAACATATCAACCCAGCCATGCATATAGATGGGTTACCCATCTTTTAAGGGGTTTTCTGGTCTGTGGAGTATTTTTGGATAATGATGACCTATCCTCAGAATAGGTCATCGGTATCAGATTGGTGGACCTCTAACACTGGGACGCTGCACCCATCAGCTGTTCCAGGCAACCTCCATTTACAGAACCTGTTTCCATATCCATTCCCCATATAGAAAGCTCTGTCCTCTGTATAGCAGCCTTATTAGTATGGGATGTGGGTTTTTAGACCCTCACTGATCTGAAATTGATGACTAGGGATGAGCAAACCAATTTGGGTAGAATTGGCTTCAACCCAAATTTTCCAAAACTTTCAGGTTCTACCCTAGCCCAAATGTTTTGAGGTTTATCACTCATGTAACACTATTATTCTCTGGAGTCACCTCTGACCCCAGACTATAATAAGTGGAGGCCTATTGGAGGCCTCAGCAGTGACCCAGGGCGCCTGACTGGAGAAGAAGGTCGGGGGGCCCTCCGAAAGCTGTGAGGATGCCCAGAACAGGTGAGTATAACAGTCTATTTTTACTCACCTCCCCCCGGGTCTCCGTTTATTGAGAAGACCCTAGACTATAATAATCATGCTTCTGGTTTGGGCCAAAATGAACCGGTGGGACAAACCTCACAGATATTCATCAAAAGGAAGATTTATGACTTATTCTAGATCGGTGACTTACAGCAATATGTTCCACAAGTTCATTGGTAAGTTTTTCTGCTAGTAAGGAAGTTGTGGCACGTCCCTCTTCCAGAAGAACCCTGAAAATTATGACCGATATTAATGGGGTCTAAAGCTATGGCAAATACAAAAATAATCCACTAGTTTCTCTTGAAATATGTTCCTTCTTTGATTCTATTCTGTCCCAAATTACATTGAAACTAAGAATATTATAAAGGATTTGTTCGAGTGTCTCAGGAGATCATTCATTCCCCCACCTTTCTCTTTTTCTTTTTTGTCTTCACAGATCAGACCTCTCTCTGGCTGTAAGGCAACCAGCTGCAGCAGTAGCCCTCCCCTAACAAAGCCGGCCCCTGAGTATCCTCATAGTAAACATATTATCATTGCATCTTACCTGAATTGTTCATGGTTCTCGAAGAAGACCTTCTCATTCAGTAAGGCGTTTTCCAGGGAGATGTTCTGGATCTCACTCTGCCCGCGACACTTGACTATCATGTAGCCTTTCTTAAGATTGCACACCTGATTTCTGACAACATTTACGACCTCTAGTTTGGATCCTTTGTCGACTAAATCTGGCTTAGTCAGGATCCCTGTTAAAGAACCAGATATTGATAATGAAGTTTATTGTCAATATAGTGATTTACAGCACGGAGGAAGAAGTCTCTATCCTGGAGGAGTTATGTGGCCCCGATCACCTTCCATATCAATATCTATACACTAACAAGCCGACATATGTGTGAACATGGATGTGAATGGTGATTTACCTCCACATATGGTCACAGTAACAGATTGCTTTAGGGTATATACTGTATACCTTTTTGGGACCATGTCCACACACAGTCCTGATGTTGGCCAATTCCAGGACTTTCTTTGTGCTGCCACTTGGAGAAGAGGAGTCAGGGTCAAGAAAAAGGTGAGATATATTGACCAGTAAATCTCATACATCTCCCTTATGTTAAAGGCTACATATGCAGTATATCTTTTTGGGACCATGTTCAATTGTGCTGGTTTGCTGCTTCTGTTTGTATAATATGGTCTACTCTACTGTAATGTGCCCCAACATTACATAGCAAAGATATAATTTACCATTAAGAGTTAGATTTCTCCTTTCTGACAGTGGAAGGCTATGTATCATAAATCCTCTCATTCCAGTGCACCAGAGGACAGGGGGGGAATAAATTTATGATGCACAGACTGCCAACTATCAAAGTAAATCAGAAAACGGATCAAAGAAGTTTTGTGGGTGACCTGTGAAGTCCCCCCGGCTTCTGGGCCCAGTTGCAGCTGTGAACCCCTATAGTTATGCCAGTGGAGGCTTCCCTTTTAGAAGTAGGGGTCTGTCTGTGTGAATGGTGGTTACTGTGGGGAGGGTTGGTTTTATGAAGAGATGTTACTTCCTGTCTCGCTGTCTCTTCCTCTCAAGAGAACATTTGGCAAAAAACCATGTCAAAACTGCATCTAAAAAAACAATTTTTTCCCAAAACCACACCCGAAAACCTTGTGTAAAAGTCATGGTTTTTGGAAGTGGATTTTTCCATGGCAAAAATCTCTTTGTGACCATAGCCCAAGACTCTTGTCATGTAAGTATCAGGTGGAGCTACTTGGTTTTCCTAGTTTTTCTCCCCAGTACCAGATGATCATCGTCCGGTTCTTGGTATACAGTAAATAACACGACCTCTGCTATGTATAAGTCTTGGGTTACCTAGTGTTCTCTCTCCTTGAGGATCCACTTCTCGAGCCATTTTAAAAGCTTCAGTGGTGGCAAAGTCCACATTACTGGGAGCCACCACCAAGTTGATGGTCTCCTGCCTTTGTATGTACCGCTCGATCATCTTCTTGGTCTAAAAAAAATGGAAAATGTAGAATGACAAAGCCAGTGACAAACATTTGTAATGAACTTTTCTCACACAAGGGACTCAAAGCCCAGGGAGCATTGTGGAGTAGGAGAGTTATTGGCTGCCATACAGGCACTCATCCCCAACACCCACAAGGGTCAGTTTTTTTTTTAATATGGGAAACCAGTTTACCTATCAGTATATTTTTGGCATGTGGGAGAAAGCCAGAGTACCCAGAGGAAACCTACGCAAACATGGGGAGGACATACAAACTCCATGCAGATCTGGTCACAGCTAAAGAAGCTGGTGCCAAGCAGAGAGTCATCTGGACTACAATTCCCTGCACCACTTGCTTCTTTCTGCAACCTGGAGGAGGAGGACGAGGAGTTGAAAACTTCCCTTTCTGAGGAAGGAGATCGAAGAAGGGGATCAAGAAGAAAGGCAGTCACATGGCCTAGTTGCATGCTTTCCAACTCTCCCAAAATTTCCAATAGGCTACTAAAAAAGGGGTGATGTTCCAGAATTCCAAAAGAGCAGGTAAATCCCCCAAACCTGGTGGAATGCTTCTGTATCTGCAGGTCAGCAGTGACTTTTATGAGATTTGGACAATTTGTGGACCAGTCACATCTGAAAAGGGGGCCTAGTCGGCATATTTTGTGCCCACCTGACATGAAAAGGGGGCGTGACAAAGTTCTAAAGGGGCATGGTGACATCATCCCAGATCATGATTTTTTTTTTTTTTTTTTTTGCTTTTCATTTAAACACGGAGCCTAGAATTGGGTTAATGTCCTAATTGGGCATATAGAATGTGTGAGACACCTCAAGAGGTTTCCTTAAAGAGGACCTTTCATCACCTCCACCTATTCTTTGCATCCTTCAATAAGTGCCGTTCCACCGAATCTGGCACAGTTGGATTTTTTTTTCTCTTAGCCCTCACCATTCCTGAGTAATCACTTCTGTTCCTTTCACCGCAATTAGACTTTCTACTGTCAAGTGGGTGGGCCTTGGCTGGATCAGATAGACAGGGACTGCCCACCTGACAGAAGGGAGTCTAATTATACTGAAATTAACAGAAATTATTGCTCTGGAATGGTAAGGACTAGAGAAAAAAAATTCCATATGCACCGGAATCAGTGGAGCGCCACCTGTTGAAGAATGCAAAGAGCTGGTGAAAGTGGTGAAAGGTCCTCTTTAAGCTTTCTAAATATAGGATATTCAACATACCTGATGTCCATTATCTTTTGGCTGATTGGGGGAAGCAACTTTTGTTATTCTGGGAAGATCGAGCAGTGTCAGATCAGGGATATTTGGAGATTCTACTTCCAGTGTGATGACCTCATCACTGACTTCATTTTCAGCACTGGCAATAAAATCATGGGCTAGAAGAGAATAATGTTTGTAAGACATTAAAATTGGATTTTTATGAATGATAACAAGAACAACTAATGATGGCAGCCATGAAAGAATCCATAGGAAGTGGCCCCCAATGTGAAATCTGTAACAAAGCCCCCACCACCTACCATGTTGGATTAATAGTAGAGAATCCTCAACCTCCAGGGCTTGGATGCAATTACTATCCCTGCACATAGGTACATTCCTTGCCAGATAAACATGTTGGGAGTGATGAACCTTATGCTGTACCATATATTACATGGATAAGGGTTGTTTCCTTGATGGCCTATTAGACTATATGATTACTAGAGAGACTGCTCAGTAGCTAATTTGTGTATGTTATTGTATATAGTATATGCTGCCTTTATTTTGTAGGTTATCAGGTTGCAATGCTCCGTGATGTTACCACTACTTTGGCTGGCAGCATGAATGACTTCTTGGCCGGGGAAAGGGAATTATGGATATCATCATAGAGCGTAGAGCTTGCTGGAAGAGGTGCATAGTGATTTTGATGCACTTGAAGCCTGACCATGGAATAAGGTGACTTGCGGTACCCTGTGCAGACCGCCAGAGATACGGTATTGTATTGTCAGCCTGGGTATGGCTAGCTCTTGGAGAGAAACATCAGCCTGGGCGTAGTTAGCTCTATGGAGAGGAACATCAGCCTGGGCGTAGTTAGCTCTATGGAGAGGAACATCAGCCTGGGCGTAGTTAGCTCTGTGGAGAGGAACCTCAGCCTGGGCGTAGTTAGCTCTGTGGAGAGGAACATCAGCCTGGGCGTAGTTAGCTCTATGGAGAGGAACATCAGCCTGGGCGTAGTTAGCTCTGTGGAGAGGAACCTCAGCCTGGGCGTAGTTAGCTCTATGGAGAGGAACATCAGCCTGGGCGTAGTTAGCTCTATGGAGAGGAACATCAGCCTGGGCGTAGTTAGCTCTATGGAGAGGAACATCAGCCTGGGCGTAGTTAGCTCTATGGAGAGGAACGTCAGCCTGGGCGTAGTTAGCTCTATGGAGAGGAACCTCAGCCTGGGCGTAGTTAGCTCTATGGAGAAGACCAACAGACTGGTAAGGAGCCAGCAAGGGGCGAATTGACCTCAATTCTTGAAGAAGCTGTAGATATTGTTATAGGCTATGGACGTTTCCAGTCCAGAGTGGACAAGACTAATAATTGCAGCAGAGGTCTGGGTGCCCTACCACAAGACTGTAGTTACCTTCTCTAACTTGCTTCTTAATTTTTCCTTAAGTTGCAAAGAGGTCTGGTTGCCATGAAGCTTATAGTATGACCTGGTGTGGTCCATACTGTAGAGCAATGGATTGAATTTAGTTGTTTCAGAGGAGGGCCATTGGAGCAGACATTACTCTCCTGTAGTAAAGGAGGATTCTAAGTGGAGGCCTATGTGAAGTAAGAGTCTTGGGAAGCGGCTCTGGTAGAGTTAACATGGATCCTACATTCATACAGTGTTATACATTTTATTCAGTTCATGTTCAGTGAATGTGGCTTGTGTGAATTGTAACCATTACGATTGTGTGCCTCTATGGGGTGTGAAACCATAAAGGAGCTTTTCAGAAATTGAAGAAAATGAAAGGTGATAGCAGGAAGTGCGGTGAAATAACAAAACAACAAACCATCACACTACTGACCTGGTAAATCCCCTGCTAGTCCAGCATTTACCTGCCAATCTCGGCCTCAGTGTCACAACTGCTGACTGATGTGGTCACATGAACATCTATGACATGTCAACAAGACCAGGATTTACCAGATTTTTATTGTAACACATTTCCTGCCATCAACTTAATGTTTTCCGGTTCCTGAAGAAAACATTTCAATTTTTAGATCTGAACATGCTCCGCAATTTTCTTTTAACGGGAAACCATCCAAGAAGCCTCCACCTTACAAACACGCATATTTCAGGGCTGGCGGCTGCTACCAGCGTGTAGTTACCTTTCTGAACTTCCTTTTCCACTTCCCCTGAATCTTTTAGTTCCACTTCTTGGTCCCGATATCTTATTTTGCCTCTCCAAGGAGAATCAATTTTAGATTTCTTCAACTGGAGTACCAGAGGACATCTCCTCACGACATCTATGTGAAAGATTGGAAATCATGACATGAATAGTAATTGATACAGTGTTTTATAAGACTATTCTTACACCTTGTATAAAATTATACTTTTCATTTAAAAACAATAGATTTGTATTTTATACATTTTATGTTAAAAGGGAGTGTCAGCAGATCCCACTATATTACCCCAGCCCTGCAGATAGATAGGTTAGTGTCACCAGAACCAGCATATCACCCCAACCCTGCAGATAGATAGGTTAGTGACACCAGAACCAGCATATCACCCCAGCCCTGCAGATAGATAGGTTAGTGTCACCAGACCCAGCATATCACCCCAGCCCTGCAGATAGATAGGTTAGTGTCACCAGAACCAGCATATCACCCCAGCCCTGCAGATAGATAGGTTAGTGTCACCAGACCCCAGCATATCACCCCAGCCCTGCAGATAGATAGGTTACTGTCACCAGAACCAGCATATCACCCCAGCCCTGCAGATAGATAGGTTAGTGTCACCAGAACCAGCATATCACCCCAGCCCTGCAGATAGATAGGTTAGTGTCACCAGAGCCAGCATATCACCCCAACCCTGCAGATAGATAGGTTAGTGTCACCAGAACCAGCATATCACCCCAGCCCTGCAGATAGATAGGTTACTGTCACCAGAACCAGCATATCACCCCAGCCCTGCAGATAGATAGGTTAGTGTCACCAGAACCAGCATATCACCCCAGCCCTGCAGATAGATAGGTTAGTGTCACCAGAACCAGCATATCACCCCAGCCCTGCAGATAGATAGGTTAGTGTCACCAGAACCAGCATATCACCCCAGCCCTGCAGATAGATAGGTTACTGTCACCAGAACCAGCATATCACTCCAGCCCTGCAGATAGATAGGTTAGTGTCACCAGAACCAGCATATCACCCCAGCCCTGCAGATAGATAGGTTAGTGTTGATTGGCCTCAGTGGTCACGTGTGGGGGAAGATAACAAGGGAGCTGCAGGACCGGACCGTGCTGGGAGGCACCGGAGCACCAGGGACAAGAGAGTATGATTTTTTTTTTTTCACCTCCCCCAGTTAATTAAAAAATAAAATTGTAGCCTGGACAACCCCTTTAACTTGTTTGCCACTCTGTTCAACTAGCAGGGGTATTTTTCATGCGTCGTAAACTGTTTTCTGCCCCCCCAACATAGAGCTGGGTAATTAATGGAACAATTTCATCCCCATTAACCAATATGACGTTGTTCACATCTGTTACTTTCGGTTACTACATGATGCGCAGGTCCAACCAACTCACCCGCCTGTCGGGACTCCTACAGAGCAGACACAGTGCTATCGTCTATTTTTACACCAAGTCTGTCCTAGGTCTCGAACACAGCACTTCCTTTATGAAAGGCAGAAAACCTACTGAACTAAAGCAGCAGATGTAAAATGAGATATTTCTTTATTTACTCTTTTCAGAATCCGCTGTAGAAAATCTGCACCAAAATCCACAAAATTTGGTAAAAAAATTTTTTGTAGCAAATCCAACTCGTGCATTTATCTCCAAAATTGAATAGAATATTATGTGGCAGGATAAAAATGTGATAAAAAATAAAATAATTATTATATATACATATATTATTATATGTCAAACAGAGGCATAACCTAACGTTCTTGGGCCCCAGGGCAAAATCTGTAATAGGGCCCCCGCCTGCAGACGTAGCAGGCGTTATCCTAACCTGTACCATGATACACTGTTAGATCAAACCACATCAATATGTATCATTGTGAGTAAGTCCTCACCGCTACCTCTGGGAAGGTTGACTCCAGACAGGGCCTCCAGGACGGAGCTTTTACCGGAACTCTGACCCCCAATCACAGCGATCGCCGGTAATGCCAGATCCTTCTCCACCCCCAGTGACCTCAAGGAGCCAATAAGGTCGATACATGGACGGATCTTGTCTTTATATTTTTGACCGAAGATGTTCTCTAGTTGAGCCTTTTATTAAAAATGAATGGAAGAGAACATTAGTCGAGATTAAGCTGTGAGTATCACATTCTTATTGGAGATCACAATAAGAGGACACACTGTGTGGTCCTCCTTTTAAGGGGTTTTCAGAATCTCTGCCAGCCGGCACACCTCACAACATAACAACATTTGCTGTCCTTGAGGTTTTTTGGGAGTTAGGCCATCAATATCACATTATGGGGGGGTTCGATACCCGACCACTCCACCCATCAGCTGTTTGGGTGACTGCTTCGGCCTCCTCACTGAATACCAAGCATTGTGCCGCACATTGTATAGTGGTAGTGCTTTGTATTGCAGCTCAACTCTATTCACTAGAATGGGACTGAGCTGCACACAAGCCACGTGATGAATGAACATGATGTCATCAGCCTGGTGAGTGCCGGTGCCACTTCGAGCAGCTGGACTGTGAGAGTACTTGTTATCTGAGCCCCACCGATCAGAGACTCCCGACCTATCCTTAGGATCATCTATATCCATCTACCAGAAAAATTCTTTATCTGCCTGCCATATGACCCCCTCGCTCGAGTCCCTTCCCGCAGCAGTTAGACTTACAGCCAAGTCTTCCTTTACCTGGGACAAAGATTTGGATGTCATAGCCCTAAACCCAAATACTCTGCCTAAGCTAGAATGACATCTTGGTGCTCCATCCGGTACATTCCCCAGCCAGCCCTTCCTCCTAGCTACTGAATGATACTGCCTCCTGCTGGCTGTAGAGGAGATAACTATTGCTACGCAATGGACTACCTACCATGGAGGCAAGGTAGGCAGTGGCTATAGGGCTCAGGGAGGTGGGGGGCCTCGCAGGACATCACTTTGATCACTTTTAATGGTGGTCTCAACATTGTAAATAAATCCTTTTTCCGTGCTCTATCCAATGAGGTCTATGATACGGAGACCACCATCTACTCTGTCAGGAGATCATTAACCATTTAATGCCAAAAGTAGCAGTAGGACAGTGTATAGTCAGATATATAAGGGAGGCTGCGGAGAAAATGAAGCTGCAGGGGTTATAGTATTCTGTATGTCAGCTGGACTAGAGGATTCTGTAGGTAGAGGTAAGTACACCATTGTTATACATGCTGGGGAGGGGGGCAATTTTGACTTTTGCAATGGGGCCTCATGATTTCTGTGCATGCCCCTGCTGGGACTTGGTGGGTTTGGTGAGGGGACTTCGAGACCATCTTGTCGGAAACACTCAGAAGACATGTTGTTACATGTTAATTTTTGCATTATTTTTCCTCTATACGTAAATAATGAAGAATTACTAATGTACTTACTGTTAAGTCCTGAAAGGAAAAAACACCAGCACAAGAACCTAGAAAAATACGTAAAGATCAAAATCCATCAAAATGTACTGAATGAGCCACGAAAGAGAGACAATGGGGACAACATGTGAAGGAACCGACCTCCATCTTGTGCTTTTGTGCCCGTAGCCGGTGGCAATATCTCAGTTGATATAGCAGATACCGGGGCGGGAACACTTGACACC
This sequence comes from Leptodactylus fallax, assembly GCA_947044405.1. Taxonomy (NCBI): domain Eukaryota; kingdom Metazoa; phylum Chordata; class Amphibia; order Anura; family Leptodactylidae; genus Leptodactylus; species Leptodactylus fallax. The sequence continues at coordinate 2,818,786 of CAMRHE010000214.1, forward strand.
CCAAACAGTCCATTTGACACTGGCTGAGACCAGACGCCGGCTGGTTTTGGAACAGAGAATGAAAAGGATGGGAGAGCCGATGGATTATTAGCCGATGGATTATTAGCCGATGAACTGCTGAAGATCGAAGAGGAACCAAACCCGAAGCCATTAGTCTGCATTTTGAGGTCTAAATCATAAAATCATGAGATAATATCAGGTTATAGAGTGAGAAAGGATAAGAAACAATAAACGTGAAAAACAGTCTCTAGAATTGCCAAGGATCTGAGGAAAATGGCAGACACCAGAACAAGGTAGCAATATCCTTCCTCAATGGTATGAATGAACCTGATCCCAACCCCAACACAACCTAGAAAGTATGGAGATGATGATTTAGATCCACACAACTAAGTTTATAATGGCCCCCCAGCAGGGGCAGATTAAGGGCACCAGGAGCCCTGTGCTGTTATAAAAGCATGGGTCCCCGTCTTCTTGGGTCCTCCTGAATGACGTCAGGGACTGTTGAGTCCTGGGATTTGGCCTTGGCAGTCACGTAGAGCATGCCAGCGTCAAGTCATCCAGGAAAGGTGAGTAACACTGTTTTTATCTTTACTCGCTTCCCCTGGACCTCAGCTTATTATACTCTGGGTTTTTTTTTTTTTTTTTAAGTACTAAATCTTGTAATTTTCACTCTGGCCACTAAGCCTAAGAGACTTTCACTATACAATTATGTATGGGTTTTATTTGCAGTAGTCACCATAATTACATCATAGAAGATAACACCAGTGACCCATTATGACATCCACTATTGACAAGACCACCATTCTCGTGATCATTGGGACCCTCAATGATCAGCAGTTACCCCCAGTGGTAGTGCTATGGATCAGTAAAACAATCCACTGCATTGATATCAACATTACATAGATTACCCAGGGAATATACTAATAACCCTTTGGGGGGGTCACAAGGTTGGTAGATCCCATGGTCCCTTGGAAGATCAGGTAAATCAGCCCGACTACTATAAGTACCTACTTCTACTTATTCCTGCAGTTCTCCTCGGTCTCAGGGGGCACTGCATATAGTATCCTGATCCCCGGGCACGGTGCGGTACATTGACAGGGTGCGGTGTCCAGAAGTGATCATACACAAAATATACAAGGTCACAGCCGTACGCTCAGAATCTCCTCCAAGACTTCTATGTTCAGAAAGTTCATCCAGTGCAAGGCAAAAGTACTCCAATGTTTTCTACAGTGTTCGGCCACGTATGCAGGCTATTTCACTGACCCCTTAAATAGGGAGAATATTTATTCGGTTATATCACAAAACAATTCAAAAACAGCCCTTTTATATATCCAGACAGCGCACCCTGCTGTAGCCCCACCCTGGGTTTAGCTCTTGACAGCTTCCTTTGGGGCATACAGGTGTGTCCTCGTACATAGCTTAGATACCGTCTTCCATCCAAGCAAAGAAACATATAATATATATTATGTATATATACATATTGTAGGGAACAGCTCACACGGAGGGGGTCGGCAATGACGGAGTTCACTCTGTCAGCGGGTTTCAAACTCCAAAGGTGCTTTTATTTAGACGTTCCAGCACAAAAAAAAAACACTGTGCAAACAGAACAAAAACCTAAACCTGTCCGGCTCTAGCTACACAGCAGCGAGCCTCACTAACCTAATGCAGGCCCAAATACATATCAGCAAGCAGACTATGTATAACCTCCACTCCAGGGGCGCTCTGTCTCCCCCAGCCTGCCACTTGTCAGCCCTCCTTTTGCCAGGCTTCCTTCCTCAGAAATCATTGACCGGAAGCCTCAACTGAGAGCACCAGGGAGTAGGGAAAATCCCGTAGTGGACCAGGGGTGAGGACTGGAAGATTCCCCCTGCCAACCTGTCCTCCAGTCCAGAAAATCCAGCCAATGTAACTTAAAGAAAATCCCTAGCAGGATTTCCCCTATCTTGCCTGGCTGAGGAAACCAGGCGAGATATATACCCTGTCCAGCACTTTACCACAATATACAGTACAGACCAAAAGTTTGGTTAGTTTTCTGTATTTTCATGACTATAAAAATTGTAGATTCACACTGAAGGCATCAAAACTATGAATGAACACATGTGGAATTATATACTTAACAAAAAAGTGTGAAACAACTGAAAATATGTCTTATATTCTAGGTTCTTCAAAGTAGCCACCTTTTGCTTTGATTACTGCTTTGCACACTCTTGGCATTCTCTTGAGGAGCTTCAAGAGGTAGTAATCAAAGCAAAAAGGTGGCTACTTTGAAGAACCTAGAATATAAGACATATTTTCAGTTGTTTCACACTTTTTTGTTAAGTATATAATTCCACATGTGTTCATTCATAGTTTTGATGCCTTCAGTGTGAATCTACAATTTTTATAGTCATGAAAATACAGAAAACTCTTGGAATGAGAAGGTGTGTCCAAACTTTTGGTATGTACTGTATATACACACATACACATATATACATATTATATATATAATATTACACATACAGTATATTTATATATATACATATACACTTAACATTGAAGTTGCAAGACCAAGAAGGAAAAGTCTTGGAATTCTGGAAATACCAGGATGGACAGACATGTTAGGTTGGGTTCACACTACTGTTATTAATGTCCATTGCTCTCATCTGTCATAGGAAGAGCGTAATGGACATTAACCCCTTCCCGCATTTATCGATTTTTGATTTTCGTTTTTGACTCCCCTTTTTTCCACTCTCAGAGCCATAGGAGGGCTTAATGTTTGCAAGACAGATTGTTCCTCATGATACTACCATTTATTATTCTGTACCATGTACTGGGAAGCTGCAAAAAAATTCAGAATGGGATGGAATTGGTGAAAAACTGCATTTGTGCGACTTTCTTATGGGCTTCGTTTCTATGGTGTTCACTGTGCAGCCAAAATGACGTCACCTGTATTCTATGTTTTGGTGCGATTCCAGAGATACCAAATTTATATAGGTTTATTTAGATTTTAACCCCTAGACAACAATTCAAAACGTTACAAAAAAAATGTTTTTTTTCTTAAAGTCGCCATATTCTGACACCTGTAACTTTTTATATTTCCATGTACGGGGATGCATAGGGCATATTTTTTTTGCGGGGTCAGCTGTACTTTTTAGTTATACCATTTTGGGGAATGTCTATTGCTTTCATCACTTTTTATTCAAATTTTTATCAGAGGCAAAACAGCAAAAAAAATGGTGGTTTGGCACTTTTGAATTTTTTTTTTTCTTGCTACGGTGTTCACCATACAATATTTTTATAAGTTTGTGGACCAGGCTTTCCCTAATGGGTATGTGTTTCACAGTAATTTTTTAATTTTATATGTATTCTAGGGAAAGAGGGGTGATTTGAACTTTTAGTTTTTTCTTTAAATTTTTTAAAACTTTTTTTTTTTTTACTATTTTATTAGCCCCCAAAGGGGCTTGAACCTGAAATCGTTTGATTGCAAGTCCCATAGACTGCAAAACAGTTGTATTTGCTACATTACTATTGAGGCTGGTCATAGACATGTCATAGTACAGGGATAACACACACAGTGATGTCACAGTACAGGGATAATACACACAGTGATGTCACAGTACAGGGATAATACACACAGTGATGTCACAGTACAGGGATAATACACACAGTGATGTCACAGTACAGGGATAATACACAAAGTGATGTCACAGTACAGGGATAATACACACAGTGATGTCACAGTACAGAGATAATATACACAGTGATGTCACAGTACAGGGATAATACACACAGTGATGTCACAGTACAGAGATAATACACATAGTGATGTCACAGTACAGGGATAATCCAGACAGTGATGTCACAGTACAGGGATAATACACACACAGTGATGTCACAGTACAGGGATAATACACAAAGTGATGTCACAGTACAGGGATAATACACACAGTGATGTCACAGTACAGAGATGATACACACAGTGATGTCACAGTACAGAGATAATACACACAGTGATGTCACAGTACAGGGATAATACAGACAGTGATGTCACAGTACAGAGATAATACACACAGTGATGTCACAGTACAGGGATAATACACACACAGTGATGTCACAGTACAGGGATAATATACACAGAGTGATGTCACAGTACAGGGATAATACACACAGTGATGTCACAGTACAGGGATAATACACAAAGTGATGTCACAGTACAGGGATAATACACACAGTGATGTCACAGTACAGGATAATACACACAGTGATGTCACAGTACAGAGATAATACACACAGTGATGTCACAGTACAGGGATAATATACACAGAGTGATGTCACAGTACAGGGATAATATACACAGAGTGATGTCACAGTACAGGGATAATACACACAGTGATGTCACAGTACAAAGATAATACACACAGTGATGTCACAGTACAGGGATAATACACAAAGTGATGTCACAGTACAGGGATAATACACAAAGTGATGTCACAGTACAGAGATGATACACACAGTGATGTCACAGTACAGGGATAATACACACAGTGATGTCACAGTACAGGGATAATACACACAGTGATGTCACAGTACAGAGATAATACACACAGTGATGTCACAGTACAGGGATAATACACACACAGTGATGTCACAGTACAGGGATAATATACACAGAGTGATGTCACAGTACAGGGATAATACACACAGTGATGTCACAGTACAGGGATAATACACAAAGTGATGTAACAGTACAGGGATAATACACACAGTGATGTCACAGTACAGAGATAATATACACAGTGATGTCACAGTACAGGGATAATACACACAGTGATGTCACAGTACAGGGATAATACACACAGTGATGTCACAGTACAGAGATAATACACACAGTGATGTCACAGTACAGGGATAATACACACAGTGATGTCACAGTACAGGGATAATATACAGTCATGGCCAAAAGTTTTGAGAATGATACAAATATAAATTTTTACAAAGTCTACTGCTTCAGTTTTTCTAATGGCAATTTGCATATACTCCAGAATGTTATAAAGAGTGATCAGCTTAACAGCAATTACTTGCAAAGTCAATATTTGCCTAGAAAATGAACTTTATCCCCCAAAACACATTTCAACATCATTGCAGCCCTGCCTTAAAAGGACCACCTAACATCGTTTCAGTGATTGCTCCATTAACACAGGTGTGGGTGTTGATGAGGACAGGGCTGGAGATCAATCTGTCATGATTAAGTAAGAATGACACCACTGGACACTTTAAAAGGAGGCTGGTGCTTGCCATCATTGTTTCTCTTCTGTTAACCATGGTTATCTCTAAAGAAACACGTGCAGTCATCATTGCACTGCACAAAAATGGCCTAACTGGGAAGAGTATTGCAGCTAGAAAGATTGCACCTCAGTCAACAATCTATCGCATCATCAAGAACTTCAAGGAGAGAGGTTCCATTGGTGCCAAAAAGGCTCCAGGGCGCCCAAGAAAGACCAGCAAGCGGCAGGACCGTCTCTTAAAAGTGTTTCAGCTGCGGGATCGGGCTACCAGCAGTGCAGAGCTTGCTGAGGAATGGCAGCAGGCAGGTGTGAGTGCATCTGCACGCACTGTGAGGCGGAGACTCTTGGAGCAAGGCCTGGTCTCAAGGAGGGCAGTAAAGAAGCCACTTCTCTCCAGAAAAAACATCAGGGACAGACTGATATTCTGCAAAAGGTACAGGGAGTGGACTGCTGAGGACTGGGGTAAAGTCATTTTCTCTGATGAATCCCCTTTTCGATTGTTTGGAACATCTGGAAAACAGCTTATTCGGAGAAGAAGAGGTGAGCGCTACCACCAGTCTTGTCTCATGCCAACTGTAAAGCATCCTGAAACCATTCATGTGTGGGGTTGCTTCTCAGCCAAGGGAATCGGCTCTCTCACAGTCTTGCCTAAAAACACAGCCATGAATAAAGAATGGTACCAGAATTTCCTCCAAGAGCAACTTCTCCCAACCGTCCAAGAGCAGTTTGGCGCTCAACAATGCCTTTTCCAGCATGATGGAGCACCTTGCCATAAAGCAAAGGTGATAACTAAATGGCTCAGGGAACAAAACATAGAGATTTTGGGTCCATGGCCTGGAAACTCCCCAGATCTTAATCCCATTGAGAACTTGTGGTCAATCATCAAGAGACGGGTGGACAAACAAAAACCAACAAATTCAGACAAAATTAAAGCATTGATTCTGCAAGAATGGACTGCTATCAGTCAGGATTTGGTCCAGAAGTTGATTGAGAGCATGCCAGGGAGAATTGCAGAGGTCCTGAAGAAGAAGGGTCAACACTGCAAATATTGACTTGCTGCATTAACTCATTCTAAGTGTCAATATAAGCTTCTGTTACTCATAATATGAATGCAATTCTATTTCTGTATGTGATAAAAACATCTGACAAACACACATAAAAACCAGAGGGCAGCAGATCATGTGAAAATAGAATATTTGTGTCATTCTCAAAACTTTTGGCCATGACTGTACACAGAGTGATGTCACAGTACAGGGATAATATACACAGAGTGATGTCACAGTACAGGGATAATATACACAGAGTGATGTCACAGTACAGGGATAATACACACAGTGATGTCACAGTACAGGGATAATACACACACAGTGATGTCACAGTACAGGAATAATACACAAAGTGATGTCACAGTACAGGGATAATACACAAAGTGATGTCACAGTACAGAGATGATACACACAGTGATGTCACAGTACAGGGATAATACACACAGTGACGTCACAGTACAGAGATAATACACACAGTGATGTCACAGTACAGGGATAATACACACAGTGATGTCACAGTACAGAGATAATACACACAGAGATGTCACAGTACAGGGATAATACACACACAGTGATGTCACAGTACAGGGATAATATACACAGAGTGATGTCACAGTACAGGGATAATATACACAGAGTGATGTCACAGTACAGGGATAATATACACAGAGTGATGTCACAGTACAGGGATAATACACACAGTGATGTCACAGTACAGAGATAATACACATAGTGATGTCACAGTACAGGGATAATCCACACAGTGATGTCACAGTACAGGGATAATACACACACAGTGATGTCACAGTACAGGGATAATACACAAAGTGATGTCACAGTACAGGGATAATACACACAGTGATGTCACAGTACAGAGATGATACACACAGTGATGTCACAGTACAGAGATAATATACACAGTGATGTCACAGTACAGAGATAATACACACAGTGATGTCACAGTACAAGGATAAAACACAAAGTGATGTCACAGTACAGAGATAATACACACAGTGATGTCACAGTACAGGATAATACACACAGTGATGTCACAGTACAGGGATAGTACACACAGTGATGTCACAGTACAGAGATAATACACACAATGATGTCACAGTACAGGGATAGTACACACAATGATGTCACAGTACAGGGATAATACACACTGTGATGTCACAGGACATCATAGCACAGGAATTATGCACATACAAAAAGATCCCTGTGTACTCTGTGACATCACAGCATATCAAGACAGTAATTATAATGATGTCATATGCTGGCATTATGATGTCCATCATCCATAGTTATCAATAATTGCACCCTAGATCCTAGTGTAAATGGCTTGGTTGTTGGGCTGCTGTATCTGCTACCCTGGTAGTTACATCCATGCGTGCACTTATTGGCAGCTGAATACAGGTGGGGTCTCATCCACACTGTAAGCATGAGCCCCAAAGGACCAAGAGGTGTGAAGCAAATCCAGATGCAAAACAGCCTTTACCAGGAATTGGTTGGTGATTTGCCTCTTGGTATGTTCAATTGTGGAAGACAACAGCAGACATGGTATACACAGCCACCTTACATCAACCTCTGCATAGCAGGTTCCTATTGTACTGAGAGTCGCCAACGACCGCCAACACTGCAGTACAGCGCCCACAAAGGTGCGACCCACCAGCCCAACAGTAGCCCTGAATAAGCCCCTAGGCTCTGGGCCACTCTGCAAGGACCTCATGCAGTACCACACTATGTGAACAGATCACAAGCACTCACCTTCTTATGGGCTTCCAGACATCAGACTGAGATCTACAGACTGTAATAGGTGGATCTTCTTATTCCGTCTCCTGAACAAAACACCACACCCGGCCACATGGGTGGAGAGCTCATACCAAAACAAATGAGGGCACAGGCTATACAAAAATGTTAATCTTTGTACTGTCCAGGTGTTCAACAGGATAATCCACTTTCCAGTTTGTATTCCTTATCTTAGTGTCTCAGCTTCTTGTCTGTGAGCTTCCATGTGCTCTGATCTGTGCTGCAGTTTTTACAGAGAGGAATTTCCTAGTTTGCAAACTCTGGCCCCTTCCTTCTTAACAGAGCTTTATTAACAGTATAACACTATCCTTAGAGACAGAAACTCCTGCAGCAAAAAACATATAAACAGTAGTTGTTGCAATACAGGCAATAATATACATTATTCCAACAAAAACCATCGGCACTGATGCCACTTTAGGCCCCATGCACACAGGGCAACCCAATACTGTATACCGGCTGTAGTGCAGACAGTAAAGCCAAGAGGAGGCAGAGACCCCAAACATCAAAGATCACTATCAAGCAAGAAGTCCCATCTCCTGACTAGGTTTGGAATGGGAAATGTGGCCCATGTGAGGATTGGATTATCCAGTCCGGATTGCCCCGTGTGCATGGGGCCTAAGTATTAGTATCTATGGGCTTTGTCAGTGTGCTAGCCATGTTTATCACAGCTCACGCCCATGTATTATCTCAGGCCCGTGTATTGGGCCGTGAACCCAGAGCAAAACTCAGGACAGGTCCTATACCTGTCCAATTTGTGGCCTGGGCTCACTAGAAGAAGTGATTCGGTCCAGCACATGGATTTACCACCGGCCGGGCTCATGCACATGAACTTTTTCACATGACCTGTTTTTGTCATTGTTCACAAATCCATCCATAGACTCAAATCTACAAGAGATCTGTGAAAATTAATCAAAACAGCTGTGAAAATAGAGACCGTTTCATCCGTTTCCATGGCCGTTTTCATCCACCATCATTAGATGGCCTTGTTAAGGCTACATGGCCACTTTGGCTGCAACTCAAGATCAACATGTCGCCTTATGACTAGAATTCACAGCACCCTCGGGGTCCCAATGTGACTCCACTCCTTTACATTAGTCAAAGAGTTGCAGGGCAATACAATGATCTTTGGCCATGCAATGGAAGTCATGGCCAAAGTCATCTTGTAGTCCTTGCCTAGTAACCCTGCCTCATTTATAAACAGTGTAAACATGGGCCATATTCACAAAAACATGAACAAAGTCTGTATGACACCGTATTTGTAACGGCCATCACACGGGTAATCCCTCTTTAGAGAACTGACCCCTGGATTCCATTATGGCCCCATGCACATAATGGAATCCAGACTGGAAAGTCAGGTACGTACAGCGGCCAGATTTCCCAGCCTGAACTCCATCCAGAGATCTGGACTCCCTGTACCATAGAGATCTATGATGCTGAGATACCCTGTGCTCACCGCAGCTCCTCTGGCCTGTAGACTATGTAGTATAGGACAGTAGAGCAATGGGGAGACAGGGTCTCTGGACATTGTATGTCCCAGTTTCAACTCTTCTGTAGAGATGAGTTGCATGCAATGGTGAAGTAGGAGAAGCCCGCTGCCTGCTTCACCATTCGGCCCTGGTCTCGGAGCTGTAGGTGTGATGTGATGATGTCACTTATATCATGCCTGCTGCTCCTTGAAGACTTCAGACCAGAGACAGAAGAACAGCAGAGGAACGAGGAGAGGGGAGGACTGTGGGGGAACCAGTAGAGGGACATAATACTGTGGAGGCAGCTGGAAGAAGACATTAAACTGGGGGCAACTGGAGGGGAACATTATACTGCTGGTGCAGCTGGAGGAGGAAATTATACTACAGGGATAGCTGGAGGAGGAAATTATACTGTGGGGGTAGCTGAAGGGGGACATATTAGTGTGGGCACACCAGGAGAGGGAGTTTATTCTGTAGGGGCAACTGGAAGGGGACTTTATACTGTGGGGGCAATTGAAGGGGGACATTATAATGTGCAGGAATACCATCACAGGCATACTGTGTGGGGGAACAAAGGGAAATAAATGGTAATGGGCTGAGTCAAATTAGAAGTGGTTGGGGCTAAATTTGCGCCCTACATATTTTGTCTCTCTTTCGGGAAGCATGCCGCACAGCACCCTCGTCAACGCCACCTATTGGATTTATGCCTGGCCAGGGAGAACCTACTTCTAACAACGCAATTCTAGTGACTACCCTCTGTTGAGGGCTCCTTGGGGAGAGGGGAGTGAGAAGATGGCACTGACTACATTGAAGAAGGTTAATGTGGCTCCCATCTGACTGGTCCTGTCCTCTTAACCATGAAGCGTCATTGGTGGGACCAGTCATAGTGTGTGTCACTCATAGGGGGTGTCACTTCTGACTATGTGCTTCTGAGTTGAAGGGACCCCAATATGCACCGCTCTAGAGGGCATTGGTGGACATTTTACACTATGCCACAATTACACCACCTCATTACCTGATCTGAGGTGCTGCCCCAGGCAGTCTGCTTAACCCTTGTTCCGGCCTTGCCTGGCATTGTTGGGTTTCTGTGGTGGCAGTCTCTGTGTGGTGCCGTATGCAACCACAAAATAGAAGTTGCCGTGAAGTTGCTGGTGGGCTTATACAATTTGATCAAAATATATACTAGGAACCTCCTGTTCTTTTGCAGTGACCCAGGATGCAGCAGTGTGGAGAAGGTGGAGGCAGAAGTAGGCCAAGATGGCAGCCTTGCTGGTCATGGTGGTTTTTGGTGCAGAATCTTCTTACAGGCCCTAGTGATGAAGGGGGGTGATGGCGTAGAGTCTCCCAAGTGATATTGTTTTGGGGTGCTCTTGATGTTGGGTGCGAATGACGGCACAGGAGACGGGTGAAAGAGGCAAAGCTCGCAGCTCACTTTACTTAGCAAGAAACATTCAATTACAAAACTACATGGAGGCAAAATTCACTTACAACTGCAGGTTCCACATGTATGGCACTTTACACACATGGAGTGGTTATTACTCTTCACACCTTCCTCAGTCCTCTGACCCTTTCCATCATGACGATCTGGGGTGACCCCTGGGATCATGTCCTCCTTTCCAACCACTACTGTGGAAAGGAAGGCAATGTCTCAGCTGTGGATACCTACTGTAGGTCTGTGAACTGGTCTGCAGTAGAGATGTTGGATACACAACAGGGCTATTAAGTCTTGGGTTCGATGACATGTGGCTGCCAGTTAAGTAGAGATGGGCGAACCTCCCAAGTTTCGTTTTGGGGTCGGTTGGCTCGGGTCCCTGATTCGTCTTGAGTTGAACAAATTTGCAAAAAAGCGGAAGTGAAATTATTATACTGTGAGATCTCTTCAGACCCTGGAGTATAATAGGTGGAGGCCCAGGGGAGGTGTAAGAAATAACAAACATTTACACTCACCTTCCCTCACCTCTTTTGGGCCTCCTCGCGGGATCTGGCACTCTCAGTCTCCTTGGAGATGTCATGACACTCGTCGTGCCCATGTGAATTCTGTGTTTCAGTTGTGACCCCTGGCGCATGGCATCACCAGGAGAGCAACGGATGATGCAAGGAGGCCCAAAAGAGGCGAGGGAAGGTGAGTGTAAATGTTTTTTTTCACCTCCCCTGGGCGTCCACCTATTATACTCTGAGGTCTGAAGAGACCTCAGACCATAATAATGTACTGCAATAAATGTCCACAGGATGGGTCTTCAGTATGTGACCTGTGGGGGTCCGACACCCAGACGTCGGGCCTATAACTTGTATTATTATTGTGTCACTCCTATTACTTGTATAGAAACAATGCTGCACGCGCCGCCCATCCACTGGCAGCTTCCAAGCTATGATCATGACAAAATAGTGCTACAAGAAGAAGCAATGTGGATATCTACATTAAAGAGAGTCTGTCAGTCCAAAATGTCTCCTATTGCCTTTTAGGGGCTTTTATTAGGAGCAGAAACATAACGTTGTGGTCACAAACCAATTAAGCAATGCAGAGATTGTAATCTTTTTATGGATATGCAAATCATCCTACAAGTGCATCGGGGGCGGGCCTGATTTGTTTGCATTGCCTACAGACAGTGGCGAATGCTCCGACTCTTCTCTGGATTTGGTGCCCAATGTCTGGCCTTTAGCCATGATAGGCATCTTTAACCTCAGTCTCCATGGCTCTTGGTAGGGTAGGCAACTATGGCAAATCAGGCTCCGCCCCCTATGCACTTGCCAGCTTATTTGCATATCCATAAAAATATAGTTATTTCTGTATTGCTTCATTTATTTCAATGTAGCTTTACGAGATCTTATATTTTGTGGGTACGTAAGACTTGATTAGATTTTATTAATTTTTGAGAGGTGAAATGATCAGAAAACATTAATTCTGGCGTCTGAATTATAAGGTTTATAGCACTTAGCATGTAGAATAAATAACATACTCATTTTATTTTAGTTGTTACGGTTGTGGTGATACAAATTGTGTGTTTTTTATTTTTTTATATTAAAAAGGGGAGAAAAAAAAAGTCTATTTTTACTCTGGAGTTATAGCCATTTAAAGTTGCAGTGTCAATGAATGTGTTCTACTCAGGGACCGCCCACTTGACAGTACAAAGCATAAATATGTTTAGACTAACAGAAATAATTGCTCAGGAATGGTGAGAGTTATACCTATTGAAGGATACAAAAAGTTGGAATTGGTGGCGGCGAAAGGTCCTCTTTCCACATACATTTCATGATTGCTATTGGAGAAGTATGTTTGTAGAAATGTTGCCCTTTTAAGAATGTTCCGCATGCAACCTAAGACTGAGGCCCCACGTTGCAGAAGCGCAGCTTTTTTTTTTTGTTGCAGATTTTGCTGCTGTTTTTTGAGCCAAAGGCAGGAGTGGATTGAGCAGTAGGTAGAAGTAGAAGAACTTCCTAGATATTTCCCATTCCTTTTATAGCCACGCTTGGCTTTGGTTCAAAAACCGCAGCAAAATCTGCAACAAAAAAAACTGCGTTTCTGAAACGTGGGGCCTCAGCCTAAGTCATATCCATTCACCACATACTTGGAGAAGCATAGCTCCTTACACAGCTTTCTGATTCACACTGCCTTCCATTCTTGGAAAACCCCTAAAAAGCAACATAACCTTGGTAATATATCCCATAATATCCCACGACTCAGTAATATCAGCAAATTTTAGAATAATTCATATTTATTTGTGCAAGCTATACAATATCCTAGAACTGGTGCAGTAAAATGGTGATGGCTAACAATGGTCATTAGGAAAATGTACTAAAAACATCAGAAATACATCAAAAATCATAGTAGAGGACCCATTTATTGTATTTATGGCCTTAGAGCCGAGAGATCTAGGCATCTATCGATGATATCACACATCTTTAATCTTGCAGTGGCGTTAGGCCTCATTCACACAAACGTCAAAAAACGCCCGTGTGATGGTCATTTTTGTAATGTTTGTTTATAAAACACATTGGGGGAATTATATTAAGATTGGAGTTCTGTACGCCAGTCTTAATCAAGTCCCCACCTGGCACAGGATGCGCCTGGCCAGTCATATGTGAGTTATAGTATAGTATAATAGTCGGGTTGAGGCGTCCCTGCCCCAGCCAGCTTTGGTCTCTGCCCTGCTCCACCTGATTTTGTAAAAAGCATTGAGGGGCGAGCAGGCCGCAGAAGAAACAAGGTAGCACACCGTTGACACAAGAAATGGCTCTGTTCCAAAGATGCGCCACATTTGCACCGCACAGGAAACTGGTATGGATGGGTAAATAAATTCCTGCCCTTTATTTCAAAATGGCTATTCTCATATCCATCCCTCAGTAGACCGAAGTGAAGTATCAAAAACTTCATGATGGCTTTGGTCATCAAGACCCCCATAATCCGCTGTACCCGTACCCATCTCCAGACTACCCCCAGTGAGAAGTTTCCAAAGCCATACAAACCCTTGACCTATGACATGACTAAAGCTCTTTGCCAATGTATGGCTAAAGAAATATAAGCTGCAACAGAACACAGTATCATCATATTATCAGGGCCAGATTATAGAGAGGCCAAAGGGGCAAATGCCCCGGGGCCTTCACCATACTCCTAAAGATTATTTACATCACACCTCAACTCCTACAGTAGTCTCAGATGACTGCCTTGAAAGTCCAGGACCTGATCTGAGTAAAATGAAATTATAGCAGTATTATTAGTGCACAGCGGTATAATATAGTGGTATTATTAGTGCATAGCGGTATAATATGGCGGTATTATTAATGCAATGTATTGCAGTATCAATTTGGCATTATCTACAAGCAGATATATGATTTTTCTAAGGCATCTTTTCTTTGCCCCAAGGTCTCTGTGGCCCCACGCAGAATTGATGCCCCATACTTTTTCCCCACATGGTAAGGAAACTCCCTTATTGCCCCCGTCATAGTAAGGATGCTCCCTTTGTGATCCCCGCACAGTAAGGATGCCCTCTTGATAATAATGATGCCTTCTTAGTGACCCACACACAGCAAGGAAATCTGCTTAGAGTGTTCCACCCAGAAATAGCGCCCCTAGTGACGTCCCCTTAGTGCTCCCACACAGTATGATGGCTCCTTAGTGGCTACCTACACAGAACTAGTGCCCATAACAGTTAGAAAAGTGATATCAAGCCCTGTTTCCATGATGAACAAAGAAGGTCAATGTGTAGGTCTCCTCTGATCTCTGCTGCCTGCAGCACGGCACAGGTGTAATGATGGGCGCCCGTCTGCACGAAGCTGCGAGGTTGGTGGTCTCAGAGTGAATGGTGGGGCACTGGGAGTTACAGATGAGCAAATGGACCTACGTAGGAGTGGAACACAGTAAACAGTATACAAAAGGAAAAGGGGACTAGAGCCTATAGGTTGAGGCCCAAGGGCCAAATACAGCCCCAAGGGTGCCATTAGTTGTTCATCTTTCCTCTAAAAATGGCGTTTCATACAATTATTACCATGTAAAAAAAAATCCAGTTTTTATGCAGGGCTGTGGAGTCATAGTCGGGAAAATTTGGGTGGATTCGGAGTCAGAAAAATGTTACCGACTCCAACTCTGGCTTCAAAATAAAATTAATTATATCAGAATTATTTATATTGTCTGATTCATTATAGGTTTAGTTTGTTATATATTTACTTTCATAGGACTCAATCGCTAGGTTTTTAATGAATTAGAGAATCTTTACTGCTTGTGACTGACCATGGTTGTCAGCCATTTATGAAGGAGAAAGAGTTGGGCTGTAGGAAAATAGAGAAGTCGGAGAAGGTGGTTTGGCCTACTCACTCCACGGCCCTGGTTTTATGACTCACAGTCATTCAAAATTTTTTCAAACGTTCACGGGCCAATTCAAGCCGCTGAATCTTGTCCTTGAGCTTTTGTCTCTCGCCAGACAGGCCATCTCTTTCTTCAAGCAAGTCAGTCCTCTTTCGATCATCCGTAAGATGGGTCATTTTATAATGTAGACCTTCCTTAAACTCATGTAGAATGTAATGCTGAACAATCAGAGGGATTTGATTGGCTAAACGATTGACCGTGCTCTGGAAGAGAAAGTCATAGCAATTACTATAAATCTACTGTCTTCCACCTGACAACAGTAAATGTTCTAAAACCTGCACAGTCACCATAAAATCCAACTAGTGTAAAACTGTAATTAGTAAGCTTCTCTATAGTGGCCTCCCCACAGTAAAATGTCCCACAGTGGCCCCTCCCCACAGTATAATGTCCCACAGTGGCCCCTCCCCACAGTATAATGTCCCACAGTGGCCCCTCCCCACAGTATAATGTCCCACAGTGGCCCCTCCCCACAGTATAATGTCCCACGGTGGCCCCTCCCCACAGTATAATGTCCCACAGTGGCCCCTCCCCACAGTATAATGTATCATAGTGGCCCCTCCCCACAGTATAATGTCCCACAGTGGCCCCTCCCCACAGTATAATGTCCCATGGTGGCCCCTCCCCACAGTATAATGTATCATAGTGGCCCCTCCACACAGTATAATGTCCAATAACAGCCCTCACACAGTATAATTTCCCATAGTGGCCCCTCCACACAGTATAATGTCCCACAGTGGTCCCTCCACACAGTATAATGTCCCACAGTGGCCCCTCCACACAGTATAATGTCCCACAGTGGCCCCTCCACACAGTATAATGTCCCTTAGTGGCCACTACATTAGTAAAATAAAAAAATCCCCTAAATTTTGGGGGTTTGACAACAACAAAATACTATTATACATTGGGGTCTCTTCTGACCTCATAGTATAATAAAGTAGGCCCAGGGTCGGTGAATAAACATAACAATATTATTCCCACCCCGGGCTCCACCGTTGCTCCCCGTGCAGTTCCGGCCTACCATTAGGGGTGGGGAGGGATTCTCACCGTGGTGTGTACCCCTATGGATAGCTGGATGTACCCCCAGGGGTACGTGTAGCGCGCCTTGAGAACCACTTCTCTATATTATACCACCAAGAGTTATTGAACGATTGCCTTTTATGTCATATTGTGGGTCTTACTGTTGTCCTGATTTTTGTGTTATTTAACTGTTGTATACACAGGTGACTTACCTGAAAATAAGCCTCCAGATGACAGGTTAGTTCATTCATTGATAGCTGCCTCTGGTCCTGCAGGATATTCCCTCTCTCTGCAGATTTGCTCATTGACAAAGCCTCACAGTACAGAGTATCCTGGCAATGGATGGTTTTCTCCATTTGGAACTGTAGATTAATAATCTTCTCGGCCTCCTTTTTCTGCTTGTGAGAAATATCTTCAATGTTGTCCTTGGAGAATAAAAGAGATTGTAAATACCAATCACAAGTGATAATGAGGACGATTTTCTTTAAATATTTCCAGAATGATCAGGAGATTCCAGAGTGCAATGGGGGCAGATATACGGATCCTGTCTAATATTTAGATGGCATAAACTTGGATGACATTTGCCCCAGAATTCTGGACTAAACTGTGACATTTACATATTTGTTAATGATCTTAGACCTATTTTTTAAGACTTTTGCACCAAACTCTGTAATGCAAAAGTTGAAGAATTTTGGTATAATATTATTCCAGTACCTAGGTGTCGTAGAAAGCAGAAAATTAATAATGATCACCAGTAATTCCTTGATTCACATGGGGCAAAGTTATCTAGGAGAAAAGCCGATTATATCAAACTGGATATTTAACGTTCCATAAAATTTTTTGGAAAAAACATATTTCCAATGTTGTTTTTTTCTTTTTTTTTAATGGCATTTATTACATGGTAATTTATCTTCATTTTCTACAGGTCAGAATGATTATGTTTTTTTGTTTGTTTGTTTGTTTGTTTGTTTTAAATCAAAAATTTTTTTTCCCAAACAAAATTTGCTTTGCATCACCAGATTTTGACCACTTCTGTCCATTTCGCTGTGTAAGGGCTTATTTTCATGCACTTGATTTTATTGACCCAATTTTAGGGTATGCATGATTTTTTGATAACTTTTTATTTCTAAAAATTTCTAAAAATAACAATTGTGTTACAAAAATTGTGTTACAACCAAAACAACAAAAAAATTCTGTTATGTTGTTTACCATGTAGGATATTTAATTTTTTTTTTTTTTTTTTTTAAATTAATTTGTCATCTGTGGGGATATCTGGCAATATCAAGGGGCCCCCTGCCAGCCTCCCACTGATCATATATTTATATATTTATATTTATCTAAAATTCTAAAATTTTACCTAAAATCCTAAAATCTGAACAACCCCTTTAACTCAGAATTCACTAATAAGTATATGAAAACAGATTTTCTGTATTGGACAACCCCTTTAAGAATATAAGTTAGAAGTTAAGTATCTATACATTACCGTGGCAACATTATAAAGATTTTCAAACTGAGCAAAACATTTTGAAGCCACGTCTGTAAAACATTTCTGGATGAGTTCTAGAAAAACAAAAGAAAATTTATATCAGCATGTAAAGATAATGACAAGAAAACGTAATTGCACCCTAAGATACAGAATACGTGTAAAGGCTTCTTAAATGGTATGCGCTTTTCTGCAAAGAAACTTTGTATTCTATCCCTAAAATAACAAGTGAAGCAACTTTTAAATAGACTTAATTATTAATAATTTTAATCTATCCATCTCCATGGTTACAGACTACAAACAATTCCTGTGTAGTCTGATTCTGTAGTCAAGTGTTATTTTTAATTGTTAAAGGGATTTTCCGAATTTATTAATTGATGAGCTATTTGTAGGATAAGGAATCAATTGGAGATTGGCCAAACATTTGAAGAGACAACAGTATCTGAATGTGTACTGCGGCCTCTTCACAGGAAACCAAACACAGTGCCATACGTTGTACAGTGTCTGTGCTTAGTATCACTACTCAGCCCCAATCACTTGACTGAGACTAAGCTGCAAACAGGCCACATGATTCATGAAAATGATGTCACATGCCTTGTGCAGTGGAAGCAGAGTGCTGCGATTGCTTCAAACAGAACCCCTAGGGGGGGTCTAAAAGTTACAGTACAAAAAAATAAATAAATAAAAAAAGAATAAAAAATTCCGATCACGCCCCTCTCCCTAGAACACATATAAAAGTAATTAAATAAAGTTATACACATACACTTTAGGTGACGCTGTGTCCGAAAATGCCCAGTCTACAAACATAGACAAATATACAGTATTTCCAACACTGTGAACACCAAAGCAGGAAAAAAAAATCAAAAGAGCCAAACCGGCCTTTTTTTCACTTTGACAGCAATTGCAGGAATTGTTTTTTTTTTTTTTTTTTATGGGGCCCCTACCTAGCATGAGCCATTTAGAATAGTTGTGTATTTTATGTGGCAGAAGGACTTTTGGGGCCCCCTCAGGGTCCAGGTCCCGGTAGTGACTGCTACCACTGCACCTCCTGTAGCTACGCCCCTATATGCCTATCAGCAAAACACTGACAGGCATTGTATTACTCTAGGTCCTGGTTCTAGCCTCCAAGAGCTGAATCAGAGTTAACTCCAATTTTGACTTTTCAAGAAAAATGTCAGCTGTGATCCTGTTCATCTGTTATCTGCACTATTGTTACTTACCCTTCAAGCCATAGAAGGTATTATGTGAGGTACCAGATATTATCCCCACAGAATTATCTTACCAGTGACGCCATTCAGCAGATGTAAAGCCGGCTCTAGAAAAGTTGCTATATGAGTCCTCATAATGTTCTCAAATTTCTGGTAATTGATGAATCCAACAAGCTCGCGGCCTCGATAGCGATTCTCGTAGACATCCTTTTCTTTTCTCATCTTATCCACAACTGAAATGTAAAAACTTAATATTATTCTGAACTAATGTTATATCCATTAATAAATTCCAGGGCTGAGAATGTAGATTTACCTTTATCACCAATTAGCCTATAAGGACATAGAAATTTTTTTAAGATTTTCATTGATGTAGCCATTTTTTTGGCACAATCAGTTGAATTTCTTAGAATATACAGTGGGGAAAAAAGTATTTAGTCAGCCACCAATTGTGCAAGTTCTCCCACTTATAAAGATGAGGCCGGCCTGTAATTGTCATCATAGGTAGACCTCAACTATGAGAGACAGAATGAGAAAACTAATCCAGAAAATCACTGTCTGATTTTTTAAGAATTTATTTGCAAATTATGGTGGAAAATAAGTATTTGGTCACCTACAAACAAGCAAGATTTCTGTCTCTCACAGACCTGTAACTTCTTCTTTAAGAGGCTCCTCTGTCCTCCAGTCATTACCTGTAGTAATGGCTCCTGTGTGACATTGTTATCAGTATAAAAGACACCTGTCCACAACCTCAGTCACACTCTAAACTCCACTATGGTGAAGACCAAAGAGCTGTGGAAGGACCAGAAACAAAATGGTAGCCCTGCACCAGGCTGGGAAGACTGAATCTGCAATAGGCAAGCAGCTTGGTGTGAAGAAATCACCTGTGGGAGCAATAATTAGAAAATGGAAGACATACAAGACCACTGATAATCTCCCTCCATCAGGGGCTCCACGCAAGATCTCACCCCGTGGGGTCAAAATGATCACAAGAACGGTGAGCAAAAATCCCAGAACCACACGGGGGGACCTAGTGAGTGACCTGCAGAAAGCTGGGACTAACGTAACAAAGGCTACCGTCAGTAACACACTACGCCGCCAGGGACTCAGATCCTGCAGTGCCAGACGTGTCCCCCTGCTTAAGCCAGTACATATCCGGCCCGTCTGAAGTTTGCTAGAGAGTATTTGGATGTTCCAGAAGAGTATTGGGAGAATGTCATATGGTCAGATGAAACCAAAGTAGAACTGTTTGGTAGAAACACAACTCGTGGTGTTTGGAGGAGAGTGAATGCTGAGTTGCATCCAGAGAACACCAGACCTACTGTGAAGCATGGGGGGGCAACATCAGGCTTTGGGGCTGTTTCTCTGCAAAGGGACCAGGACCACTGATCCGTGTACATGAAAGAATGAATGGGGCCATGTATCGTGAGATTTTGAGTGCAAACCTCCTTCCATCAGCAAGGGCATTGAAGATGAAACGTGGCTGGGTCTTTCAGCATGACAATGATCCCAAGCACACCGCCAGGGCAACGAAGGAGCGGCTTCGTAAGAAGCATTTCAAGGTCCTGGAGTGGCCTAGCCAGTCTCCAGATCTCAACCCCATAGAAAACCTTTGGAGGGAGTTGAAAGTCCGTGTTGCCCAGCGACAGCCCCAAAACATCCCTGCTCTAGAGGAGATCTGCATGGAGGAATGGGCCAACATACCAGCAACAGTGTGTGCCAACCTTGTGAAGACTTACAGAAAACGTTTGTCCTCTGTCATTGCCAACAAAGGATATAGAACAAAGTATTGAGATGAACTTTTGTTATTGACCAAATACTTATTTTCCACCATAATTTGCAAATAAATTCTTTAAAAATCAGACATTGTGATTTTCTGGATTTGTTTTCTCATTTTGTCTCTCATAGTTGAGGTCTACCTATGATGGCAATTACAGGCCGGCCTCATCTTTATAAGTGGGAGAACTTGCACAATTAGTGGCTGACTAAATACTTTTTTTCCCCACTGTATGTACTGTATAGAGGTGGGCGAACTGACTCAGACTGAGCCGGGTTCGACCCAAATATTCCAAATTGGTCGTTTTTTTTACAAAACCTAACAAAATGAGAATCGGCTTCAGTGAATTAAAATGGCCACAACATTATACTCTAGGTTATCTTCATCTGTGTTTGCCTTAGAGAGATAGAAATTGGATAGGTAGGTTCCTAGGAGCCCTGACAGTGTTCTGCGCTGTTTTATAGAGAGGTTCCTAGAAGCACTGATATTATACACTATGTTTTATAGATAGGTTCCTAGGAGCTCTGATAGTATTATACACTATGTTTTATAGATAGGTTCCTAGGAGCCCTGACAGTGTTATATACTATGTTTTATAGATAGGTTTCTAGGAACACTGACAGTGTTATACACTATGTTTTATAGATAGGTTCCTAGGAGCCCTGGCAGTGTTATACAATATGTTTTGTAGATAATTTCCTAGGAGCCCTGTCAGTGTTCTACACTATGTCTTATAGATAGGTTCCTAGTAGCCCTGACAGTATTCTACACTATGTTTTATAGATGGGTTCCTAGGAGCCCTGGCAGTGTCATACACTATGTTTTATAGATAAGTTCCTAGGAGCCCTGACAGTGTCATACACTATGTTTTATAGATAAGTTCCTAGGAGCCCTGACAGTGTTATACACTATGTCTTATAGCTAGGTTCCTAATAGCCCTGACAGTTTCAACACTATGTCTTATAGATAGGTTCCTAGGAGGCCTGACAGTGTTATACACTACGTTTTGTAGATAAGTTGCTAGGAGCCCTGACAGTGTTATACACTATATCTTATAGATAGGTTCCTAGGAACCTATCTTATAGATAGGTTCCTAGGAGCCCTGACAATGTTCTACACTATGTTTTGCAGATAAGTTCCTAGGAGCCCTGACAGTGTTATGCACTACGTTTTGTAGATAAGTTCCTAGGA
Source organism: Leptodactylus fallax (assembly GCA_947044405.1). NCBI lineage: Eukaryota > Metazoa > Chordata > Amphibia > Anura > Leptodactylidae > Leptodactylus > Leptodactylus fallax. The sequence continues at coordinate 2,840,904 of CAMRHE010000214.1, forward strand.
GCCCTGACAGTGTTATAAACTATATCTTATAGATAGGTTCCTAGGAGCCCTGACAGTGTTCTGCACTATGTCTTATAGATAGGTTCCTAGGAGCCCTGACAGTGTTCTACACTATGTTTTATAGATAGGTTCCTAGGAGCCCTGACAGTGTTCTACACTATGTTTTATAGATAGGTTCCTAGGAGCACTGACAGTATTCTACACTATGTTTTATAGATAAGTTCCTAGGAGCCCTGACAGTGTTCTACGCTATGTCTTATAGATAGGTTCCTAGGAGCCCTGACAGTGTTCTACACTATGTTTTGCAGATAAGTTCCTAGGAGCCCTGACAGTGTTATACACTACGTTTTGTAGATAAGTTCCTAGGAGCCCTGACAGTGTTATACACTATATCTTATAGATAGGTTCCTAGGAGCCCTGACAGTGTTCTACACTATGTTTTATAGATAGGTTCCTAGGAGCACTGACAGTATTCTACACTATGTTTTATAGATAAGTTCCTAGGAGCCCTGACAGTGTTATACAGTATGTTTTTTAGATAATTCCTAGGAGCCCTGACAGTGTCATACACTATGTTTTATAGGTAGGTTCCTAGGAGCCCTGACAGTGTTATACACTATGTTTTATAGATAGAGTATTCTATGCTATGTTTTAAGCCTTTTTAAGGTTTGGTTCTTACTGAACTTGTTCAACCCAAAACAAATCTTGGACCTCAGCCATCCAAACCTGAAATGAATCCTGATAGATTCACCCATCTCTAGCACTATACAGTATATTGGCTATACACTATGGGGACCCTGGCTCCAAAAGGATCCAATGTTGTGCAGATATTTTTACTGTTCTCCCCATTTCTTGCATAGTATTTATTATGGACATTGGCATGTTGACAATGCATTACTTTCAATCACTAGCGCAAAGGGGAACATTACTTTTTGTCTGAAGCCATGGCACTTCTAGCCCAGACTGTTTGTGGACCTGAACAAACTGGGGACTCGCCACCCAAACCAAGAACCAGGGGTAGGTCAGTATAATTTCTTTTATTTTACTGCACCCCTAGCCCCCAGTGAGTTCTTTTTAATTTATCTTGGAAAGCTACCGCCCACCCCCGACCCCAGTACCAGACAGTCATAAACTTGCTTGCCAGTTTTTAGACGAAAACTTATGTTAAAAAAAAAGTGTTGCTAAAGCTATATAAGACACAAGAAATAAAAAATAATAAATTCTCTTTTTGGGTTACTATGTTATTGCAGTGCTATTATGTCACACATAAGATAGGCTTCATACTTACATTCAGCATATGATTTCCTAATTTTTGTTTCCCAAGAGTCAAAAAGTTTTCTTAAGTTTTTGAAAAGTTTTAAGTCTTCACTGTTTCCTTCTTCATCCCCGTTTACTACTTTCTTTATTCCATCATCAAAATCTCTGATTCTCTTGTAAAATAGGAAAAAATAATGCCAACAGAACAAATATTTACACTCATCGGGGAAGATTTTGCCTTGTACGCCAGTCTTCTGGTGAAAAGGGCGTAAAATAAGTTGCAAAATTTTTGGGCAAGTTGGGAAAAAAAACCTCTTTTTTGTTTTGTGCCACCTATCTCACTTTCATGGACCTGGGCATGACGTGAGTGACGCGCTAGATTTATTATAGTTTACACCAGTCTACTGGTCTTAATAGCTGGTGTAGATTTCAGTGTGAAGGTGCAATGCCTGGTGGAGGGTGCACCAGATTTATGAAGAGATGTGCATGGAATATGAAAATTGATGTTGAATATGCCAGTCTTCATAAATCTCCCCCAATATTATTAGAAATACAATAATGTTTGGAGGAATCTGACAGTTAGAGTTCACTTTCCCAGCAGCGCCACCACAGGGGAAATTAAGCATTACACAGTGTCCACTGAAATCAATTGATGGTGTCCAGAGAGTTCAAGAGATTTTCTTGAAGCCACTGATTTTTGAAGGAAGGCCCTAAATGTAGCCACTCTGTTAATTCAGAATTCCCTATTTGGAGTACTGAAAAATGTCTTTTATGAACCAGACCTCCCCTTTAATGACTTACTTCTCTAATAAACTGCGACTTCTCTTCGTCTGAGTCTGGTACGCCTCTGCCGATCTCGCTTAGCTGCTCCTCTGCCTCCCGGAGCTTACTTCGGATCTGTTGCTCAATATTAGGTATTGATTTCTAAAATAGGAAATGTATGTTTTTGTCAAAAAGAGAATTCATTGTAGACTCTGTCGTATTGTCCGCCAAAAATCAGCTGAGGAAAAAGTCCTGCATGGAGGACTATTCCCTCCACCAGTTTCAGATTAAAAATGAGAGACACCCGACGGGCCCATTATAGGGTCTTCCGGGTTCTACATGTTTATGGCTGCAGCAAGTTTTACATTTCTCTTTGAGTAAAATACAGATCAGTCTGCCCCCCATCCATTATTACTACTCCGGGTTTCTGCCAGAATCAACTGTAAAATAGCAAAGAGATACCTCAGAAACGCCCAAGTGACCATAATATAGGAGATCCAGGGACCCTGAACTACAAATCCAGGTTATGACGCAGCTAAAAAATTCCCTGACATACAAAAAAGATCTGACCACAATAAGGAAAGCTGCTTAGTGTCCCTGACTAACATCCCATCAGTGTTAACAGAAGCAGCTAGTCAGAAGTAGAATATATAATAGACTCTCCTTACACTTGATGTGAGCTGTGAGAAGCTCCGCTCTAAGCAGTATATAGGCAGGGACCGCAGAGCCACAAAGCTGTATGTAAACATGCAGAGGCTGTGAAAAAAGACCTGCCCCTCTCCACTTCCTATGTGAAGAAAGACCTGCCCCTCTCCACTTCCTGTGTGAAGAAAGACCTGCCCCTCTCTATTTCCTGTGTGACTAAAGACCTGCCCCTCTCTATTTCCTGTGTGAATAAAGACCTGCCCCTCTCTATTTCCTGTGTGAAGAAAGACCTGCCCCTCTCTATTTCCTGTGTTCTGTCTTTAGCCTGTTGGTTTCTAAAGATGGACCTTCCCTAGTAACAGGAAGTGAATAACAAATTAGGAAGAAGGGAGCCCTCTAGTGACAGGTGCATTGGAGAGGTTTTCAGGAAGATAACTGCATCATTTTTAAATAAAGTCTTTATTAAATTTTGGTTCACAATTGTATAGGACTAAGTTGTCTGAAAAGTGAGTGACCATTTCGGTAAATGGGGCTTTCCTTGCACTACCTTTCATAGCCACTACCTTGTATATGGAGCTATGTAGTCACAGTATGCTGAAACTCCCGGAAACAGCTACTCATATTATTATCCTAAGGAAAGGTCATCAGTAGTGAGGTCTTAGACAATCCCTTTAACTAAAGGAAAATATTCAGTTTTGTTTATAAACAATCTGACCAAAACAAAATGCCCCCGGCTAACCTGCAGCAATCAGTTTATTGCCACACTGCTGTAACAGCTGAGCTTGATAACATTCTGCATAGGGGGAGCCTAGGAACGCTCCGCATGCTGCTTTATTATTCAGTTCAGTGTACTGGTATTCAATACATGGTCCTCAGTGGTCTTCAGCCAGCTGATCGGTAAGGGTCCTGATTGTTGGGTCCCCATTGATCACATATTGATGACCTAGGATAGGTCATCAATATATAAGTCCAGGAAAACCCTTTTAATGTATACAATAAGACCCCCCCTAGTGGTCACTGCAGGAAGATATAATTCTATAATTTACAAGGGATGTCACACATAACTAATACATGTTGCATACTTACAGTGATGTGGTACACTAGTTCTTTGGTGAGTTTTTCTGCCAGGTGGGGTATAGTGGCCTGTCCATGGGTCAGGAGAGTGCTAGAAATATAATAATGTTACATCTGTAAATAACATGATACAAATGATGAACAATCCATCCAATGACATATATACAGTACAGACCAAAAGTTTGGACACACCTTCTCATTCCAAGAGTTTTCTGTATTTTCATGACTATAAAAATTGTAGATTCGCACTGAAGGCATCAAAACTATGAATTAACACATGTGGAATTATATACTTAACAAAAAAGTGTGAAACAACTGAAAATATGTCTTATATTCTAGGTAAGGGGTAGGTAACCTTTTTTGTTCGGCGTGCCGATTTCTATTAAAAAAATCAAAGTTGAGGTACTCGGAGTGCCGGTCAATAATTGTAAGTCTGACGACCCCTGCACACGGTATTATGTCACATAGCGGCCCCTGCACACGGTATTATGTCACATAGTGGCCCCTGCACACGGTATTATGTCACATAGTGGCCCCTGCACACGGTATTATGTCACATAGCGGCCCCTGCACACGGTATTATACTAGTGATAATTGCTATTACTATTATTTTAGCGTGCAACAGATATCACTAGAGAGGCGGGCGGCGTATTTTACTCTATAAAGATCAGGTATGGACAGGACAGGGACAGTGAAAAAATGTAAACTTTATTGGTGACTTTGTGCATGTGTTGTGTAAGTGTTTGGTGCGACACTTCTGGTGCTGCGACCTTGACCATGGTAAATGTCTGGGTCACAGCGCCAATAACTTCCTGGTTATGTGATTAGGCTCAGAGGGGTATTACATTATCCCTCTATGTGACTATCAGAGAGCAAAAGAACAGGATGCTCTGTGATTGATAGGAGAGGGGATAACATGGACAGAAGTCTCTGCTACCCCCGTCATCTGCAGCTTATGCACAGACAGAGTTAACATTGTCTCTGCAGCTCCTCCTCCCCCCTCCTTTCTTAGCTCTAAGATGCTGCCTGACACAGGAGGGGGGGGGGGGACACTTTTAGAGCCCCATTTCTAATAGACCTGTTAGGGCCACAAAGATGCAACTGGATTCATTTTAAAGATGAGAATCTCATCTTTAAAAAAATACCCATGATTGACCTTACACATCCTGAGCGATTCACTGTTAAAACGATGTCGGGAATTGAGATCTGCATTGGTATTTCAATGCTGAACATCATTTTCACTAGCCAATCGCTCAGGATCTGTAAGGACGATCATGGTGATCTTGGTATCATTTTAAAGAGGAGATTCTCATCTTTAAAATGAATCCAAGTGTTTCTTTATAGCTTTAACCAATCCTGAGCAATTCGCTCAGGTACAGTAGTGAAGCCGGCAGTTACCGGCTTTACTACTGCACTTAGACTGTGCAGAAGCCAGGTGCTGCAGCATCCATCCTCACCCGGCGCTAATGAAATTTTAAAGAAGTCGGATGGAAAAACGCTGCAGGTAACGTTTTTCCATCTGGCTGAGGCACAAATACGGTGCCAGAACTGATCCCATAGAAAACTATGGGATCCGTCATGGCATCAGTTTCCCTCCAGCTTGTGTGCACCACGCCGGAGGGAAACAGATAGCTGCGCCGGACATATGTGAACACACCGCTGCCGTGCCAGGGAAATAAGCCTCGCGTGCCACTCTTGGCACGCGTGCCGGGGTTGCCGACCCCTGTTCTAGGTTCTGCAAAGTAGCCACCTTTTGCTTTGATTACTGCTTTGCACACTCTTGGCATTCTCTTGATGAGCTTCAAGAGGTAGTCACCTGAAATGGTTTTCACTTCACAGGTGTGCCCTGTCAGGTTTAATAAGTGGGATTTCTTGCCTTATAAATGGGGTTGGGACCATCAGTTGTGTTGTTCAGAAGTCAGGTGGATACACAGCTGATAGTCCTACTGAATGGAGTGTTAGAATTTGTATTATGGCAAGAAAAAAGCAGCTAAGTAAAGAAAAAACGAGTGGCCATCATTACTTTAAGAAATGAAGGTCAGTCAGTCCGAAAAATTGGTGTGGGGGTGCTTTGCTGGTGACACTGTTGGGGATTTTTTCAATATTGAAGGCATACTGAACCAGCATGGTTACCACAGCATCTTGCAGCGGCATGCTATTCCATCCGGTTTGCGTTTAGTTGGACCATCATTTATGTTTCAACAGGACAATGACCCCAAACACACCTCCAGACTGTGTAAGGGCTATTTGACCAAGAAGGAGAGTGATGGGGTGCTACGCCAGATGACCTGGCCTCCACAGTCACCAGACCTGAACCCAATCCAGATGGTTTGGGGTGAGCTGGACCGCAGAGTGAAGGCAGCAGGGCCAACAAGTGCTAAGCATCTCTGGGAACTCCTTCAAGACTGTTGGAAGACCATTTCAGGTGACTACCTCTTGAAGCTCATCAAGAGAATGCCAAGAGTGTGCAAAGCAGTAATCAAAGCAAAAGGTGGCTACTTTGAAGAACCTAGAATATAAGACATATTTTCAGTTGTTTCACACTTCTTTAAGTATATAATTCCACATGTGTTACTTCATAGTTTTGATGCCTTCAGTGTGAATCTACAATTTTTATAGTCATGAAAATACAGAAAACTCTTGGAATGAGAAGGTGTGTCCAAACTTTTGGTCTGTACTGTATACAGTATATATACACACACACACCTTATACCACATCATTTCCTATAAGAGGTTATGCAAAAGATACAATACTGAGCAAAAGGTTGAGGCGGGTGAGTAAGAAATACTTTCAGAAATAGAAGAGTTAATAGTTTATTTTTGTCAATTGACAAAATGAAGTGAATGAAGAAAAGAGAAATGTAAATCCCCATCACAAGCCCTATAAGATTCTGGTGATCCTGCCCACAGAACAATAGCAGAGCGAATATGAAGAATAAGCAGCTCCGGATACATTGTGTACCAGTTGACACCTTTACCTGAAGTGCTCATGGTCTTCAAAGAAAGTCTTTTCGTTGCGTGTGGCTTCCTCAAGGGAGGTGTTACTCTGTATCTCCCTCTGTCCCCGACACTTGACCATCATGTAGCCCTTCCTAAGGCTGTAGACTCGGTTTTGGACTACTCGTACAACCTCATTTTCTGCACCTCTGTCTACCAGGTCTGGTTTGGTCAGGACTCCTATATGAAAATGACAACAACAATCTTCAGTTACTGATACATTGTATAAATAGGCGTTATCAGGTCTTAAAGGAGACCTGTCACCAAGTCTGAAAAACCCAATGATATAGGTCATCTGATCGGCGCAGTCACCCTGAGCATTTTGGTGTTTTGTCTATCCAAATCTGTTAAGCTATTCCAAAGATATAAGCCCTTTTGATATTAATACAAATTACAGTCTATTAGCCAAGTGCAGATCACACACAGAGACCCCATCCCCATAAAAACCGCAGCATTACCGCCCACTTGGCTAGTAGGCCCTAATTTACATCAACACTAACAGGGCTTATATCTGTGGAATGGCTAAACTGATTTGGATAAACAAAGCTCCAATCAGATGAGGTTTGTCATTGGTTTTTCAGACCTGGTGACAGTTCCTTTTTACATCTAAATGTAAATATCCTTAGTAATATCAAGTAAGAGGGGTCTGACAACCAGCACCCACATAGATCAACTGCTTAAAGGGGTGATCCAAGACTATGATACTCAACTCCCCTAAGACGTGATGGAAGTGGAACTCATTATAACAATCCTGGATACCCTCTTTAAAGATATTGCAGTGTTCCGGTGAGCTCTGTGGATTCTTCACTGCTTACCAAGCACAGCGCCATACATTGTATAGTGGCTAGGCTTGGTATTGCAGCTCAGACATATTCACTTGAATGGAACTGAACTGCAAACAGTCCATGTGACCCATAAACATGACCAATAAGGATAGGTCATCAATATTATAAACCTGGAAAAGCCCTTTAATAGTTAGGTTGGCCGTACAGAGCTATCGTATCTGACTCCTCCATGCACATGCATACTTGGCTATGCATAGATTTGTTCTGGACAGGGAGAAAGCATTTACCAAACAATTCTGGCAGCGGCCACTCTCATCACAAACCAAAGGCGTGGGAAGGTGGATTTCCAATTTTTTTCTTTTTTTTAAAGCTAGTGAGATATTAGAAGAAAATTGTATTTTGCAATTTTTCAACCAAATTTTTATTGATTCAATGTGTTTCTTTTTTTCCCATAGGGCTCCTCTTCTACTGTCTTTAGGTCATCATGAATAGAGATCAAAGTAACACATGACCCCAGGATCTGACTACACAGTGGTTGCTTGTAGTCTGTAACCATGGAGACTATGGTTTCATTGCTTTGTCATTTAAAGTGTCCTTATACAGAACGGTCCAACAACAGTCACCGTAATGTCTGCTTTTATGTCCTTTCAGATGTTACAAAGTCGGGGAGACTCCCTAAGGAATGATTTACATTACCTATAGTTCGGTCTCCGCTTGGATCCACCTCTCGGGCCATTTCCAGAACTTCTGTTGTTGCTATATCCACATTACTGGGGACCACGGCCAGATTGATGGTTTCTTGTCTTGTTATGTATTTTTTTATGATTTGCTTGATCTGGAGATAAATGTATAAAATAATAATTGATCGGAATGGGATTGTTTTCATGGTAAACTCATAGATTACTGTAATCTGCCTTCAAATGAATGGGACAGCGATAGAATCTGTCAGGTGTAATATTGTTTTTCTGCAGCGGACAAAAATAAAAAAACAGAGAAAAAAAATCCTCTCTGTATAAAATAGGTTAAAGTCTGCAAATCCCAAGGCCTCATAGAAAAAACATTCATCACAGAGCAAATTCCATTACTTTAAAGTGAATAACCACCCTTGAAGATAATGTTATCTTTCTGAAATTCTGAAATTATTCACTTCTTAAAATATCTTTTTAGCAACCTGAGTTTTTCCCGAGTTTCAAATCATAAATTTCTATCTGCTTGCAGCCACCACTAGGGGGAGCTTAAAGGGGTTGTCCCATTCGCCCCAAAACACACCACATACTGGGCGGTAAAGAACTGTAAACCACTTCTTAGAATATTTACTGCAGTATAGTATTGATAATGAAAGCTATTATAATGTAAGTTCTGGTTCACACCTGACTTCCAATGTCTTGGGGTTGATTGGGTAAAGCAATCCTTGTGATCCCCGGAAGATCAATCAGAGTCAGATCTGGGACACTTGGAGAGACGATTTCCAAACTTATGAGTTCCTGACTGATTCCCTTTCCTGAACCAGCTATACAGTTTTGTGCTAGGAAGAAAAATAGAGAGGCAAATCTTTACAGTAATATTGGAATTATCTAACTCCATAGAGATAAAATCAGTTTTTTCTAAATAGGCCCAAATGTTTGTGCTGATTACATTTTTTAGATGTCTATAAAGCGGTTGGAGCTCCGTCTGCCGTACTCAGTGTATATAATACTTGCTGAAGATGGATTTTCCTTAGCAATGTTCATTTAAAGCCATTTTTACTCCTCACCCCTAACTTTTTTTTTATTATTATTTTCCTGTTCACAGAGCTGTATAAGGGCTTACTTTTTGCAGGACAAATTGTACTTATAAATTGCACAACTTAATATTCTGTCCAACTGTGATGATAAAATACCTCCAGTTAAGTATTTCTGCTATAATATATTACTACTGGTCTATATTACTACACAGTGGGGGTTGGTGCTTAGGATCAAAAATAGTGGGGCTGCTGGAATGCGGTCATTCTACTCTATAGCCAAGGTCCATTGTTCTGTCCCTGACGCAATTAGCATACCTGTGCTAACCTTGTTATAAACACGGGGGGGGGGGGGCTGGTCATCCTAGAGAAGTGTATTGGAAGGCTGTAAGTAAACTCAACCCAGACTCCTGGTCTGCAGCCAGCTACACTTCAAAAGGATTATGGTTTTATGACAATATCTGCCCTGGGGAACCTCTTACATTTGCCCCGATAAATCCCCCAGATGCGTCAGGTCAAGGCACACTCTCAGAATACACACACGTCACAGTTCAAAGCCCAGAAAAGATCCATACACTGATCTCCTTACCCAGAGGGGATTGGGGTGTCATCCTTGGGGTCTACATGTTGGAGATCTCGCCACGAACGCTATCATACCACCGGCCCGACTCTATAGTCATCAGGCAAGGAATCATAAGCAAATATGATTCTGAGAGATGTAGAAAGGGCGGCAGGGCTCCCTTCTCCTGGTGACCTCACTTAGGGAGGAGACCAGGTTAGGTAAAAGGTCTCAGACCAGGTACAGGCTGGTCTTTGTCTTCTGTCTTTTGTATTGTGCTGTTCCTGAAGGAGTTGTGTGGGGAGGTCAAGATGGGACTCCTACCATGCAGCCTAGCATTGAGGCCTGAGACCCTTTATTGACCTGGAAGAGATGTAACGGCATGTAGGAAACACATGCTCTGTAACTTGCTTAAGAAAGAACCCTGAAGCCTACCACATGGTCTCAGAGAAAAGGACTAGCTGCTTATTCTGGTAAGCTGCTATATATGTCATTTGTTCTGCTGAAAGCCACCCGGATAGCACTGCTCAGATCTAGGGGGTGCTGCCACTGGAATATCATGCCCGGACGCATGCTTTTGGACTGCTTTTAAGTATGTGCCATGAGCTCAACATCCGGAGCCCAGAGAACCAATCACAGGCTTGTGTTGGTAATATTTCCTTTCCTTCTGTTTATTCCCATTTTTATTTTGTGCACTGTCATGTTGCTTTCCACTTGTATTTGCTTGCTAATCGCTGCATGTGTTAAGTGTCTAGTGCCAACCCATTTAGGGGTTAATAAATATATAAAATTTAGAAAGCTCGTTTTGTATTATCCTATCGGCCCAGAACACTCACTGGAGGTGGGTGTGAGATAATTGAAGCGATCTCAGGTGTGCTGAACGCGGGTTCGGCAGGACAAGATCCTTCACAGTAGGGACAGAACAATGGGCCTTGGTTATAGAGTAGAATGACCGCATTCCAGCAGCCCCACTATTTTTGAACCTAGGCACCAACCCCCACTGTGTAGTAATATAGATCGGTAGTAATATATTACAGCAGAAATACTTCACTGGAGGTCTTTTATCATCACACCAACGTACTGGAAAGCCAAAAAAAAAATTAGAAAGGGGTCTTGGTCTTGCATTTTCTTTATTCTGACAGGTTTTGTTTTTACGGCGTTCACTGCACGGCCAAAATGACATGTTACCTATATTCTCCAGGTCCAGGTAGTTTCTATGTTTATGACAAAAATCCAAAACTTTAAAAAATAAAAATTTCTTTGACACCTGTAACTTTTTCTGTGTACGGAGTTGTATAAGGCATCTTTTTTGTGGGGAAAGTTGTACTTATTATATTTACCATTTTGGGGATTATCTGATGTTTTAATTACTCTTTGTTCAAATTTTTTGGAGAAGTGGAAAGGCAAATAAATGGCAGTTCAGCCATTTTGATTTTCTTTCTGCTACAGCATTTACCATATGGGATAAATAATTTTTATATGTTTATAGTTTGCCTATTTTTGGACAAGGGGATACCCAATGTGGTATTTTTTTTTTTCCGATCTAGGGTAAAACGTGATTTTATACTTTTTAACTTATCTTTTAAAAACTTTCTTAATCTTTTTTTTTTTTTCTATTCAATCAGTTTTATTAAGATTTTTATAAGGTAATGTTACAACATTCAAGAAAGCATTATCGGATACTCTACTGAAGTAGCTATAAGTCAAAATAAACATAGAATAAACAGGGTACTTATATGCAAGGAGATATGTTAGATATCTAAGAGTTGTTGGGTTATTAGGATAGAATAAGGAGGTTTATACGGATATAAAACAAGAGGTGTCAGTAATATTAGTTATGATCTTCCAAGGGCGGCACAACCGGATTTACGGCCCTCAATGTCCACGGAAGCCAGTTCTTTTGGAACTGGCTGTCCCCAAAAACGCCATGGGAAAGAATTCTTTCATGCTGGTAGGTCAGTTCCACCATGTTCACCAGGTCTCCTCTGGATGGGATGTTAGCAGACTTCCAGTTGCGTAGAAGCACCAATGACGCTGACAGTAAGGCATGTCCAATCAACACTCTATGTGTCGCTGGGAAAGAGTCGATCTGCAGGAATAGGAGTGCCAAAGCTGGTGAGGGGGGTATGGAGTATCCCACTAGAGAAGAGATCCACCGGAAGACGTCTCGCCAATATGGCACCACTTGGGGGCATGTCCACAATAAATGGAGTAGAGCTCCTTTTTCACCACATCCCCTCCAACAGGAGTTCGAAGTCTGTGGAAATATTCGGTCAAGTCGCTCTGGGGTATAATACCAGTGGAGGAGAATTTTGACAGTGGTTTCATAGTGAGTCGCACATCGGAAGGTCTTCTTCGCGAAGGCTAACGCTTTCTGCCATTGTATGACCGAGTATTGTTGATGGAGTTGCGTTTCCCAGCTGAGTATTGGAGTAGATTTGACCAGACGGTCTTTAGAGCCTATAGTGTTGTAGATGGAGCTGAGAGTCTTGGTGGCTGGATTGGGAATTTTGAGGAGGTCCAACAGAGATTTATTATACAGAATTTGTTTGTTGTGGTTGGAGGATAGGAAGTGCTTGATTCTCAGGTATGTAAAGAAGCAAGTGGAGGGTAGGGAGAAAGTGGATTGCAGAGACTGGAATGGGATCAATGATTCCTCACTCCACATCTGTGAGATGGAGGTGATGCCCGACGTTTTCCAGATGGATAAGTTGAGATCCGGAATTGCTAACTCCAAGAATTCAATCGGGGCCCTTTTAACGTTTAGTGACTGCTTCTTTCCTGTAGAGTGGTGGATATGTCGCCAGCTGTCTGTAAGGTGTTTTAGAATTGGTGACGGGAGCAAAGGTACCACCTCCATCCATAGGGAGTAGAGAAGCCAAGATTTGAGGCTGTGTTGTGGTATCATATAAGATTCGATACGTATCCAGGATTTGTGGGCGTTGTTGTGCCACCAGTCCTTTAGAGTAGAAATGTGAGAGGCCATATAATAATCATAGATGTTTGGTACTCCCAAACCTCCCACTCCCCGTTTCCTGTGCATAATAGAAGATGGGAGTCTTGGTTTCTTGGAATTCCAGATAAGCTTGTTGAGCATAGCGTTGGTTTTCTGGAGGAATATAGGAGGGGGAGCTACAGGAATAGTTCTGAATAAGTATAGGATTTTTGGAAGCAGCATCATTTGAAAGGCAGATATCCTGCCTAGCCAAGACAGTGTATGTTTTGAGTAAGATTGAAACTCTTTCTCGAGATCCATCAGACGATACATGTAATTGGCTTTGGCCATTTGTGTAATAGAGGGAGTGATCTTTATTCCCAGGTAATCCAAATCTGTCGACCTCCAATCATAAGGAAATTCCTCCTTGAGCCGTTGCAGAAGTGGATTGGGGACGCCCAATGGGAGAATTTGTGTTTTAGATTCGTTAATTTTATAAAAGGAGAGGGCTCCATATTCTTTGAGAATTCCGATAGCAGCTGACAGAGAGGTTTCTGGGTGAGTCAGGGACAATATGATGGTTTGTAGGAGATCGTCGTCCTGCAGTTGAAGGGTGGGAGGCACTTGCTGTATCTTGAGGAGATGTTACTGGTATCCTCCAGGTCGATAGCAACGCCTTACCCTGGTTCAGGTTATGGATGGTGAAGGTGGTCCCTTCTTTCAGGATGATCAACTTCACAGGAAATCCCCATCTGTATTGGATTTTATTTTTTCGGAGCGTTGTCGTGACCGGAAGCAATTCCCTGCGGAGGCGTAGGGTTGTAGCGGAGAGGTCCGTGTAGAGCTGTACATCTCTGAATTTGGGAGGCCAAGATTTCTGCTTGCGAGCTGCTTCTAATAATTTTTCTTTTACATGAAAGAAGTGAAATCTAGCCAATACGTCTCTTGGGATCTCATCTCCTAGATGTCTGGGGCGAGGAAGCCTATGCGCTCTGTCGATAATGATATCCGTGGTTGAGGAGTCGGGCAGTAAAAATTTGATATATTCGTGCAGATATGGAAACAGATCAGCTGTTTGAACCTGTTCTGAAATGCCTCTGAATTTGATGTTGTTTCTACGGGACCGGTCTTCCATATCAGCCATCTTCGCCTTGAGGTTTTCAACGTCGTCTTCAAGGTCATTGTGTGCATCAATAATTTTGTTGTGTGACGTAGCTAGGTCACCCATCTTAGTTTCAATATGCGTTACTTGCTTATCCAATGCACTGACCGAGGACTGAAGAGGCTGAAGCAGCTGTGTAAAGTCCGCTTGAAGAGAGCTGCGGAGGGCCAAGAGCATGTCTCTCAGAGTATGCTCAGAGGCGGGTCCGCTAGTGGTTGGGAAGCCGTCTAGGCCAATCGGTGGGGCGGATGTAGGGGCCTCAGAAGAAGGTTGGTCTTTGGAATAATCTAGGTCTCCAGGGAGTTCCATTCGAGGCTTCTGTTTAAGTGGGCTTGTATTCGGAGACAGTGACTGTCGCAGAAGAGAGCTCCGCTCCTTGGCGGATTGAGCTGATGTACAGTGGTTTTGCTGTATTGCATATCGGATGTCATCAGGGGTGGGAGGAAGATGGAGATCCATCAATTCTTCGGCGTGGTTAGAGTCTGCCCCCCCATGATTGTCGCAGTACTTCCTGCAGCAGTCGCGGGCGTTGTGGGTAGGAGCTCTAGTTGGTCGGTGGGTGGAAGGCCCGGTTCTCCGCCTACGCCACGGTCCCACTCAAAATAATTAGTCAGGTTATTGTCTGGTTTTTTGTTGGGTTTCCTACCATTCACCATATTGGCAAGTATTTGTCTCCAATAGATTCAATGTTTAAAGGTAAGATATACCAGAGCAGGCTATTTGTCGCTAATAGTTGCTAGAAGGTGCACTAAATCCCCAAAACTAGGTCGCCATCACCCAGAAGGTAGGAACCAATGAGAATTCTGTGGGAAGGATGCGAGCTACAGCTCGGTGATATTGCCGCCAGAGATTGAGATGTGGAGGCCAATTGATGATCACAGAGCTGAACTGGTGGTGTAGGCCTGTATGGGGCAAGGATCTTGCAGGATAGGAGTGCCAGTGAGGGTCCGTTCAGGGCCTAGTTATGGCTAGGTGGAAGGGAAGGCAGAGGACCAGGTCGGGGGTCTCCTTAATGCCTATTGAAGGCCTCAGTACTCGCCCTCCCCTTGCTGTCTGCTGTAGATCTCCTACCTGGGAGCCGAGTCACAGATCTGGGACAAGCGGTGTCACCCAGGGATGTAGGCCGCCTCCGCTGAGTGTCTGGATCTGATGAGTCTAGCTGCAGGCCTCAGCGCGGTGTCTGCCGCTCCAAGCGAGTCGCCGCTCCGCACGGCGACCCGCACCACACGGCGGTATCACCGCCGCTGCCCTCTGATCCTGCAGAGAAGCAGCGTCGGCAGAGGAAGCAGGGAAGAACGCGGAGGACCGCGGTATCCGGGCCGGCCGGTATGTTAGTCGAGGCGCGGAGCAGATGGTGAGTCAGGAGCCCGGCGCTTTCCTCACCAAGATGGCGGGCGGTAAGGTAGGCCTCAAATCCCCTTTGCTGCTCTCCCCCGCAAAAGTGCCCTCCAAACTGCCACCGGAGCGTACCCTAAGGTGCAGGGGAAAGCCCGGAGGCAGGGGTAAGATGTTTGAGACTGGGATGTTGGGATGATCAGCTGGATTACGAAGATGCCAGCAGGAGCTCATAGAGATGCGGCCATTCACTTCGCCGGCTAGCCACGCCCCCCAATCTTTTTTTTTTTTTTTTATAAACTTTTATTTTTAGACCCACTACGGAGCTTAACCCTTAGGGGGTTTTATCACCACTACAATATACCGCAATACGAATGTAATGCACTTTATTGAGAAATCCATTCACTTCTGTTAGAAGTACTGTATAGTAATGACAGGCCCGGGAACTTTCAATAGGAAACAAATCACCTCTCCCGATCCAGAAGAACTTGGTGATTACTAAGATAGGTCTGTGCCATTCAGGGGAGGAGCAGACAGAAAGGGGTGGGGCTTGAAATTAAATGGTGATAACAATACAGTGATGAAAAGGAATGTATCAAAGGCTGACGTTGTTACCTCAACCCTTTCTTTTTGGTTGCTTCAGTCAACAAAACTCAGACTGTTTTTGTAAATCAGGAACTTTTTTTTTTTTTTTTTTTACCTTTTCTAACTTCATTCTCCACTGCGGACGGTCCCTCAATCGTTATTTTTGCCTTTCTGTAAGAGATTATTCCAGACCATGGGGTATCAGGAGCAGATTTTTTCATCTTCAGTTCAAGGGGGCAGCGTGTCACAATACCTGTAAAGAAAAAAATCGCCAAAAAATGTAAAAATACTCGAAGGTTCAGTTTAATAGTAAGATTGTTCTTGTCCTTTCTAATACTCAGTTTAAAAAAACAATTTTGTAGGACCACCCAAATATCATGACATAATTCTATGGCAATAAACAAACTGTGGGTTTCTTATTATCTTAAACCACCAGAAAAGCAGTTGCTCCACTGTGCTGAGCAATATTGGTTCATAGCTTACTAGTTCCTGCTAAGGTCTTCTTGGCTTCTCCATGTTTTGACCTTTACATTGTTTCTGACCTTGACTTGTCTCTGACTTCTGCATCCATGCTGCCTGCTCTGACCTGTTTTCGACTTTGAAGGGATTCCACCTTCCCATGAACTGGAGCCGTATTTGACTACCCTATTGCATGACGCCTGGTACTTTGCACCATTGTCTCTCTGGTAGTCTCCCTGCAGTGAAGTAGTGATCCCCATATGGGGTTAATCCTATGACAGATAAAAAAAAACCACTCACCAGTGCCTCTGGGAAGTGTGACACCAGACAGGGCCTCCAAAACGGAGCTTTTACCAGAACTCTGATCACCAATGACAGCGATCGCAGGTAATGCCAGATCCTTTTCCACTCCGAATGACCGAAGTGAGTCAATGAGATCAATGCATGGACGGACTTTCTCTTGGAATTGCTTATCCATAAGTTTGACTGCCAGTGGCTTTAAAAAAAAAAAAAAAATTTTAAAATATAGTTTACATATACACAAGATAGAATGTTTGGCCGTAATGGTCCCTTTGACGTGGGCTAACGGCCGGCCCAGTGCAGGAAAGGAGGAGAGGATGCAGATACAGTAGGTATAAGTACATATTTGTTTTATGGTCCTCTCCTCTTGACTGCATTAATTTTTTTTTAATCCCGGATAACCCCTTTAATTTAGGTGCTCCTTACCATACTATCTTGATCTGGAGAGTTGGGGGATTCAGCAGGAGGTTCAAATCCTAGAATTTGTATTAAAAGAAAATAAAAAAAACATTTACTAAACATCAATCTCAATTTTAGATTTTATACACACTTACTTTTTTGGGTACTTTTTACAATTTTTGCTTTACAAGAGCCATGTGGATTATAGGCAGCAAATGACTCACTGACTGGTATGGCAGAGTCTTCTGCCACAGAAGAGGTCATTGTGCAGCTAGGGGGCGTAGGTGAGCTTTGTCCATCACCTATTGTGAAAGGTGAATCCTGTGTTATCTAACAGTCATTGTTATCCTGTTAGTGCTGAAAATGAGGTAACTGCTGCAAAGAAATTTCCTACAGAACAGGAAGTGTCATCCTATTCTCAGGCTTTGAGGTCAGAGTGAAATTTGTAGGATTTTTGGATTTTTTAAACTATAGGTAAAGGAAAACTAAAAAAGGATCGCAAAATTGTTTAAAAACATGTGTAAAACATTTCCATGAAGGGGTTAAACTGGCAAACATATCAGTCCGAAGACTATACCTTGAGGAATTGGAAAATGCCTCGCGTCCGGGTACACGTTCATGTTTGGATTCATGTTTGGATTCATGTTCGGGTTCATGCTCGGGTTCATGCTCGTGTTCATGCTCGGTTTCATGCTCGGGTTCATGCTCGGGTTCATGCTCGTGTTCATGCTCGGTTTCATGCTCGGGTTCATGCTCGGGTTCATGCTCGGGTTCATGCTCAGGTTCATGCTCGGGTTCATGTTCCTTGAAGGCCCTGGCATTTGAGCTGGCGCCGCTTGAAAAGAAAATGTATTTGTCCGATGCTGAGCAGAAAGAATAAAGAAAATATTAATTGGACTTTAGACATGATGATCATAATATGGTCGCGTAAATTCTGCCATCTGCAGGCAGTGTATGGTAACTCCAATTATGTGAATTGGGGTCGATCAGTCTGATCTGATCCAAGACATCACTCAGATGGCCAAGAGTGGGGGTAAGTAATGAGTCTCGTAATGAGATAGGTTCATTCCAAGTTTACCAAAAATTTTAGGTTCAACAGATCCCGAGATTTTTGAGGTTCATCGCTGTGATGAACCGACCCTCAGTTTTATATCTTTCTTGGAAGTGTGTTTTACTTGCTTAGGTCAGTCCTTCCCCCACTTGGAATGCGGTGCTTTAGTTGAGTCCACATTGCTGGACGATACGCTTCACTGGTTTTATGTGTGTTCATTGGAGATGGCTTGCTATAGCCAGGCACTTTTATTATCCCTGGCCAGATGGGATGGGGATAGCAAGCCTTAACTTCACCCTTCTCTCCGAGGGTTCTGCAAAGGTGGGAGAAGGGGGGCTGCCTGGGTGCAAGGGGTGGGTGGAGCACTAGCCATATGCTGTGGGCAGACCTGGATTCTGGGGTCATTCAGCAAAGAGGCAGTAAGGAGTTCTGATCTGGGAGAAGATGAGAGGGCCTGCCCTACTGAGGAATGCTTTGAGGGCCTAGCAGTGAGGCCTGAAGCCTTTCACTAGTTCTGGACAGCATGTAGAAGGATTGTTTTATGCAACTTGCTTAAGCTTGCGCCCTAGGCCCAAAACTCTGCTGTGGCCTAGAGAAACGGACTACGAGCCTATACCGGTATTTTCTCTATCTTTTAATTCCCTTGTTTATTTTTGTGTATTGTATCATCGCTCCTTTGCTTGTATGTTTATGCTTGATCGTATTAATATTGTATATTTCTGTATATGCTATTAATCCATACCGACCCACTTGGGTTATTAAATATATAAAATTTATATCGCTCATTTCGTTTTATCCTATGACCCGGTCTACTCACGGTGTGTGAGTGGGAGGTTAAGAAAGAAGTTTGATCGCAGGCGTGCCGGGCGGCTGGGCGAGGCGACATTCTTCACAGTGGTGGCAGCGTTGTGGGATATTAGGGTAACAGTGTGTGGGTGTGGTATCACGCAGACACTGGGGATTGCGGCAATCCTATGGAACGAGCGCGGTATGAGATCAAGCTTAAAATACAGTGAAAGTTTGGTACAGTACTGTTCCCTCCCTTCTTCTTTTTTCTGTCCTATCTTTTATTTGGCAACGGCTTCCAGTGGATGGCTGGTGGGACCAGAAGCATAACCAAACGTCTGCAGGACTTGGTTGCTGCTGAACTCCAGGAGATGGCAGATATGGAAGCTACCATAGCCATGCAGGAGGCAGAGCAAAGTCCTGAGAGGCTGGCACCAGAAAACATCACCATGCCAGATGGTTCCGCAGGTGCCTGGACCCCAGAGGTAACTGTGCCTGGAGGGACCAGTAACCCCAGTTCTGTGGGGGTAACGGACTTATACTTGCAAATGGCCTTACAGCAGATAGACGCCAGTGACTATAGCGCCCGTCTGCAGGTGATTCACCAGTACCAAGAAGCTGCAGAGCGCCGGGCGGAGAGAGAGGCCGCTGCTGCAGAGCGTCGGGCGGAGAGAGAAGCTGCAGAGCGCCGGGCGGAGAGAGAGGCTGCTGCTGCAGAGCGTCGGGCGGAGTTGGAGCATCAGCTTGAGCTAAAAAAGCTGGAACTTTGCCAGCAGGCACAACCTTCCCCTGCACCAACTCCAGGAGCCCGAGCACTAAAGATCCGATCTGAGGACTTTCCAATCTTGGAAGATAACGGGGACTTGGACTCGTTTTTGCGGGGATTTGAGTGGGTGTGTAAGCAGCATCATATTCCCCAGGCAGAATGGGCCCGTTACCTGTCTCCCCAGCTGAAGGGAAAAGGCTTGGATGTTTCCACGAGCTTACCAGTGGACGTGGACTATGAGACCATCAAAGCGGCGCTGATCCGGAGATACCGGCTCACGCCGGAGGTGTACCGCAAAAAGTTCCGGAATATCCAGCGGGGTCCCACAGAGAGCTATGCGGATGTTCTGCACCACTTACAGGTTACATTCTGGCAGTGGATCAAAGGACTTACTGTCACCAAGTTTGAGGGAATTGGGGATCTTATGATAAAGGAACAATTTCTCCAGGTGTGCCCTCTGGAGGTCCGCCAGTTCGTGTGTGACTGGAAACCCAAAACAGCAGACAAGGCTGCAGAGATTGCTGACGACTATGTGTCCACCAGGGAGCAAGGGATCAAGAGAGGAACCACACTGCAGAGACCCCCAAGCGGGAAGGAGGGGCAAAGTTGGAGTTCACCACAGCCTGCGGTCTCCAAGTGGGGTAAGACAAACTCTGTCCTAGGTGCCCCCTCTACTTCCCCTGTCCCAAGAACTCTGGGCGCCCCGGGTATCCCCTCCAAATCCCAAGGAGAGGCCGGGCGGGGGTCATGCCTGTAACCAGCCAGGACATTTCAAGGCGGAGTGCCCCAACCGCTCTAAGAACCCCCCTGTTTCCCCAGCCACGGAAGCTGGCCCATCTGTATACTTGGTGGGGAGGGAGGGGGTTGCAATCCAATGCCAACAGTCAACAGGTCATTGTGGGGGGTAAAGTGGTCATGGGATTTCGGGACACTGGGGCGCAGATTACTCTGGTGCAACCTGACTTGGTCCCTGCGGACAGTATTATCCCTGGAAAAACTCTGACCCTGAAGGGTATTGGACAAGAACGCGTAACTGTGCCCATGGCTTGCGTCCATTTGGACTGGGGTGCGGGAAAAGGGATGCGTGATGTGGGGCTAGTGTCTGATCTGCCTGCCAATGTACTATTGGGAAGAGATTTGGGGCCCTTGGTGTCCCAATATGGTGTGGGAGCAACCCCACCTCGCTGTGACAAAATGTCTGTACTGAAGGATGATTTTAATGAGGGGTTGAAGCCTGTCACACAGGCAGAGGGAGGGGGTTAGCCTTTTGTCTCCCCTTGCTGTGCGTCCAGCTAAAGTAATCAGTGAGCATGTGAATGAGACATTGTGGAATGCTGACCTGGCTGTAGCACCGCCCACATCTGCGGGTGATGAGAGCCCCCTCAGTGTGACCCTGGCTCAGCCATTCCCCCATGCAGTTCACTGTGAATCAATGAATGAATGCAATGTCAATGTAATTGCTAATTCTTGCCTTGCAGGTTTACAGGGTAGCTCTTCTGAGATGCTGGGGGCAACCCCAACTGAGGACAATGTGCCAGGTGGTCAGGTGGGTCACGGGGATCTCAGGGCCGATCCGGATGAGGAACGGACTGCTGGAGTTGCGGTGGTGACCCGCAGCCAGAGTGGTAGAGGGGTGGAAGGCGCTCCGACCCCTGAGCCGTTCCCTCTGTCACCCGGAGATGGCACTGAGACCGCCATGACTAACCTCCCCACACTGGAGCCGGAGGAGTCCGGCGGGTATGTGACATGCACATCTCTTCTGTCTGGTTCCAGTCAGGAGTTCAGGGACGCTGTCCAAGCTGACCGCAGTCTGGATGCATTGAAGGAGCGTGCTGATCAACCTCCCTTGGAGTCGGACAAGGACCGCGTGTACTGGGAGCAAGGGAGGTTGTACCGGGAAATGATCCCCACAAAGGGAAAAGAAAGTCGGCTCAGGGAGAAACATTTGGTGGTACCCCAACCCTACCGGGTGGAGTTGTTGCGGATTGCTCATGATATTCCACTGGCAGGCCACCTGAGGATCGCTAAGACCAAGGCTCGCCTCAGCCACTTATTCTACTGGCCTAAGATGGGGACAGATGTAGCTAAATACTGCCGTTCATGTGACACTTGTCAGAGTATGGGCAAGGCTGGGCAAGGCTCCAAAGCACCAATGATACCTATGCCCATCATAACCGAACCTTTCCAGCGGGTGGCTGTGGATCTCATTGGACCCCTGTCCATTCCCAGCCGCATCGGGAAACGTTTCATATTAACAGTAGTAGACTACGCTACTAGGTACGCGGAAGCTGTCGCTCTGTCTTCCACCCGGGCTGATGTAGTGGCCAAGGCTCTGGTAGGCATCTTCTCCCGTGTTGGATTTCCCAGAGAGATGCTCACAGACCAAGGTACCCAGTTCATGTCTGCCTTGATGCAAGGCCTGTGTAAGGTAACAGAGGTGCAACATCTGGTGTCCAGCCCGTATCACCCACAGACCAATGGCCTGTGTGAACGGTTCAATGGCACCCTGAAGCAGATGCTCAGGATGTTAGTCGAGTCCCACAGGCGCGACTGGGAGCTTTATCTCCCGCACCTGCTGTTCGCTTACCGGGAGGTGCCGCAAGCCTCAACGGGGTTCTTCCCCTTTGAGCTCTTGTACGGGAGACGTGTACGTGGGCCCCTAACTCTTGTGAAAGAGTCCTGGGAAGGAGAAACAGCCATCCAAGGTGTGCCAGTCGTGCCCATGGCCCAAGTGCAGACGGCATGGGGTGCTGGAGGTGGGACCCAAGAAGGGGGTGTGTCAAATGTATTACCTGTCAATGTATTGTGGAGGGATGGTTTGGGGAAGCATAATCTTAGTCATTTGCCCAAGGTATCACCATCACCCACCCAAGTACAGGAGGAACAGGGTGTAGGCCCAAAGGGGCAAGGCATCTGGGAGGGAGGACAGGGTCCAAACATACCTGTGCCAGAACCAGAGGTGCCCCTAGGTTTGGAAGCAAAGGGGGAGGTGCAGAATCCCCTAGAACTCTCCCAACTAGCGGCTAGTGTGGGAGAGACCCTGAGAGACTGCCGGGAAGGGGTCTCTAAACTGGTATCACAAGGGCCTGGTGTTGCGAGTGTGAATCTGCGGGATGCCAGCACTCAGCACGAGGTCCCAGTGCAGGCCGGGGGTAGCCAGGTGGGCGGAGACTGCCGGGATGGGGTCTCAGCACCGGTACCACAAGGGCCTGGGGTTGCGAGTGTGGATCTGCGGGATGCCAGCACTCAGAACGAGGTCCCAGTGCAGGCCGGGGGTTGCCAGGTGGGCGGAGACTGCCGGGATGGGGTCTCAGCACTGGTACCACAAGGGCCTGGGGTTGCGAGTGTGGATCTGTGGGATGCCAGCACTCAGCACGAGGTCCCAGTGCAGGCCGGGGGTAGCCAGGTGGGCGGAGACTGCCGGGATGGGGTCTCAGCACCGGTACCACAAGGGCCTGGGGTTGCGAGTGTGGATCTGCGGGATGCCAGCACTCAGAACGAGGTCCCAGTGCAGGCCGGGGGTTGCCAGGTGGGCGGAGACTGCCGGGATGGGGTCTCAGCACCGGTACCACAAGGGCCTGGGGTTGTGAGTGTGGGTCTGAGGGACGCCAGCACTCGGGGGAGGGACCCAGAGCAAGCAGGAGGTAGCCAGGTCTACTTAATTCAGAGCCTGAACCTTAGAAGAGTCTCCATTCAGACAGGAGAGGAAGAGGGTATCAGTACGCCAGGAATATGGTCAGGGACCAGCGCAGGACCCGGCGGGGTGAGGCCGCCAAGGTGTCCGCGGAAGGCGATCTTAGGATCGTCCTTCCTCCCGACACGCTCTAAAAGGGGGAGGTGTGATGAACCGACCCTCAGTTTTATATCTTTCTTGGAAGTGTGTTTTACTTGCTTAGGTCAGTCCTTCCCCCACTTGGAATGCGGTGCTTTAGTTGAGTCCACATTGCTGGACGATACGCTTCACTGGTTTTATGTGTGTTCATTGGAGATGGCTTGCTATAGCCAGGCACTTTTATTATCCCTGGCCAGATGGGATGGGGGATAGCAAGCCTTAACTTCACCCTTCTCTCCGAGGGTTCTGCAAAGGTGGGAGGAGGGGGGCTGCCTGGGTGCAAGGGGTGGGTGGAGCACTAGCCATATGCTGTGGGCAGACCTGGATTCTGGGGTCATTCAGCAAAGAGGCAGTAAGGAGCTCTGATCTGGGAGAAGATGAGAGGGCCTGCCCTACTGAGGAATGCTTTGAGGGCCTAGCAGTGAGGCCTGAAGCCTTTCACTAGTTCTGGACAGCATGTAGAAGGATTGTTTTATGCAACTTGCTTAAGCTTGCGCCCTAGGCCCAAAACTCTGCTGTGGCCTAGAGAAACAGACTACGAGCCTATGCCGGTATTTTCTCTATCTTTTAATTCCCTTGTTTATTTTTGTGTATTGTATCATCGCTCCTTTGCTTGTATGTTTATGCTTGATCGTATTAATATTGTATATTTCTGTATATGCTATTAATCCATACCGACCCACTTGGGTTATTAAATATATAAAATTTATATCGCTCATTTCGTTTTATCCTATGACCCGGTCTACTCACGGTGTGTGAGTGGGAGGTTAAGAAAGAAGTTTGATCGCAGGCGTGCCAGGCGGCTGGGCGAGGCTATATTCTTCACAATCGCCCATGAATCGTTGTTATACTCTGGGGTCTTTTGACACCCTAGAATATATTTATTGGAGGCCGCAAGGAAGTGCATAAAAATTGTGAACATTCTAAGCTCAAATTCAGCAGTATTTTCACTCTGTGTGGCCCTACCTAAAGGCTTTGTAGTAGTTGTGTTTGACAAAATTTGGTGCACTAACATCTTTGCATAAAATTTGGCTATGCATGCCCTGTTAAGAACTCTCGGTAAGGAATACAAATAAGACCTCATTGGTGAAAAAAAGGAATTTGCTCCTAGCGCCACCTATTGGAAGGTACCTTCCTATAGTTGAATTCCTGTTTTTCAAAGAAACCTACAGGCATAACCTGGAAATAATAGCCAAGCCAGTATGTCTCCTCCAGAAGGTTTCTTTGAAAACCAGGGAGCTACCTTCCACTAGGTGGCGCTAGGGCAAATTCCTCTTTTTCACCAATGAGGTCTTATTTGTATTCCTTATCCAGAATTCTTAGCTGGACATACATGATCTAATAAGTCCCTGTACCAGTCTCTCCCTAATAAGAGACATTACCCCTTCTGACCCACATCAAGACCTCTCACACAGCCAACCAGTACCTTCTCTGCACCAATGAGAGGCAAAAACCTGTCTGCGGATGGGAACCTCTACCATCTGGAGGAGGCATACTGGCTAGGCTATTATTTCCATATTATGCTCTTAGGTTTCTTTGAAAACCAGGTAATAATCTATAGGGAACTACCTTCCAACAGGTGGAGCTAGGAGCAAATTCCTCTTTTTCGCCAATGAGGTCTTATTTGTATTCCTTACCCACAAAAACGTATAAATTCTCGACCTTTTACGTAGGGATTTTTATGGTGGGTTTTGTGGGAGGAGATGGGACCTTCCATGACCCAAGTTGGTGTAATTTTGTGGTCCACCTGACACCTGAAGATTAAAGGGGTATTCCCATCTCAAGGATCCTATCTATACTGCTAGCTCATGTAAGCTCAAGAGTTTTCCTAAATACTAAATGTTAGATTATTCCTCCCATTGTTTACACGGGGTTTCCATAGTGCACAGCCTATATCTGATAAGCAGGACAGATGACGTGAATCATTACTCTTTGGGGGAGCGGAGTGTTTTCACTGCTATCTACAGCTCTGTGGTCAGGACAATCAAGTCAGCGAATTGCAGTTGGCTTCAGGAGAGTCTGTAATCACAAGGATAACACTAAGTCTGTTCTCTCTAGAAGCATGGTAAGTGTTCTATGCAAACCTGTGTAATGTAATATACATTAACTGTGCTTATTATTTGATCTGCATTTATATTAATCACAATAAATAATCTCTTATGGTAAAGGCAAAGTCTAAATTGTGGTATCTCATAGTGTACTGTTCAAACAGACAAAGTCGCCTCCCCCCAGCTTGCTGAAGAATACAGGAAGTGCAAAGAAGAGGCAACAGGCAAAGCTGCCAAGACAGGAAGATGGGAAAACCCCTTTAAGTTACTTAAGAAGTGTTAGTTAAGAAGTATGTGTCTCTCATGCTGGAAAAGTACTCATACCAGGATATCGGAGAATGAGATAAGGTGGAAAGAAAAAGCAACCTGCAATCTTCTTTGTAGATATCTCTAATGCTCAACTGCAGGGCTGACTCCCCCAAAGGGCTAATGAACCCACCAACAGCAGTGTCACAACAAAGTCATGGGGGCAAGGCCTACAGTGCGTGCCTGTGGGAGGTGCTGGGGCTTCTGCTCCATGTGGTACATCTCTCCTGATAACAGAATCATGAGGGGTTCAGATGGTGAACAGAAACTCAGACGTATCTGGGGCTGCCATAGTTTTGAACTATATTTTACTCCAGTTCCTGGAAGTGCACCAACGTCTGATGCAACTGGCCCTGGTACACAAGTTCAGCCCTTCGGCAGCCCCAGTCTGACGCTAGTTGTTCTTGTTTAGCAGAATAAGCAGTGTCTTTGCATTTCAGCTGGTGCACTTCATCTTTCCATACTAGGAACATAGATCACCTCTATAGCATCCCCGTGGGACCCGGGCAGGTACTGACTTGTTGGTTCTTAATCCTGTTTACAAAAGGTTATTGCTCTATGAGAACTGTGTTACTTTTTGTTTGTTACATCAATATAAGAAACTTTGTAATACATCTTACCCTGTTTCTCCGAAAATAAGAGGGTCTTATATTATTTTTTTCTCAGAAAAAAAGGGCTAGGGTTTATTTTCGGGGTAGGTCTTAATTTTTTCCATGAACAACAATCACGCTTTTTATTTAAATTTTTACCACGAAAAAACAGCAATTGAGCACTTTTGATTTTTTTTTCCCAATGCGGCATTCACCATAGAGGAAAAAAAGTTTGCACACCGGGCATTATCGGACACAGGGATACCCAATGTGTATGTGTTTCACAGTAGTATTTTAGTTTTATATGTATTCTAGTGAAAGTGGAGGGGGGGGCTTGAACTTTAATTGTTTTTGTTTTTTTAATATATTTTTTAACTTTAATTTTTTTTTTTTTTTACTATTAACCCTTCCTAGGGGACGTGAACCTGCAATCGTCCCATAGACTGCAATACAATGTATTGCAGTCTATGGGAGATTATCTACTTTACTATGCCTCAATTATCTACTTTACAGCCTCAATAGTAATATTCCTATGACAGGCCTGGGAGCTTTCCATACTTCAGGTCCGCTTGGGAACCTGAAAAATGGAAACCTAATCCACTTAAAAAGCGATTTCTGCCCAAAAAATTGGGATGGAAACCCCGAATTGAGTTTCGAACATTGGTGTGAATCTAGCCTTAGCCTTATCTCAATACATACACACAAGAGGTAACTATGGAACCACTTGCGTAAATAGTGGCGAGCCAAGTGAGATGAATGCAGATAAGGAAAACCAGTGCAATAAAATACACAAGTATAATCCTGTATATGATAATCCTTAGTGATGAGAATGGGTTATATGCCAAGCCTGGGGTAACAAATGATTTAGGAAAAATTTCTAATAGACACTTATAACAAGGATCTGTAGATGATAGAGGTTACACACGTGTATACTGGAGGTAACAGCTAGATAATAGTTGTGGCAGAGTGATAAATGGGGCCTATGAGCTACAGCCCACCAACAGGTCAGGGTATAAGGCAGAGGACTCACCCCCAGTCCACTATAGGGTAGAGATCCATGGAGATATATTGGAATAGGCCTGAGAAGGATCCCACCTAGTCACTGGGAAGGTATGTGGGTTGTGCGAGAGAGGACATGGTGCACAAGACCTGCACAATAAGTCATCTGACACTTATCTCCTATCCTGTAGCTTGGAGATAAGTGTCTGTAATGAACCCCATTAAATAAAACCCATTTGTACCAGTGTCCGGTTGTCTTTCTCGTGTCCCCTCATAGCTATATAGTGTATCCATAGTGTTGAAGAAGTTTTTGCAATATCATTTCTCACTTACCTTGTTGGGGCTTGGTGGGAGAGGGATTCTGGACAAGTCAACTGAAAACCCTGGAGATACAAGACGCAAGTGTTACCAACATATGGGGCAGATTTACCATTGTGGTTACGATCTGAAACTGGTGTAAAATGTGCCAAAATATGAACAGCTTCACAGGAAAGGGGGCCATGACCTAAAAGTAACAAAATACATCAAATTTTCCTAAAAATTTGATTTAAAATTCTGATCCTAAGAAAGTCAACTTTTAGGTAATAAATACTGAGGCCAGGCAGTCTAAAAACCCTCCAGACTTTGTCATCCAGCATTCTGGAGCATTTTCAGACTGTCTAAGGCTGAGCGTTTTTTGTTGAAGATTTTACTGTGCTTTTTTGAGCCAAAGTCAGGAGTGGATTCAACAGAAGGGAAATATCTAACAACTTCCTATATTTCTCCCATTCCTTTTCAAGCCACTCCTTACTTTGGCTCAACAAAATCTGCAACAAAAAACGTTGCAGCTCCAGCTCACGGCCGCCTCCACTTCTCCTTCTGTGAGCAGGAGCAGGGATTGGTAAGTGAGGCTGCGGAACCGCGAACCCCAACAAATACTGCTATTATTATACTGTGGGGTCTTTTCGGAGATCCAGGGGAGGAGAGGGAACATAAAAACCAGTGTTACTCACCTCTCCTGGGATCCAGCATGACTCCCAGCAGTCTTTGAGCCTCTTTGGTGTCGCGACACTAGCCTGGCCCATGTGCCGACTGTGCTGTTGTTGAAGAGAGCCGAAAGGAGCAGAGAGTGCGCCGGAGCCCAGGAGAGGTAAGTTACTTGGGTTTTTATGTTCCTTCACCCTATCTGAGTCTCCGATCATTATACTCTGGGATCTGAAAAGACCCCAGAGTATAATAATTCTTGGGGGCATAATACTGTGTGCAGGGGCCACTGTGGGACATAATACTGTGTGCAGGGGCCACTGTGGGACATAATACTGTGTGGAGAGGCTGCTGTGGGACAGTATACTGTGTGGAGCGGTCACTACGGGACATTATATTAGGTGGAGGGGTTGCTATGATACATTATACTGTCTGGAGGCCACTTTGGGAAATTATAGTGCGTGTAAATGGAGCGTTATGCTGTGTGAGGGCCAGGAAAGGGGGCGCTATGTCGTGGGGGGGCTCCAAGTCAAAAGTTTGCTGGGAGGCCCAGTCTTTGCTAGTTACGCCATTAGCCTCAGCCTAAGGTTACATTCACATAGCTGAGGTACAAAATGGCCGTGAAGAAGGAACATTTATTTTTTTGCATCCAAGGGGCATCCATTTTTGTGGTCATAGATTTATAGAATCTATTGAGGGATCCCTGAAAACCAGAAATAGGACATGAGTTATTTTTGTTGACCTGTTACAATGAACCATCAAAAAGATGGTCTTGTAGATAGTCCCATTCACATATATTGAATATAATGCAGCCGCGTGCCCGCCGGTCGTGTGACATTGTGTGAATAAGGCTTTAGTGTACACTGTCTATTAGTAAATTGTGAAATAAATGATTCATTACAGAATGGTGCGGGGTCTGACCCTCAGCCCCCGCACTGATAATGTTCTCTGCACTATGTACGGAGCTGGAAACCGATGGCTCTGTACACTGTGCACTGGCCTAGCGGTACTATTACATCTCAGCTCAACTGAATGGGAGCTGAAATGCAATAGGGAAACCGCGCCACTATACAGAGTACAGAGCTGTCTATGCACAGAACACCTGAACATTGCAAGGGCTGGGCGTCAGACCCCACCGAATTCCAAATAAGGCTAAGACCCCGTGTTGTAGGACGCAGTTGCTGAGTTTCTCTCTGTGGTTTTTCTTCCCTTACTAAATCTATATGGAAAACGCAAGCGTTTCCACAGGTGAAATGGACATGCTGCGTTTTTCAAAAATACATCTTTTCTGCAATGTTTTTTTTCTGCAGTGTGTGGATGGGATTAGCCAGAATCTGATTCACTTTGCTGGTACTGTAAAACGCAGCGTTTTTTTCCTGTTGCGTTGCGTACTGGTGGTCTATCCTGTGGATAGGTCTTCAGTATACGCACGGTGGGGCTGGATTACCTCCATTAATATAGATCCACTATTTCTCATTTACTTTCATCCACCTCAATATGAAAATTAAAACAGAGGGCATCCGAAAAATGTACCTTGATCAAAATCGAATTGACCAAAATTTGGCATTTTCTTCTGTGGCAATTGATCAGTGAGCGGAGGATTCCTGAGGTGAAGAAACACAAGACATTTGTTGATTGAGGTCCTTCGAGGGGTTGCCCATGAGTATACTAGAGATGGCTTATCTATATGATGGATCAGCAGGGGTCTGGATCCCAGCAACCCTGGCAATCAGCTATTTAGCAGAACTAGCAGCTAAGAGAGAAGCTTAACAGCATAAAGTAGCTAACAAAGGCTAAAGCCCCGCATTGCGGAAACGCCGCCTTTTTTGTAACAGATTTTGTGATTTATGAGCCAAAGCCAGGAGGGGATTGATCAGAAGGGAGAAGTATAAGAACTTCCTATATACAGGCACATCTCAATAAATTAGAATATCTTTGAAACGTTTATTTCTTTCAGTAATTACATTAATAAAGTGACCTCCTATATTTTCTAGATTCTTTACACACAGAGTCTTCTATTTCAAGTGTTTTATTTCTGTAAATGTTGATTATGGTAATGAAAACCCAAATCTAAGAAAATTAGAATATTGTAAGTTCAGTTCAGTCTTGTAAATTCAGTATCCCCTGCCAAGGTTTCCTAAGCCTTTAAATGGTCCCTCAGTCTGGTTCAGTAGGACACACAATCATGGAAGACGCTGATTATGGATTGTATTACTGAATTACTGAAATGAATGAACGTTTCACAAATATTCTAATTTATAGAGATGCTCCTGTATTTCCCAATCATTTTATAGCCGTTCTTGTCTTCGGCTCAAAAAATCACAACAAAATCTGCAACAAAAAAATCTTCTATGACGTCAGTTCCACCCCTGTAAGGAATATAGTCTGGGGCAATCTCTTTAACCCATTAACAATGCAGACTTTCTGGCTTCACTTCTCTGCCCTTTACGTAGAATGACTTTCATTGACATGTAACCTTTATTGTATTAGGTTTTAGATGACTCTTCATGTTTAATGCCTTAGGGGCATTCCAAGACTTCTGCTCCTTAGTATATAAATATAGCAGACTTCTGCTCCTTAGTATATAAATATAGCAGACTTCTGCTCCTTAGTATACAGATGTAGAAGAATTTCGCTCTTTAGTATACAGATGTAGTAGAGTTCTGCTCCTTAGTATACAGATGTAGCAGACTTCCGCTCCTTAGTATATAGATGTAGAAGAGTTCCGCTCCTTAGTATACAGATGTAGTAGAGTTCTGCTCCTTAGTATACAGATGTAGCAGAGTTCTGCTCCTTAGTATACAGATGTAGAAGAGTTCCGCTCCTTAGTATACAGATGTAGCAGAGTTCTGCTCCTTAGTATACAGATGTAGAAGAGTTCCGCTCCTTAGTATACAGATGTAGTAGAGTTCCGCTCCTTAGTATATAAATATAGCAGACTTCTGCTCCTTAGTATACAGATGTAGCAGAGTTCTGCTCCTTAGTATACAGATGTAGAAGAATTCCGCTTTTTAGTATACAGATGTAGTAGAGTTCTGCTCCTTAGTATACAGATGTAGCAGACTTCCGCTCTTTAGTATATAGATGTAGAAGAGTTCCGCTCCTTAGTATACAGATGTAGTAGAGTTCTGCTCCTTAGTATACAGATGTAGAAGAATTCCGCTCTTTAGTATACAGATGTAGTAGAGTTCTGCTCCTTAGTATACAGATGTAGCAGACTTCCGCTCCTTAGTATATAGATGTAGAAGAGTTCCGCTGCTTAGTATACAGATGTAGAAGAGTTCCGCTCCTTAGTATACAGATGTAGTAGAGTTCTGCTCCTTAGTATACAGATGTAGCATAGTTCTGCTCCTTAGTATATAAATATAGCAGACTTCTGCTCCTTAGTATACAGATGTAGCAGAGTTCTGCTCCTTAGTATACAGATGTAGAAGAATTCCGCTCTTTAGTATACAGATGTAGTAGAGTTCTGCTCCTTAGTATACAGATGTAGAAGAGTTCCGCTCCTTAGTATATAGATGTAGAAGAGTTCCGCTCCTTAGTATACAGATGTAGTAGAGTTCTGCTCCTTAGTATACAGATGTAGGAGAGTTCTGCTCCTTAGTATACAGATGTAGAAGAGTTCCGCTCCTTAGTATACAGATGTAGCAGAGTTCTGCTCCTTAGTATACAGATGTAGTAGAGTTCCGCTCCTTAGTATACAGATGTAGAAGAGCTCCGCTCCTTAGTATACAGATGTAGAAGAGTTCCGCTCCTTAGTATACAGATAATGCTCCTACCGTTTCTAACATTATATGCCCTCACATTATAATGTTCCCCTACAATTGACCCACGATATAATGTACCTCTCCTGGTGCCCCAGTTTAAACTGGGGGCAACTAGAGAGGGGCATTAAACTAGGGGCAATATTAATGTCCTCCTCCATAAATGGGTTGATAAATTCCCCCATAATTTTGTGTTTCTGATACAAAGCTCCAAATCCCCTGCATAATATAATGATACATGTGAACACGCAGTTATTGTTCACCTATCAGAGCTCTAACATGTCCTTTACATTACATTATCTCCTGGAACTAAATAATGAAAATTCCTATTGAATGAAAGGAAAAACTGTAAAAATTGATACAGAAAATATTATATTAAAATATTATAAAATTGTGTAACTTTTTACTATACTAAAAATAACATTTTTTTGTCATCTACGACTCTAATATCTCAGGGTTTGTGAGTAGCTATATATACCTGTCTCTTGGCAGCCCTTTCAGAAATGACAGACTTGAAATTTTCACCTGTTGTTTGTGCAGAGCTCAGTCAGCGAGCAGCAGAGCAGACGAAGTAGTGAACTAATGAAAAGACTTCTTGTACGTCAGAACTGGAGGAGGAGGAGGAAGAGGAAGACAAGAAGGAGGAGGAAGTATATCATCAGTACAGGAAAACAAAACCGAAACTTCTGCATTTTGGAGAAATGAAAGTGTGCAAAGCCCTAGAATTTCTACAGACTCATCGAGGTAGACAACTCTGCATAGGGAATATGCTGGGAGTTGTAGTTCCATGGTGGCTATAGAGGGAGAAGAGACACTCCAATGCATTCCACTCTTCCCTCAAATCTGTTATGTTCCAGACCCTACTTAAAGAGGGCCTTTCGTGTCCCCACAGATTAGTGGTCGTTTATACCACTACAAAGCTGAGACTAAGTGGACTCTCTTACCATCTCTATGTATCAGGATGACTTCCTTACCACGCTCATTCTCTCCCATTAAAACACATGAGACCAAATGTGGGTAAATGTGGGGTTGGCCACAGCTTTTATTAACCTGAATTTCCCTTAACAAACAATAACTGTAAACAACATAAACCATGCCAACGATCCTCTTCTCCAATTTCCCAGAGTGGACGTGTTGCTCCTGCAGTTTTGAGGTGTACGGGTGCAGTGAGATGGGGCGATAGTTGGCTGGAGAGGACGGGTCCAGGGAGGGTTTCTTAAGTATAGGTGTGACTGTAGCATGTTTGAGGGCTGAAGGGAAAGATCCATTGGTTAGGGATAGGTTGAAGAGATGGGTTAGGGCAGGAGTAATGACTTCAGAGAGTTTGGGGATGAGAAGTGACTGGATTGGGTCAAGCGCGCAGGAGGTGAGGCGGGATTCAGAGATTAGGGTAGAGAGCTTTTCATCAGTGACGGTGGAGAAACAGGCTAGAGAGGAAGAGCACCGAGCAGTTGGGTAGAGTGGTTGTTGGGGGTGTAGGGTGAGACGGTCTCTGATGGTGTCAATTTTGCTTTTAAAATAAGAGCAAAGTCATCAGCTGTGATAAGTGATGTCGGAGGTGGCGCAGGAGGACGGAAAAGGGAGTTGAAGGTAGTGAATAGCTGTTTGGGGTTGTGGGATAGGGCAGATATTAGTGTGGTGAAGTAGACCTGCTTTGCAGAGGTGAGTGCGCTCTTGAATGTGAGTACTGCCTCTTTATACCTAAGGAAGTCCTCCTGGGAGTGGTTTTTCTTCCAGAGGCGTTCTGCAACCCTGTATACTTAGTATACAGATGTAGCAGAGTTCTGCTCCTTAGTATACAGATGTAGCAGAGTTCTGCTCCTTAGTATACAGATGTAGCAGAGTTCCGCTCCTTAGTATACAGATGTAGCAGAGTTCTGCTCCTTAGTATACAGATGTAGCAGAGTTCCGCTCCTTAGTATACAGATGTAGTAGAGTTCTGCTCCTTAGTATACAGATGTAGCAGAGTTCTGCTCCTTAGTATATAAATATAGCAGAGTTCTGCTCCTTAGTATACAGATATAGTAGAGTTCTGCTCCTTAGTATACAGATGTAGTAGAGTTCTGCTCCTTAGTATACAGATGTAGTAGAGTTCTGCTCCTTAGTATACAGATGTAGAAGAGTTCCGCTCTTCTACATCTGTATACTAAGGAGCGGAACTCTTCTACATCTGTATACTAAGGAGCAGAAGAGTTCCGCTCCTTAGTATACAGATGTAGCAGAGTTCTGCTCCTTTGTATACAGATGTAGGACAGTTCTGCTCCTTAGTATACAGATGTAGCAGAGTTCTGCTCCTTAGTATACAGATGTAGCAGAGTTCCGCTCCTTAGTATACAGATGTAGCAGAGTTCTGCTCCTTAGTATACAGAT
This sequence comes from Leptodactylus fallax, assembly GCA_947044405.1. Lineage (NCBI taxonomy): Eukaryota > Metazoa > Chordata > Amphibia > Anura > Leptodactylidae > Leptodactylus > Leptodactylus fallax. The sequence continues at coordinate 2,875,353 of CAMRHE010000214.1, forward strand.
GTAGCAGAGTTCCGCTCCTTAGTATACAGATGTAGCAGAGTTCTGCTCCTTAGTATACAGATGTAGCAGAGTTTCTGCTCCTTAGTATACTCCACATTAACACCATACCTCCCAACTTTGAAATGATAGAAAGAGGGACAGAATGTTTGGTGTCCATAGAATGCCATGGAAAATTTAGCTCCACCCACTTCTGCGTTGACTCCGCCCATTCCCATCCATTTCGCTATGTGCCCCCACACAGTATAATGCTTCTACAGTCACTCTAACATTATATGCCCTCACATTATGACCCAGGGGGCAACTAGAGGGGGACATTAAACTTGGGGCAACATTAATGTCCCTCTCCAGCTACCCCCCATGGTTTAAAGTCCTCCGCCATAAATGGGTTGATAAATTCCCCCATAATTTTATTTTTCTGATACACAGCTCCAAATCCCCTGCATAATATAGTGATATATGTGAACACGCAGTTATTATTCACCTATCAGAGCTATGACATGTCCTTTACATTACATTATCCCCTGGAACTAAATAATGAAAATTCTTATTCTTAAAAACTGTAAAACATTGATACAGAAAATGTTATATTAAAATATTATAAAATTGTGTAACTTTTTACTGTACAAAAAATAACATTTCTTTGTAGTCTACGCCCTTAATACCCCGGGGTTTGTGAGTATCTATACATACCTGTCTCTTGACAACCCTTTCAGAAATGACAGAAATTTACCCTTTGTTTGTGCAGAGCTCAGTCAGCGAGAGTCAGCGAGCAGCAGAGCAGACGTAGTAGTGAACTAATGAAAATGCTTCATGTACGTCAGGACTGGAGGAGGAAGAGGAAGAGGAAGACAAGGAGGAGGAGGAAGAATATCATCAATACAGGAAAACAAAACCGAAACTTCTGCATTTTGGAGAAATTAAGGTGTCCAAAGCCCTAGAATTTCTACAGACTCATTGAGGTAGACAATGCTGCATAGGGAATATGCTGGATGACTTCCTTACCACACTCATTCTCTCCCATTAAAACACATGAGACCAAATGTGGGTAAATGTGGGGTTGGCCACAGCTTTTATTAACCTGAATTTCCCTTAACAAACAATAACTGTAAACAACATAAACCATGCCAACGATCCTCTTCTCCAATTTCCCAGACCGCTCTTACCCAAATGCCCTGCTGTGAAACATGTGGGACCTACTCTCTGCTCCAATATACAGGACATGGTCTCCCGCCATGGAGCTGGCAGTGTACTCCTACATCTGCCCACGACCAGTCCCACCCAAAAGGACCAAAGCCTCTAAACCTTCTTCAATCCCTAACAAGAAAAAGACACCCCCGGAGCCATCAGCAAAGGGGACATGACTTTGGAATGGGGGAACCAATAACTCCTGCAGTTTCATCTTTGTGCAGTAGTTGTGTGGATTTATATAGGTTGGTTCAGCTTTATTTATTTATTATGGTTACTTATATAGCGCCATCATATTCCGCAGCGCTTTACAGACATTGACAGTCACTGTCCCATATAGGACTCACAATCTACATTCCCTATCAGTATGTCTTTGGAGTGTGGGAGGAAACCTGAGGAAACCCACCAAACACGGGGAGAACATACAAACTCCTTGCAGATGTTGTCCTTGGCAGGATTCGAACCCAGGACTCCAGCGCTGCTTTAAGAGTATATGTGTGTATATTGAGCTTTAGGAGTATATACAGTCATGGCCAAAAGTTTTGAGAATGACACAAATATTATATTTTCACATGATCTGCTGCCCTCTGGTTTTTATCACATACAGAAATATAATTGCATTCATATTATGAGTAACAGAAGCTTATATTGACAGTTAGAATGAGTTAATGCAGCAAGTCAATATTTGCAGTGTTGACCCTTCTTCTTCAGGACCTCTGCAATTCTCCCTGGCATGCTCTCAATCAACTTCTGGACCAAATCCTGACTGATAGCAGTCCATTCTTGCAGAATCAATGCTTTCATTTTGTCTGAATTTGTTGGTTTTTGTTTGTCCACCCGTCTCTTGATGATTGACCACAAGTTCTCAATGGGATTAAGATCTGGGGAGTTTCCAGGCCATGGACCCAAAATCTCTATGTTTTGTTCCCTGAGCCATTTAGTTATCACCTTTGCTTTATGGCAAGGTGCTCCATCATGCTGGAAAAGGCATTGTTGAGCGCCAAACTGCTCTTGGACGGTTGGGAGAAGTTGCTCTTGGAGGACATTCTGGTACCATTCTTTATTCATGGCAAGACTGTGAGAGAGCCGATTCCCTTGGCTGAGAAGCAACCCCACACATGAATGGTTTCAGGATGCTTTACAGTTGGCATGAGACAAGACTGGTGGTAGCGCTCACCTCTTCTTCTCCGAATAAGCTGTTTTCCAGATGTTCCAAACAATTGAAAAGGGGATTCATCAGAGAAAATGACTTTCCCCCAGTCCTCAGCAGTCCACTCCCTGTACCTTTTGCAGAATATCAGTCTGTCCCTGATGTTTTTTCTGGAGAGAAGTGGCTTCTTTGCTGCCCTCCTTGAGACCAGGCCTTGCTCCAAGAGTCTCCGCCTCACAGTGCGTGCAGATGCACTCACACCTGCCTGCTGCCATTCCTCAGCAAGCTCTGCACTGCTGGTAGCCCGATCCCGCAGCTGAAACACTTTTAAGAGACGGTCCTGCCGCTTGCTGGTCTTTCTTGGGCGCCCTGGAGCCTTTTTGGCACCAATGGAACCTCTCTCCTTGAAGTTCTTGATGATGCGATAGATTGTTGACTGAGGTGCAATCTTTCTAGTTGCAATACTCTTCCCAGTTAGGCCATTTTTGTGCAGTGCAATGATGACTGCACGTGTTTCTTTAGAGATAACCATGGTTAACAGAAGAGAAACAATGATGGCAAGCACCAGCCTCCTTTTAAAGTGTCCAGTGGTGTCATTCTTACTTAATCATGGCAGATTGATCTCCAGCCCTGTCCTCATCAACACCCACACCTGTGTTAATGGAGCAATCACTGAAACGATGTTAGGTGGTCCTTTTAAGGCAGGGCTGCAATGATGTTGAAATGTGTTTTGGGGGATAAAGTTCATTTTCTAGGCAAATATTGACTTTGCAAGTAATTGCTGTTAAGCTGATCACTCTTTATAACATTCTGGAGTATATGCAAATTGCCATTAGAAAAACTGAAGCAGTAGACTTTGTAAAAATTAATATTTGTATCATTCTCAAAACTTTTGGCCATGACTGTATATGTGTATATTGAGCTTTAGGAGTATATAGTGCCTAGTGTGTTACTGTAGGGAGGAGCAGTTTAGGAATAGATGTCACTTCCTGTCTCATTCATCTCTTTCTCTCACCACAAGGACTGGAGGAAACATGTCTGCTGAATCAGAGAGTATAATATTGGGGTTTATCGCCTCACACCACACTGGTGTCACCACATTCACATTACACATCACTACTAGTTTAGTATCCCCCATCCTAAATCATACTGTATATACTGCAGTATTACCTCAGGATATATACAGTCACAGGGTCCCCTCATGTATTTACCTCACACACGGCAGACATGGCTGATATATCATACATTACTGCTGTATAATGCAGATTGTTCATGGGGACTGAGGGGCTCTCTATGGGGGAGCTGGGAGGTCACATGTAATGGAGACCCTGTGGTGAGAGAGGGACAGTCTGGTCTGAAAGCCGCCTCCCTGTATATGGAGTCTAGTGATCTGTATACACCCTCCATCTTAGTTCCATGTACTGGACATGCTGTTTATATTGACCCTGCTATATACAGGTCCCTCACTGTATATGTAGTCCAGCAGTCCCTATAGTTCCTCCATCTTAGTGCTGGTCCTATATATGGCATCTAATGATCTATATGTGACCTCCATATCAGGGCTGTATACTGAGTCCTGTGTGGTTATATGGCAGCCGTCAGTCACTTTATACATGCTGTCCTGCTGATGCTGCTGCCTATAAAATGTCCGCCCTTACCTCATGTAGCTATTTCATCTTCCATTTGGAAATTCATCTAGTACCTAAAATGGTGGATGTTATAAGTCTGTGTAGATTATGTGGGGCCTTATCTAGATGTTTTTTCACATCTTTGTCTTCTAGCAGGATATATTATATTTAGTTCATATTTATAGCTTTGATAGGTGTTCATGGAGGGCTCAGCACATGGTGGGGATGTGGGTGACTCTGTAGGATACATAGATTTGTATAGTTTTATAGCCATGTATATACGGTGATATAGTGACCACCATGTTGTAGGCTGACCTCTAAGTCTCCAACACATGTAGATAACGGATATCAGACAAATACTGCATCAGATTTATTGCATCTTACTCTTCATGTGTAGCCGGTGATTTAGGAGCATTTACAGTCTGTATCCGGATAAGTATATGGATTACTATTATTATATGTTACTATGACATCATATAATGCAGCCACTCCCATCCCTGACTATGACATATACTATGTGATGGGTTATTACTCAGTGGTGTCCTATAATAGTATAATTTTGTACCCACTGACAGCTGCTCAAGTCTATCCTTATTACCTACATAGCTCTGGATTATTCTGGAGCTGGTATAACTTAGTATTATTGCTTATACAGTATTTAGGGGGAGCCATCTAAGTTATTATTTCTTTTAGAGCACCTTTAATTCCATGGTGCTGTGTGTGTGTGTGCGTTATATATATATATATATATATATATATATATATATATATATAGGGATTTACTTAAATACATAGTGCCAACATAGGTACAATATGTACATAACTAACTAGCTGAGTGATCTAGTACATGTGGATGAGAGCAGCCTGCCTGCATGGGCCTCCAATCTTTAGGCCAATGTTTTACTGTGTTATTGTCAGTGGCCTTGCCATTTAATGTAACCCTATAGGGCATGGTTCCTTAGGATTGGGATGCGTACACAATGTCCTCATGCCTCCAAACCAGTGTTTAATTGCTGGTGGTTTGAGATACACTAACAACCTGTTTTGCCATTTCTTGACTGAACGTGTTTAATAGAATGTAATGTATTTATTTACTGATGTGTTTTCTTAATACTTTAGCTTAAATATAATCCTGCACTATAGCTATTGTTGTGCATTATAATTTGCACTATTTAAAATAAATATATATTTATATATTTTTGTTTTATGGGTCCTTGAAGTTATGTATAATTTGGCCAGTAATGGGCAACCATCTCAGGTATAGCCCAGTGCGGGGGTAACTATCAGAGGTATGGCCCCCTGGTGTGGAGGGGTGACCATCGGAGGTATGGCCCCCTGGTGTGATGGGGTGACCATCGGAGGTATGGCCCCCTGGTGTAGAGGGGTAACCATCGGAGGTATGGCCCCCTTGTGTGGAGGGGTAACCATCGGAGGTATGGCCCCCTGGTGTGGAGGGGTAACCATTGGAGGTATGGCCCCCTTGTGTGGAGGGGTGACCATCGGAGGTATGGCCCCCTGGTGTGGAGGGGTAACCATCGGAGGTATGGCCCCCTGGTGTGGAGGGTTAACCATCGGAGGTATGGACCCCTGGTGTGGAGGGGTAACCATCGGAGGTATGGCCCCCTGGTGTGGAGGGGTAACCATCGGAGGTATGGCCCCCTGGTGTGGAGGGGTAACCATTGGAGGTATGGCCCCCTTGTGTGGAGGGGTGACCATCGGAGGTATGGCCCCCTGGTGTGGAGGGGTAACCATCGGAGGTATGGCCCCCTGGTGTGGAGGGGTAACCATCGGAGGTATGGCCCCCTGGTGTGGAGGGTTAACCATCGGAGGTATGGCCCCCTGGTGTGGAGGGGTAACCATCGGAGGTATGGCCCCCTGGTGTGGAGGGGTAACCATCGGAGGTCTGGCCCCCTGGTGTGGAGGGGTAACCATCAGCGGTATGGACCCCCTGGTTTCTGCAAACCAATTATTCATTTTAAAAAGACCCTGTTAGGGTAAGTCCCTATGGTCATGGCTAGTTATCACATGCCTGTGCAATAAATTGAGCCCTCCGAGCTGGTGGTGGCTGCGGCTGGAGGGAGAGAAAAACAAATGGGCATGTTTTTGATAAAAATCTAGGTTCAAGGACCATTTCTGTTGACTTGTAATTTTTCTTAGTGAAGATATATGACCTTTAATTGACCAACTCATATTTCTCTTAAGGATGCCGACAGTGTGATACAGCCATAGATGCAGGAGTTATATAGTCCTGTAGCTCCCAAGCGGAACGGGCAGCATCAGGATGGTGCTGGCCCATGTCCAGCAAAGAAGAGAATTTTCATCTTCAAATTTCGATCTGGGTCCCCTTGGGTTGGTGCTTGCGGCTAAGGGTAAAGGTCATCAAGTGCTCTGAAACTGATTGAGAGATGACAGGAGAGGATATCTCACTGCCTTCAAAGACTCCTGTAAATCAAGCAGATCGTGGGCTTATTCTCATCATTATAAGCATCATTTAATGGCTTGTTTTACTGTTGATGTGGTTCGGACCCATCAAACAACAATGGTGAGGTTTTGCACTACAATAAGTGCTCGGTGGTTGCTGTAGTATCTGGAGAAGCTGACGCACAGCAAGTACTTTTCTCTTCCCTTCTTTATACTCTCTATGTCTTCCCTGGCAGTATAAGTGGGTATAGGGTTGCCAATGAATATAAACAGACAGTTCTAGTTTTTAGTGGCAGAGGTATTTCTTTAAGAGGTGTTATCTCATACATAGTATATACATCTATATCATTTGTTTACAGTTACCACCATAAGTGGGAAGTATATACTTATATGCATAAATGGTTGGCAATTACATGTTTGTGGTATGGCAGAATTCCCCATGTATACTGATTTATGGTAATTTCAGTATTATAGTCTATTTCTCTTTACTAGTTTCTGACTACAGCCTTGTCACTTTAGTTGCATTTTCAGCAACATTCATAGCTTAGTTGATCTGGCTTAACAATTTTTTTTTATCCATCACTGGTTACGTTATATTGTAGAGAAGATAATGTGGGACTTGTAGTATAAAAATTTTCCAGAGGGCTATTGCATTCGTAATCAGTTTGGTGGCAGTCGAGTCCATTTTAAGGTGTCAAATGGCCTCTCTGTGGCGGTTGAGGAGTCAGGTGGAAGTTGCAGGCAAGATATTGTGGACTTATTTTAACTAATAGAGGAGGTTAAACCTCATGGTGGTGAACAGGCTGAGCTTTGGAAATGGCCAGTCTGGAGGAAGTCGTAATAGTAACGTCATCCAGGGGCGGGCACAGGGGTTAAGCACAGGGATGTTGGTGCCCTTAAAGTGTACTGGCTCTGCTAGAATTGCAAGCCGGAACGTGCCGCCCTTTTATTGCTGTCTGGCCGGGTGCTGTATGTCAGACAGCTGGGGATCTCACAGGATTCGTGAATGCCAATGGTCTAGTACTTCACCTGACTCCTTCTGTGATTATTTTAGTTCTGTGATTTAAATAAAGCTGTGGCCATTTTTACACCAAAATAAAGTGTTTTGTGTGTTTATTCCAAAGTCAGTGTTTACTGTAGTTTGAGTGGTTTTAGGAAGGAGTGAGGGTCCATCCCATATCCAAAAGTCATGTAATTTCCTATAGGGTTCAAATGAACCCCATCTCACAGCAATAAGTCCGCATTATCCCCTTCTAGGTCCCTGTGTCAAACCACCACACCTCCTAACAACCGGACCAAGCGAGACACTCGCATATTCAGGACCCGGCAAGACCGTTCAATCGCCAGCTGGTCCCTAGCACCCCGCCATACCCGTCTAAGAACAATTTCTGACCAAACAATCACAACATTCGTAAAAAAGGCGGACACCCTCTGTAAGTCCTACTTTATGATAGCCAGTAATTCAGCCAACTTGATTCGGCCGAGGTCATTACCCCCAGCATGTATAAAAACCACCATCAGGCCAGAGGCCTGCCAGCTAGCCATAACGACCTCTGGTAATATCTCCTGCCACTGCAGACCCCGCCAATGTGCATCAACCGACTGCAAGCCAAGGGATAAGCCTCCAGAACGAATGGCAGCCTGACATTCAGCCAAAAACACATAAGAGTGTCCCAGGATCCAAACCAACAGCATGCAATGACCTGGAAGACGGAACGAAAAACATAACACATATAACCAACAAAAAACAAGCCAGATCACTGAGTAAGAAGGTCAAGCCGTATGTAAGACCGATAACAGTCGGACTTCCAACGACCCAAACGTTTGACCGCTTCCTGCCCCCAGACCGCAAGTGTTTGCCATGGTAGCTGCCCCGATGTGAAAAGAGTGAGTACCGAAATCTCTAGGATCCAGCCCCAGCTCCATTAGGCATGACTTAAAAATAGAGGAAATCTGAAAACGAGTCAGCGGCGAACCCGAGGCATGCGCTAGAGAAACCGAAACCACAAAAATACTCGCTCACCAAACGCACCGGACACATATCAGATCCCAAACCCCGAATAGTAACCCAACTTCCCCCTGCCAAAAACATCTGTCTGAGACCTGCGTATAGAAGCCTTCACCTCATCTTGCAGGAGTACCACATCCACGGCCTGTAAACACCCTGGAAATGCCCAACTCCGACTAACTAACTCACTGAGATGTAGTGCTGCAAAAATGCAAGAGAAAAGGCCGTCCTATACAACAAACCTCAAAAGTATCAGTGCAAACAATCAACAAAGATGCTAATAAATGTTTAAGTAAACTAAAAGAAACCGGACGTCGACTATCCCCACCACTCTTCTCTTTCTTCCAACCCTTAATTATCTGCTGAGTCATGAAATGCTTTGTAACATCCCTTCTACCATACAGCTTCAACATTAAAGCAACACCAGCCAGGTTCCTCGAGGCAACAGAGGCCTATCCCGCAATTTCAAGAGAAAATCCAGCGTCACCTCAAGCAGCTGACTGTCATCTGCGGGTACAGAACCGCCAGAGATAGACAGCCACGATATACAAGCCGACTCATGACCATGCCAAGTCGCCCCGAAGTACGCACCAGATCACTTAAATGTTCTCTACCAAACTCCACAAGCAATCCGGGCATGCTGTACCAACCGGCTCGGCCGTCGGATGTAGGGCACGAAAGACCTGAAAATTTTAACGGGCTAGAGCATCAGCCACACAATTCTGCACTCCCGGAACATGCTTCGCTCTGAACCAGATGTTATTTTGCAAGCAACAAAGTACTAAATGTCTAAGCAACGCAAGCACCAGATGTGAAGATGACTGACTGTTAATAACCTGCACGACCGCAATATTATCAGTCCAGAAGCCGATTAGCCATCAAAGAACCCCAAAGATCGACAGCCACAACAATTGGAAACAATTCCAAAAGTGCCAGATAACGAACAAGGCCTAAGTCTACCCACGGTAACGGCCAAACACCCCTGCACCGAGCATCCTCAAATATAGCTGCATAGCCGTCACTACCAGCCGTATCAGTGAACAACTGCAAGCTAACCACCTCATCCCGTTGACAAAGAATCCATTCAACAGGTCATCCCTAAGCGGGCGCTGTGGTTTGGCTGCCACACCCCTTTTGTAGCTAAAGACAGGCGCCTGCAGAAAGCCCTGCCCATCAGCAAGATCCTGCAGGCAAAATTAAAAAGACCCAAAAGACTTTGCATCTGTTGCAGCGTCACCTTTTGAACACGCACAAACTGCTCAAGCATAGACAATAAACGAGACACTTTATCATCCGGCAATCTAAAAACCATATCAACTGAATCCAACTCTATACCAAGAAACGATAATCTATTTGTCAGGCCCTCAGTTTTTTCCACAGACAAGGGCACCCCAATACTATCCATCAAAACCCGAAATGTATGTAACAAATAAGCGCAAACCGATGACCCACCCGGACCCACAAACAAAAAATCATCTGGGATGCAAAACCAATGGGATGCCCATCTCAAAGCAAACCATCCACTCCAAAAAGGAGCTGAACACCTCAAAACAATAACATGATATAGAGCATCCCATGGACAAACACATATCTACAAAAAAACTTGTCGTCAATGCAACAACCCAACAAATGAAAACAAGACGGGTGGACCGGCAGAAGGCGAAAAGCCGACTCAATGTCTGACTTGGCCAATAATGCACACGCCCTGGCTACCAACTGAACTGCCCTATCAAAGGAGGTATAAGAGACCTCAGCATCTTCCTTTGAGATTCCGTTGTTCACCGAAGAACTGGGCGGAAAAGAAAGATGATGTATCAACGTATACTTGCCAACTTCCTTTTTGGGGATGAGACCCAAAGGGGACACCTGCACATTGGGCAGTGTGGGCTCCTCGAAGGGGCCCGCCATTCTGCCCAATGCAACCTCTTTCAATAACTTCTCCCAAGTCAAACCAACATTATCCCTAACCGACTTCAAATTAGGCGACAACAATAGTACAGATGTTTGCTCATGCGGTATATAGAACCCATGGTAAAATCCGTCCTTAAGAAGGCTTGCCTCCCTCCTCCGTGGGTAGTGTTCGAGCCAAAGACGCAGCCGCAGACCGTTCACCAAAGTTCTCTGTGCCACGGGCAGCACCCACTTTGGCAGGCTGCCGTTGGCGACGGTAACACCGCAGGGCAGAATGCGTCCCTCCGCAGATGGAACATTTGTGCTTAAAACGGTAGGTGGCATAGAAGCGGCAGTGCTCTTCATTATACAGCCAACATGTGCCGTTGGGCTTGGGGGCCGCCGAGCCAGGCTGAAAGTCTGCTCCGGCAGCTCCACTCGGAAATGGCCGCTGTGGCCACTGAGAGAGAATCAGCTGTATCTATACGTCGGTGGCCTTAGAGGCCTAGCCGATGGATTGGTTCAGCGCCAGGTGCCGACGAAATTCTTCATCATAACGCCACCAGGCAGATCCACCATGCAGTTTATAAATGCTGTGGATCGTATCCAAATAAACAAATCCATCCCCTTGACAAGACTCTGAAACAATGTAAGACATAGTGGCAAAGGCCTGAAGCCAATTGCCAAAAGTCTTAGCAACCCGGGGCTTCCTGTCGGAACCCCTCTCAATCACGCGTTCCTTGTCCACTGTAATGTGGTCCATGGAAAGCAAACCCCAGATATCAACGTATTCTCCTTTGACTATGTGATCCCAAACCTCTGCTGGTACATGAGTATTGAGTGGGGCCACTCCTCAGAATATAGAGTTCCTAAATGCTAAACCGGGACTTTGAGGGGGGGGAAGCCCCCGCAACTGGGCCAGCTGTGCTGGGGAGTAACTGGCCCTCAAACACCTCTAACATACGTTTTAATACAGACACAAATTCTCCAGAGCCTGAGGGTTGAGGGGGTGGAGGTGACCAAGCCGACTGGCAGGTGTACTCAACGTCCCTTTGCGCGTCGGAAGTCTGCGCCGTTGAGGTCGGGGGGTGGCACCGTGCCTGGAGGCCGACCCAATGAGCATCGTCCCTGCTCTGAAGAGGCCCTCCCGGATGGCTGAATCACATTTTCAACAGCCCTATAATGAGAGGAAGACCGTGACCCAACAGACAGTCATCTACCGTGCTTGCCTCTGTTGCAACGTCCAAGCACTGTGAAGAAGACGGGCTGTGTGCGGAACGGTGTCAACTGCCACCTCTGGAATTGGTGTGGCCACTCCCTCCTCGGAAGTGCCGGTGTGAGGAATGCCTTCTCTGACAGCGGTGATGGTCACCTGAGGAGGAGGACTCAGAAAGAGAAGAGACGTTAGGTCAGGACCTGGCGGATCAGGCAGACAATTCCCTTGAAACATCCCTCATGGTGACACTCTCCACCCTTGACATGGAAGTGGTACCCCTGCTCCCGCCTGCCTGTGTCACACTCACATTGCCCGCAAGAACAGACAGCAAGGTGCTGGCAGCTAGCCCCCTAGGTGAACTGACAGGAGGCCCAGGTACTCCATCCCTCTCAACCACCGAGGAAACTGCTCCAAGCAAGCCCACCCCCTCCCTGAATATTCTCAGCACCAGACACTGCAGAGCATACAGGTCTCTCAAACAGGTTACAACTGCCATGCTCTGCAGCAGACAGGGGAGCCAGCCAGAGCAGGGGAAGTGTGTCAACGGGGTCTCCAAGACGCAACCCTCCTCCCTGTTGCCGGGAACCGGCCAGAGCACAGAAGGCCCTGCCAGGTGGGGGTGCTGAGACATCAAGAGGTGGCGCCATCTTCCCAGCCTGTGTGGTCCGCCCAGCCACAGAGGTAGACCAGTGGGAGGCCGCGGGAAAAAAAAACGTTCCTCATCTGTGGCTGCCGATGCAGAACATGGCCTGAATGGAACCGGCCATGGGGGGGCCTCGGAGAGGGGGACAAGGCCCTTGCCCACCCTTGCCGGGAGACCCTGCGTGCTGGTGGGCTTGGGCTCAAACAAACAGGAGGACAGGTTGCCCACTGTGGCCTGCCACCGCCAGACCCCTGTGGGGCAGGAACAGAGCCTACAACCGTGCCGCTCCTCTCCAACATCGCCTCCAGCCAGCCCACTCCCTGCTCTGCATAATTTGGGCCTCCATCAAATCCTCCATATTCTCCTTGCTCCTCACGCTGACGGTAAGCTGAGGGTAAGACTCCGCCTACATGCCCTCCACAGTTTATATATTTACTCCCCCTCCCAACTCTGACAGAGTGCAAACACGTCACCAATTTTGAAAAATAACACCAAAAGCTCGCCACTCAGTCCCTGGCCCTTTCCTTAAGCAGTCCATCGCCTTCCAGACTGTCAGGTTTGCAGGTACATGCCCGGGTGCCGGAGATATCAGTGATGTTAGTTTCCAGCCCAATATCTGTCTATCAAAATAAATCTCTTTTTAAGAAAAAAGGGATTGTTAGTGAATCTTCTGAGATTCCAGGTTGGGAGCGGGCTCCTTACCATGTCCTAGCCAGTGAGTGGTGGTCGCAATGTGTTGGATTAAGTGACTCATGGGGTAAGTATTTGAAAGATGCCGAACCTGGGGATGTGGTGACGTGTTTACAAAGGGTGGAATAGAGAAGAGTAAGGAGCCGGGTGCAGGCCAGGATGGATTTTATTTTCTGCTTATAGAAAACAGCATGATCAGCGACTCCAGACGTTGCAAAGATTACAAGCATTGGAGCAAGGAGTGTGCGAGTGCTTGTGCACCTTACTGTTTGTGCGCAAATGGACAATGTGTAGAGGGAAATATTCAACATATGAAGTTATGTCTAGTACTATATTGTGTGAATGAATTGTCTTGCCTGTTGTGGTGGGTGATAGTCTGTGATCAGAAGGTTACGATGTACTGAGAATACCACATATGAGCAGTCAACATGTGCAGAGACAACAGAAGGGTTGGTTTGTGGTCAGCAGTCAGGAATATGTAAACCTTGTATGTTACAACATACTGATAACATATGTCCATTTGTAGTTACACCTTCTAGTCTGTTCTGTATGCTTATAGAGATAGGGCCACAATATGTATGTGACCAATAGTGACACTACTTTAAGGATGTGAATCTCACGGGTCCATTCTCAGGTAAGATTACCTTCTTACAGTATATGGTGAGTGGGTACCTGGGTCCTTATCGTCACCTGGAATAACGTATCCACTAAAAGAAATAAAAAGTGACAGCGAAAGATACTGAATCTCCACAGCGTGGGTGTAGCAGGAGATGGAGGGAGAGAGGGCCCACTCTCTCTCCGTCGCCAGAACAATCCACAGCACCGGGGTTTAAGGAACTTTATCCTGAAGTGAAGTCCCTAGTGCAAGAATTCAAGGCACAAAAGGGATTAGATAGATGGTTTATGGGAATATTCCACATATTATTGCTGTGCTTATGGATCTATTGGATTATAAAGTTTATAATCTGGTTTGCAAAGAAATTTACTAGAAAGAGGATGCAGTGAAGGGGTGTCAGAAATATTCAGGAAGGCTGGTAAGCCTAAGACAGGATGTTTATATGTTGCCTATGCCAAAAGATGGAACTTTGAATGCTGAAACATGGAGAAATGTGTTAATATACACATAAAGAATGGTTATCAGACAAAGGTTTGACAGTCAAAACAATGTGTTGGTTGAAAGTGCCCAAGAAAGGGAACAAAGGTTGATTTAAGTCCATTGAGAACACACAAAGAATTTGGTATGAGTGTTCAGTTATGGTATGTAAAAGGAAAGGCGTAGCCCTAGCGCTTCAGGGCCATCTTTAGTCTAAGTACTCTCACTGTATGGATGACCAGCAGGCTGGACCTGCCCTAGACGTAGACTGTAGATCTGTTGCACATTGTGTTCTTTTGTTATGAACCTTCCCCAATAAATCAAGGCTGTTCCCCATTGTAGAAAGATGTACAGGGAGACTCAGAGAAATGTGCAAGGTGCGCCTGTCCCAAATCTGTGTACATGAATGTGTAGTAGTCAAAAGAAGACGTAGTCCAGACTGTCACGTAACAATGTTTATAGGGTAAAAAGACAGAACAATTCCTTTGTTTCAGCGCTGACCATTAGGAGTCCCTCACATATCTGGTCTGTAATGTCTTCTGTTTAGAATCTTTGTTATGTTAAGAGTTCTAAGGAACTTGTGTGTGTCAAGGTGATCAGGAGATCGACTGGATCCCTTATCTGAGGCTTCTGCCTGCTATGCTGATATATTTTGAGTATTTTCAGTAACCTCATCGAATTCTTTGTAATTCTGGAGTGTAGAGGTTGTAGAGAACTTGTATGGGATTCTATAAATTAGCTGCTGGCGCTTTAAAAATTATGTATTGCAGGTTCTGCCGGGCTATATAGTTCCACAGTGTCAGAGTGAGCAGCAAGGAGTGTGGGGAGCGCAGTTATGTGGGGGCTGCGTGCACGATAAGAGAAAAACACACTGTTGGATTGTCTTGTTCTGTCCTTGACTTGTAGTCTCTTCCTCCCACTATATTCAGGACACAGAGTGATTTAATACTTGAATATGATTATTTCTAACAAGGTTTAAACAATGTAGAAGACGAAGAACCATTGTTAATGCAGATTTGGAGTTTTGGAAATACTGATCTGTAAGTTAATTCTTGTGAGTGTCTTAGGGACCTGGGAAGTCACTGTTAACAAGGGGTTAATTAGCATTAGAAATACAGATGGGAAACCTATGTATACGGGCCTGGAAACAGTCAGAAACAGAGCAGGAAAGGAAGCCACCAAGGGGCATACATTGTATATTGTCCCAGGTCCAGCCTAAGCACATTCCTATGACTGGACAACTTAGACTACAGTGTGCCTTACTTATGTCTCCTAATGTCACTTCTGCACGTTACTCAATCCCTCTACCCTGTTACCAATTGATTCAAGGGGGGAAAGGAAGAAATGAAAGTCAGACAACTTATACACACAAGTATTTTCTGATGACAATACGGAATAACATGATTCTATACAACAAGAAACTGTAGGGTTTGGTCATGTAAATGATGAAACTGTTTGCTAACCCTGATTTTGAGTTCTTTGTAGATGGCTCTTGATTTGGGAAGGATGGCAAATTCTACCCCGGATATGCCGTGGTCACTGAATAAGCAGAACCATTACTCCCCACATGTCTCAGCTCAAGAAGCTGAACTGAGAGCACTCACTGAAACAGTGTAAAATGGCTGAGGGTAAACCTGCTGTGCCCTTGGTATAGCACAAGACTATGGTCCGATCTGGAGAGCAAGAGCGTCCCTTACATCTAATGGTAAGCCCATAAAGCATTTCCAGGCTGGTCAGGAACTGATGGAGGCCCTGCTGATACCCAAACAGGTGGGTATAGTCAAAGTGAAGGCAATCCTAAACTGCTATAGGACTGAAAATGCCCCCTTAGCATTTTGGTCTTATAGCTCCAAGATCAGATTTAGCCTTAAGAGGAATTCCAGGAATGGGAGGAGTAATAGATCAAGATTATCAGGGTGAATGCGTTGATAATAAGGAAACCAAGACAAGAAAGATGGAAACATGTCCCAAGCGCATTTTCCGATTTTTCTGGTGATGTTCCGTTTATGGAAACCAAACGTCATCAATACTAACCTACCACCCGACCCCATCATACTTACCTGTCTTCTTGTCCAGATCTTCTGGGCATGGGACTTCACTTGTTGTTCTGGGCGGCCAGCACCTCCTCTTCTTGATGTCTGCTGGCCACCCACGTCTGTGCAATAGAGCCAGAGTAACGGCTACAGTGCATGGCGGCATTTCAGCTCTATTGTGCAGAACAAGTAAAGTCCCATGCCCAGAAGATTCTGCCCCGAAGACAAGTAACTATGATGGGGTGGGATGGTGAATTAGGAAGGGCTAGTAGTGGATGGGCAAGCTATGGAAACAGGGAGGGGATGTGAGTTAGAAAGGGAGGGGGAGGGAGAGGAAGGGAGTCAGCTCTGAGTGAAGTGCAAGGCATCATGGAAGGTGTAGGAAAACAGAACAGGAAGCTACCCATGTAAACAAACACAGAAGATGCCAGGAGCTCCCAGAGAAACCCAGAAATCACTCAAAACACTGCTAAAGGTATTTGGGTGCCCTTATTAAACTATTAATAGCACTAACTGACCTTTTTTGAAAAATGATTTTTTTTACCCGGAAATTCCTTTAACTTCTACCCTCTTCTCCGACCCATATACAGTTGTGCTAAAAGGTTTACATACCCCAGCAGATTTTTTGTTTTTTTTGGCCTTTTTTCAGACAATATGAATGATAACACAAAACCTTTTTCTCCCCTCATGGTTAGTGGTTGGTTGAAGCCATTTATTGTCAAAATTCTGTGTGTTCTCTTTTTAAATCATAATGACAACCAAAAACATCAAAATGACCCTGTTCAAAAATTCCCATCCTCCAGTTCTTAATACTGTGTATTGCCCCCTCTAACATCAATGACAGCTTGAAGTCTTTTGTGGTAGTTGTGGATGAGGCTCTTTATTTTCTCAGATGGTTCTCCAGTTCCTGTAACTTCCTGGGCTGTCTTGCATGTCCTGCGCGCTTGACATCTCCCCAGAGTGGCTCAATGATATTGAGGTCAGGAGACTGAGATGGCCACTCCAGAACCTTCACTTTATTCTGCTGTAGCCAATGACAGGTCAACTTGGCCTTGTGTTTTGGATCGTTGTCATGTTGGAACGTCCAAGTACGTCCCATGCGCAGCTTCCTGGCTGATGAGGGCAGATTTGCCTCCAGTATTTGCTGATAACCTGCTGCATTCATCTTTCCTTCAACTTTGACCAAGTTTCCGGTGCCTTTGAAGCTCACACATCCCCACATCATCAGTGATCCACCTCCGGGCTTTATAGTAGGAATGGTGTTCCTTTCATCATAGGCCTTGTTGACAACTCTCCAAATGTAACGTTTATGGTTGTGGCCAAAAAGTTTGATTTTAATCTCATAACTCCAAATGACCTTGTTCCAGAAGTTTTGAGGCTTGTCTCTGTGCTGTTTGGCGTATTGAAGGTGAGATTCTTGGTGGCATTTGCGCAGTAATGGCTTTCTTCTGGCAACTCCACCATGCAGCCCATTTTTCTTCAAGTGTCTCCTTATTGTGCATCTTGAAACAGCCACACCGATAGATTTCAGAGTCCTGTATTTCAGCTGATGTTATGTGTGGGTTTTTCTTTGCATCCCGAACAATTTTCCAGGCAGTTGTGGCTGAAATTTTGGTTGGTCTGCCTGACCGTGGTTTGGTTTTTTCAGAGCCTCTGAGTTTCCATTTGTTAATCACAGTTTGAACACTGCTGACTGGCATTATCAATTCCTTGGATATCTTTTTGTATCCCTTTCGGGTTCCTAGTTCATTTCAGTATGTACCACAGTTTAGAGAGGAACTTTCATGTCCTCATTAATGTGCAGTTTTATATAACGCTACATTCAGCACAATGTCGGATTTCCCACTTTCCTGGTATGTATTCATTTTGGCACTGTTATCTCCCCACTGTCAGAAGGGTGGGCCTTACAGCCTCGTCATCGCTGGGCTGTGAAGAACGCCACATCCTGAATGCACTCTTTCATAGACATGTACTGGGGGGGTGCATTCCTCACAGCTCAGCGTCATTGCTGGGTGGTAAGGAATGCCTCTTCTGACAGTACAAGGCTATGTTAGAGTACATAGCTTTCTAGCGGTATATAAAACCCGCACATCAATGAGAACATGAAGGGTCCTCTTTAAATTGACTTAAAACATAGTGAAGAATACTCTTAGGACTCCTAGGAACCTATCTATAAAACATAGTGTATAACACTGTCAGGGCTCCTAGGCACCTATCTATAAAACATAGTGTATAACACTGTCAGGGCTCTTAGGAACCTATTTATAAAACATAGAGTGGCACACAGTCAGGGCTCCTAGGAACCTATCTATAAAACATAGTGTATAACACTGTCAGGGCTCCTAGGAACCAATCTATAAAACATAATGTGTCACACAGTCAAGGCTCCTAGGAACATATCTATAAAACATAGTGTATAACACTGTCAGGGCTCCTAGGAACCTATCTATAAAACATAGTGTATAACACTGTCAGGGCTCCTAGGAACCAATCTATAAAACATAGTGTATAACAATGTAAGGGCTCCTAGGAACCTATCTATAAAACATAGTATATAACACTGTCAGGGCTCCTAGGAACCAATCTATAAAACATAATGTGTCACACAGTCAAGGCTCCTAGGAACCTATCTATAAAACATAGTGTATAACACTGTCAGGGCTCCTAGGAACCAATATATAAAACATAGTGTATGCCACTGTCAGGGCTCCTAGGCACCTATCTATAAAACATAGTGTATGACACTGTCAGGGCTCCTAGGAACCAATCTATAAAACATAGTGTAGCACACAGTCAAGGCTCCTAGGAACATATCTATAAAACATAGTGTAGAACACTGTCAGGGCTCCTAGGAACCTATCTATAAAACATAGTGTAGCACACAGTCAAGGCTCCTAGGAACATATCTATAAAACATAGTGTAGAACACTGTCAAGGCTCCTAGGAACCTATCTATAAAACATAGTGTAGAACACTGTCAGGGCTCCTGTTTTTCCAATTTCTAACTCTCTAAGGCAAACATATCGAAAGTTGTCAAAGTTAAAAGTGACATTATTATATAATGTCAGAGTATAATGCGGTGGCCATTTTAGTTTGTCTGAGATGAATAGTCAGGTCAAACCCGGCTCGGTACGAACCGATTCGCCAATCTCTAATTGGTTTTCTGGAATCGTACAGTGATTGCTTCAGGTATTCATATTATATTATATATATTATATTGTATTAGCTTCCTATATTGTAATCAAACTACTTATCAAATGTACTGTATCCCAAAGGTATTTACATGCTGTTTTCTTTTAATACACAAGTCACTAATTGAGGCCAACATAACGCTTACATACATTATCCTGGAAGGAAAGACAATATTCTTCCAAGGAGCAACCAGATGTCACAAGTGTTTCAGGACACAGCATGAGACGATCCAAGAGTGCATGTACTGAGGAAGCTCCATGACAGTTCATAACCACTCCATGCGAATGGCTCTAACCCAGCGCTCACTCGCCGGAGTGTAAACATAGCCGGAGTAGCTGCATTATTATACACATTACCAATTATTTCTTATTGAGGTTTTTTGATATTTTAACAAGGTGGGGTTATACTGGCATTATAGAATGTTTACGTAACCTTGAAATATAATTTATTTCTCATGAATATAATTGATTTGTACTCGCTGATTCTGCACAAAGCCGATAAGAATGAGGAGCCCGACCATAAGGAGATATCCACATGGGATCATAGTCAACCTATATGGATTATCTCCGTTAGCTTTTCCCACCTATTTCAGTTGCCATCCGTGGGCAGATTTAGGAGCTCACATAAAGCAGGAGGTCAGAGAGAAAATATGGAAAGACGAGGACGTCAAAATATTTTCTCTCTTGCCATAAGAAGTAATTCAACCTTGACAGAGTCAAATTAATGGAGTCCAAAAAAGCCGCCCCCAAGGAGGGCATACAGTGACCCAGTGGTTGCGGTATAAGGAGGGCATTCAGTGACCCAGTGGCAGCGGCATGAAGAGGTTATACAGTGACCCAGTGGCAGTGGCATGAGGAGGGCATACAGTGACCCAGTGGCAGCAACATGAGGAGGGCATACAGTGACCCAATGGCTGCGGCATGAGAAGGGCATACAGTGACCCAGTGGTTGTGGTATGAACAGGGCATTCAGTGACCCAGTGGCAGCGGAAGGAGGAGGGCATACCGTGACTCAGTGGCTGTGGCATAAGGAGGGCATACAGTCACACAGTGGCAGGGTGCAGAGGTGGCAGCAGCATGAGTCGGCCACAGAGTGACAAGGTGATATAATGTGTAGGTAGCAACAGCCTTAGGAGGCCATACAGTGATCCAGTGGCAGAGTGAGGAGGTGGCAGCAGCGTGAGGAGGCCATACAGTCATCCAGTGGCAGAGTGCGGAGGTGGCAGCAACGTGAGTAGGCCACAGAGTGGCAAGGTGATATAATTTGTAGGTAGCAACAGCCTTAGGAGGCCATACAGTCACCCAGTGGCAGAGTGTGGTGAAGCAGCATGGATCATTTAATCTGCTGCATCAGGCGTTGGTGGGTGTAAATCCTGGAGGAGGAGGAGCAGGAGCATCAGGACCAGCAGATGATGGGAAGGACACACAGCTTCCCTCAGCTGCTGTGGCAGAGTCTTGACTGCCTGAAATGGGGTGCGTGCCACTGGGTGCCGCAGTGGTTGCTGCGGCAGGCTGGACCACCACATTGGAGCCATGGCTCTCCCAGACCACTTTGTGGTGACGCTGCATTTGTTGGCGCAGGGCTGTGGTGCCAATATTGGCACCCTGGGCACGCTTCACCTTCTGCCCACACATTGAACATATGGCCATGTTCACCTCCCCCGGTGGCTTTACAAAAAACTGCCACACCACCGAGTAGGTGATTTTACCCCCAACACTCTGCAATAACTGACTGCTACCGCCACTGCCTTCATGAACCCCTGCACCACTGCTTTCCGGGCAGGTAGGCTTCTGCGGAATGGGTGGTCTACCCTGGGCACGTTTAGCTCCCAACCTCACACTGCTGCCACCCTGCTGACTCCCCCGATGCCTCATGCGCAAGCTGCAACCCTTTTCTTCTGATGACGATGAGGCCCCTTCGTCACCCAGCTCCCAATTATGATCGGCTACATCGTCATTCACTACTGTCTGCAGGTCACTGATGTCCTCCTCAACACCAGCTCCCATGCCACTCTCCTCATCACTACTTGCCCGCCTACGGCAGGAAGCGGCAGATGTCTCCTCCACATCTTGGCTGACCAGTAGCTGCTGACTGTCCTCTAGTACCTCTTCCTCACTATACAGTGGATCTGGGCCCACAGCATACAGTAGTCCTCTAGCTGAGGGAACAGAAAAGGACAGAGGCAGGTTGAGGACAGGTGAGGGAACAGGGCCTGCTGCCTGGCCATGCCAACTAAAGCTTGTGTCTGACGAACCCACCGACTCTTGGCTGGGGGTGTCTGATGTAACTTGGGATGAATTGGATGACCGAGTCAACCAGTCTACAACCGTTGGATTGCTGGTCAAGACACCACCACTACTTGACACTGGGAGCTCAGGCCTCTGTAACTGACCCCTGCTGCCATGCCCTCTTACTCTGCTGTGACCTGTGCCTGCGCCAGAGACATTTAGGCCCTCCCTTGTGCTTGACCTCTCGCTTCTCTGTCTGACATACTGAAAAAACTTAATTGTAAAGGGTAAAAAGGCCTGTTATTTTCTACTTTGACGAGAATGGCAAATATGCCCCTTATTTCTTCATCCATTAATGAACACCAATAAAAAAAGCATGATAAAGGCAGAGATTTGTGGCTCAGAATTATTGAATTATTGACAATACTATTTATAAATGGCCAGCAACTTTATACTGGTAACAAAATGGCGAATATGGTCCTGCTTATGTGTTTTGACACATAAACACCTTTAAATAAGTGATAACCGCAAATAATTATTGAATTATTGATTTATTATTGACAATACTGTTTTTAAAAATGGCCTGCAACTTTATACTCGTAACAAAATGGCAAATATGGTCCTTTTTATGTGTTTTGACACTAATAAACACTTTTAAATAAGTGATAACAGCTAATAATTATTGAATTATTGAATTATTATTGACAATACTGTATTGAAAAATGGCCTGCGACTTTATACTAGTAACAAAATGCCGAATATGATCGTTAT